>OZ053309.1:15600655-16037200 GCA_964056655.1 Arabis hirsuta
TGTTTTGATCGGTGATTCGGCGGTTGGGAAATCTCAGCTACTCGCTCGGTTCACTCGAGACGAATTCAGTATGGATTGATCGGTGTCGAGTTCCAGACTCGAACACTCGTCATTGACCACAAAAACATCAAGGCTCAGTTCTGGGATACTGCAGGCCAGGAACGGTAACTAAACCTTCTCCAATCGAATGCTCAATGTTCTAATGCGTTCTTCTGGACAAGATCCGAAAGATGATGTATCCCAAAGTTGATTTGATTGGAAAAATGATCGAGAGGAGTAGTGTTAGAATTCTTCTGTAGATCTCAACTTGTCTTCACTGTGATTGAAATTGAATGATTTGTTCTTCGGATTCGGCAATATTTCTGTGTTGTAGGATCAAATTGTGTATCAAATCTAAGTTGCTATTGTGCATTAAGTCTTACCTGTTTTCTCCGTTGCTTTCGATTTGTTACATTCTTCTTTTTTTGCTCTGAGCAGATACAGAGCTGTTACAAGCGCGTACTACAGAGGTGCTGTTGGTTTACGACTTGACAAAACGCAAATTCCTCGATGGTTAGAAGAATTACGAGCACATGCCAATAAGAACATCGTCATCATCCTGATTGGTAACAAGATGGATTTAGAAGATCAGAGATCGGTTCCCATGGAAGACGCCAAAGAATTTGCAGAAAAGGAAGGTCTTTTCTTCCTAGAGACTTCAGCACTAAACTCGACCAATGTCGAAAACTCGTTCAACACTCTCTTGACTGAGAACAAAAACTTTCATTTGCGTCTATCCATCAAAAGTCATCATGATCATGATACATCATGCATGATGCTTGTATGAAAAGGAATTTGGAGCAAGTGAATATTCAAAAACACAAGGGAGAACAATCTAAAGTTATGATAAAAGTAGTAGGGCTTTAAGCTGTCTCCATAGCTTGGGGACCATCCGAGTCGCCATTGCTTCCATTTGCCGAACCACCTTCCGTTTTTGGTGTTCTCTCGGAAAGTCTCTCTAGCAGCTCCTGGCAATCCGCAGCAGTGACCATAACTCCCAAACTATTCTTCCCTCTCCAGCAACTGATGGCTATCGTTGACGCATCTACTTTCACGGGTTCTTCACCTGAGATACCAATAAAACTGTAAAAACCACATCCTACATGAAAATAAACATCTACAACCAAACAGCACACACCGTCATTGAGAATCACCACACAACATCCCATGGCAAGGTCGGTTACTTTCTGGCCCAAATGAGGATTAACAAAATCCGGAAACTTGATTGACTTGTATTGCAGAAGATGTTTAAAGTCTGCCATTGGAGTATAAAGTACTTGTTTGGTGATGTATGGAAGGATCACAGGTAGTCCCTCCGATGATAAACGGAATGCGCAGCTTGAACCTTCTTTTGCCGATTGTCTCTCCTGCGTTTTGATTGGTTATAAATAATTTTAAGTTTCAACCCTGCATCTTATGATTGATCAACGGAAATGAGAGAATATAAATTTTGTTACTTACAAACATCTTGAGGCCAACGGACGCAATCTTAAGCTGCTGTCCGACTGCGAAATTCAACTGAAGAACTTCCTTAACCGATTTTGAAACATAGTAAATCCTCTTCACGCTGCTTGTGTCGGTGTTTCTTGCCACAAGATGACCAAACAATGGAAATGATTCATCTTTAATACCGTAAAATGCCTTGACGCCATTGATTACTGTCTCATCTTTCAGGAAAACAACAGGGTCAAAGCCTTTCCACTTCCCTTGCATTGGTACTTTTCTCTTGCCCCCCGCGTTACTTGAATTAGCTTCTTTATACTCAGTGATGCTTTCTCCTTCTGTGCTTTTCTTGTCAGGCTCGACCAAGTTATCATCTTTCTCGTTGTTTGAATCTGCTTCTATAACTTTTTCCACTGCACTCTCTACTGGTTCAACATCAACAGTAACAATTGTTTCTTCAACAGGAGACTTTTCTGTCGATTCAGCATTTTTAGTAGATGAGTGCTTTCTCGGATTTGGTTTCTCCTGAAAATCTGTGAGAAAACAATTGATAAGTCATACAGAACCATAGGTCATTAAACATGAACCTGAAGCTGTCCAAAAATTAAAATCACCTGGTAGGAGTGAAACTTTGCGAAGAACCGCAATGAAAAAGGCTCCTGTGTTCTGATCATGAGGCATTATCCTCATGCAACGTTCAAGTGGAAGATCAGAGACTTCTGGTTCATCAGGAGTGGCATCCACCACAGAAGTATCTGTTTCTTTGCATTCATCTTCACAGCCATTAGCACCACCGTTCTCATTCTTCTGAGTTGTTTCGGTTGAGTCCTTGAGGTTTTTCCCAGAAGGAAACATGCTCACAAGAACTCCGCCTCTTCGGTTTTGTGGAACGTCTTTGTAAGAAGTAAACCACGCACCTTTATCACGCACCTGGATCCAACAAAGAGAAGGCAAATAACATTAGTAAATCCCATTAGATTCTAAAGATGCGGGGTTGTTCAATCGTTAATGAAGGTAGAAACTGACCTTCCACTTCTTAAGACCTGGTCTTCGTATAAGTTCAGGAAGCTTATCAGAAACATCTACAAGTTCAACAGAGTCTCCACACCTCCTTAGAATCTGAATTCAAGCAGGGATTTTTATGCGGTTACAGCTATTACAGGTTAATAATGAAAGGTGAAGAAGTTATTTGACAATTACCTCAGCAACAACAGCTTCATCCTCAACTGGGTTCATTGAGCAGGTCGAGTATATCATTCTCCCACCAACTTTCAACAGAGATAAACCTACACAAGACCAAGCATACGTGTTTAAGACAGGCTGGTAACGCTATGAGCGATTTCCTGGACTTGGTTCCTATTTAAGAAATGTTTACCCCTCATAGCAAGAATAACCTGTAGGCTATGAAGTCCATTGCCCATTCCAGAATTCCTGTACATAAACCACAAGGAATAAGATTTTCAAGAATTAATGCTTGATAACTCGGTGGATAATAAGAAAAGGCAAAGGTGAAAACACCATTTCCGCCAGATGTCTGGAGCCTTGCGCAGTGTACCATCACCACTGCATGGAACATCACATAGAACACGGTCAAAGGAAAGTTGATTGATAGGCATGTCTTCACTTAATCCTTTCTCGGAAGCTCGGGATTTGTTCAAGCGGCAACCAGGAAATTGTTGGCCTTCATGATTAGTCACTACCAAGTTGGCAGTGCACATTCGCTTGGTTTGGTGAATAAGAAGGTTAGATCTTTGGAAATCAACATCATTAGCCACCACCTGATTATTAAGGTAGAACCATCAATTATCCATCTCCCAAAAACCAGAATTTCTAAATAAAGAATATGAACACCAACACAAACCATTCCATTAGGTAGAGTTCCTGGTTCTGATGCTCCATGTATAATCTCAAGCAGCTGAAATGTTTTGGAGCCAGGTGCAGCACACACTGCTCAGACAATACGAGAAGACAAAGTGATCAGTCACCATTTCTCCCTTTCGAAATGTGGATACTTCTTTGAGCCCCTTGAAATTTTTTAGGTTTTAAAACAATATCGAATAAAAATTCACTCACTGTCAAGTACAAAATGATCTGGATGTATGTCGAGGATGAGAGGAGGTACCTGCATGATTAAGCAAACAACAGTTTGATCAATGTTGGTAACGACAAACCAATGTTAATGGCAACAGAGTATTAAGCTATCTTACCATACTAACAGCTTCCTGCCTGGTAATGTTTCCAACTTCATTTTCTAATTTCAGAAATTCATGAAACCTGAAAATCCCCAATGAAGAACCCATCATGTGTAACACGACAAACACACGATTTCTTAAACCATGCATAAAAAGCCAGAGTAACTAGAACTTCCATTATCTACTAATATGAAGTTCAAGTAACTAGAACTAGAAGCATTTATGTGTTAGTGAAAATATACCTCTCAAGTGTCTGATTTTTTCTAATCTGCTTTCGAGAAAAATTAGAATGCCAAGCGAGATTCTTCGGATACCAAGGCAAGGGCTTGATAGCCTCCGATTCACCACCTTCTATGGCCTAAAAAGCATAAACCAATGTGAGATCATATAGATTCCCAGGTCTGATAAAGGAAGACGTTACAATCGCCAATTACAAACATGTATTTTACCTCTGCCTGAAGAGATTTCACAAAGTCATTCTCCAAGATTGATATAATATCACCGCAAAATTGGCTACTGCAAATTTCATAGAAGAGCGAAAAGGCAGCATCATCGAGTTAGTAATTGCAATCTTGCGCCAATCTAAGTTGCAGTAATAAACTTCACCTTATAGTTTTACATTGAAAACTAAACCCTAAACTTCATTGAGACTATGAACAAATTACAAAGTGAAGAGAGAAGAAATGCATTACTTGGAATTAACCCTAAACGCAGCAGGTAAAGGCTTACGAAGAATCTCCATGAACAAATCCCACTCTTCTGCTTTCACTATCCCTTGTTCCTACACACAACACACAAAATCAGATCCATTCATCGGAATCAAACCCTAAACCCTCAATAGCTCATAACCTGAAGTTAACGAGTAGATAAAAGAAACTTATTCCTTGAATCCAACGAGTATGTTACCTTGTAATACTCCTCGAAACCAGGGTTATCAGTCAAGATAGGTTCCCAACTGGGTTTCTCCGGGACGGCGTTGTCGGAAGCATCGGATTTGGGGCGTTTCCAGACATTCTCTCTGCTTTCTTTGAAATGTTTCCTCTGAGAACGGCCTCTTTGTCTTCCTCTTCCCATTTTCGTAGCTTCCGTCGGGGAAAAAAGTTCGTTCGATTTCCGCCGCCGGATTTGAAAATTTTCACGGGAGCTGGTGTGGTGTATCTTGTTCGTTTTCTTCTTGGTTTTAATGGGCTTTAGGGTTTTGATTTGAAAATATATGTTCGGGCCCAATTGCTCTTGCAATGGGCTTTGCGCATAATTAGATCTGTTCGACTAATCGTCTTCCTCTTCCTTCAACACTTTGTTCTGAAACGTTTCTTCTTCCTGTTTCATTACATCTCTTGGTCTTCATTCCTACAGCTTAATAGCATCGTTCTGATTATTGTGTTAGAGAGAATCCGAGAGTCGGAAACGCCAATCCTAAATTTTACGAACATGTTGGCCCGCATACGGTAATTTGATAACACGTTTTGGTTGTAAAGATCCTGCGAATTCCTCTCCAGCGGAGCTGTTGAAGGAGCTAAGACTCCTTCTGATATCCTCACCGATCTAGTCACCGGAGAGCAACGGCTCGGATTATCAACAATTGCATCGAATCTTTGTTTAGGATGATGAAGAAGTCGAGATTAGATGAGTTAGACATAGTTTAGAATGTAACCTTTGTTTGGAAACTGATCTCTGCGGCCCCTAAAGCTTTAGGGTTTTGGTTTGTAGACGAAGAACGTGGTTAGAATTATTTGTTTTGGCAAAAGCAAACTCAGATTTAACAGAAGCAGTGAAGAAGAAAAGAAATGGAGTTCGTGCTTTGTCGGAAAACGATAATTGCTTCTAATCGTAACGACGACTTGGCTGTATCCATATACGCAACGCAAGAGGCACGAAGCACGAGCTAGAGCAAATGTTCAACATTGAGAAGCTTAGAGATGTTTGTAGCTCATATACCAACTCTTCGTGGCTTCCGCTTCGTCAATGGCTTTTTTTGTTCCTCATTTTCCTCATTTTCTTTTCCCTTCTTTGCGGTTGGGAAACATGCTTTGGGTTTTGAGGGAACTTAGGCTTTGTGATATTAATCCCACGGATAAGCAATGGACAAGGTTTCTCCAAAAGGCTCTAACTCTACACCTCCCCATCTACAAAACAACATACTCGGTTCATAGTACACACAAACGGTTTGACTTGAAAGGTTAATCACACAACCGTACCATCGACAAGGGTGAAGGTGAAATCGACGAGATCACAACACTCAAAGACTTGGATCTCAAGTATGTGTTTCGACATGAGACCTCATGCTTCATGCCTTTATCAACCAAATCGGTTTAGACTGTGAGTTCCTTGAAGCTGAGTTGATTACAGACTATAGTCTCTTCATTGGTCTCCATTGTCGTGGAATTGGCTTGCGTGACGAAATTTATTGGGCCTGGATAATATCATGGTTACGTTGTTTTGATGGTTTTTTAGGTCTTTTATAAACAAAGTCTCAAGTGGGAGTCTTGTGCATACATTTAATATGCATTGAATACTGGAATTGTAATGTATTTATGAGGTTTTGTCTTCTGACTCTTGTCTTCGATGGAAATATATGTAAGCAGTTTTTGTTGGTTCCTCCTCAATTGTCTATAGTGATGTTTTTAAGTTTCTTATGTATATAGAATCGGCTCAGCTAATGTGTTGGGGCCTCAGAACGACGTGGGGTCACACTTTGTGAAAATGTAAATGGGTCTGAGAATTACCTCACATATGCATTATAGCCACCTCCAAATTCTTTTACTTTTCGTTCGATTAGACATGCAATAGGTAGTTGTTAAAAAAAACTATTTGTCGGCTGATGTTCATGTTCTTTTTGTGCTTTTCATGCCTTATTTTAAGCATGATTGTGATTTTGTAATGAGAGCAGGTCAAAACTTTTAGGATTTTAGTTAGCCAGGATTATTTGCTTGATGTTATGAGTTGAGATGTTGGAACCAGCAAGTCAAGAAGAGTTTTTTTAGAAGGATTTTGAGATACAAGGGAGAACCAAGGAGGTTGCCTTAATGGTTCTTTTGATCTCCAGGCACAATAACAGATGTTGCATGGGAAGAGAGGAGTTATAGCGAGAGTAGCTCTTTCCAAATGGAGCTGACAATCCTAAGACATCAACTAAAGAGTGGTTTTAGATCAACTAAAGACTTGGAGAAGGGGGAAAGTGGATGTTAGTGTTCTCTGTTTCATTCTTAAATTGATAATACATAAAAAAAAAAAAAGACTTTGGAAAAGAGTTGGTTGAGATCTGGACTCATGATTAAGAGAAAATAATAAAAAGACTTTTAAATGGTTTAAGCTTACTGGAATCAGAAATCCCCTTCATGGGCAAGCTTTTCCACCAAAAACTTTTTACTTATTTACCCAAATAATTCACTTACTATATAGACCACCAAAAAGTTTATTCGTTCATTATTTAGTTCGTGTATTTGTACTGCATTTTTCCAAAAGTTCTATTAGTTATGTGTGTTTTTAATTTGTAAATGATTATATTCATCGGATTCATATTTGTTAAATGCGAATGTAAACTTTCAAAATTTGTTACTCTAAGTATTAAATATGAATAGTTTGTGCATTATTAGGAAAGCCAAAATATACTTTTAATATATTTTTCTCACTATAAAATCTAGAAAACCACATGAACTAATATCTTTCCCTGCTATAATACATTTAGTCCATGTATTTTCTTAGGCAACCAAAAAAAAGTCTATTTTGAAGATTATATACATAGTAAAACTTCTACAAAAATTAACAAAATTTGATAAAATAATAAGATAATAATTTTTTTTTTGAAATTCTCATGTTGAATATGCATATAATTAGACTTTTTACTAAACTATAACTCTTGTTTGTTTTTTAGAGAATTGGATTATCATTGAAACTAATTGTAAGAGTTTTACAAAAGCTTAATATTTCTTCATTGTTATCCCATCTTTAACGTTATAATCAATATTAAGAGGCTAGAACGGGTCTTTTGTAATGCGAATGTGCGCTTGAAATGGCAGGAGGCTTCGATTACACATTTACCATTCATGTCTTCTGATCAGGCCCCATTATTTGTGCAAACGTGTTCTCCAGTCACAGGAAATCCTAAGAGGAGGTTGTTCCGGTTTGAGGCGGCTTGGTTAACCCATGATAGCTTCAAAGACATGTTACGAAATTCGTGGAATAGCGATATATCAACACCAGCAGCTGTGAGAAGCTCAAGAGATGGAATCGGGAGGTATTTGGTAATGTTTATAAGCAAAAGGAAGAGTTGTTGGCAGAGATAAAACTTGTTCAAGATTAACTTGATGTGGTCCAAACCACTGCGTCATTGGAAAAAGAAAGGAGTTTAATTCAGGAGCTTGATGTGGTCTTAGAACAAGAAGAGATTCTTTGGCTTCAGAAATCGCGGGAGAAAGATATTGGTCTCGGAGACCGAAATACGAAGTTTTTCCATACTACGACAATAATTCGAAGAAGGCGTAATTGAATTGAGATGTTGAAGGACAATGATGGGCGGTGGATTTTGAATCCGATGGAGCTGGAGAACTTAGCGGTTGCATATTACAAAAGACTTTATTCTACGGAGGATGTAGAATCGGTGGTGGATTCGTTACTGTCTGTTGGTTTTCCAGTGTTAGATCGACATGAGCTTAATGGGTTACACATGCCTTTCTCAAATTCAGATTTAGAAGACGCTATCAAAAGTATGGGAAAATTTAAGGCTCCCGGTCCGGACGACGGTTATCAACCGGTGTTTTGTGTTGGGACGTTGTTGGGGGCTCGGTGAAAAAATTTGGGTTGGAGTTTTTTGAAACAGGATTACTACCAGAAGGTTTGAATGATGCTTTGGTGGTGTTGATTCCGAAAATAGGTAAACCGGAGACTATAACTCAATTCCGTCCAATTAGCTTGTGTAATGTGATTTTTAAAACCATTACCAAAGCTTTGATTACGAGAATGAAGAGGGTGATGTCACAGCTTATTGGACCGGCCCAATCAAGCTTTATACCCAGTCGGTTGATTTTGGATAATCGCGATGAGATTTCCAGAGAAATGGGTTTCTTGGATCATGAAGTGCGTTACGGGTCCGTCTATGAATTTGTTATGGAATAGGGAGAAATCAGAGTCGTTTCAGCCTATGCGAGGACTACGACAGGGTGATCCTTCGTCACCGTATCTCTTTGTCTTATGTCTTGAGAGATTATGCCATTTAATTGATCAGGCAACGAGCTCAGAGGAATGGAAGCCGATTGCTTTATCTCGAGGAGGGCCTAAACTCTCTCACATATGTTTTGCAGACGATGTAATACTGTTTGCGGAAGCTTTGGTGGCACAAATACGAATTATAAGGAGAGTTTTGGAGAGATTTTGTGTTGCGTCGGGTCAGAAAATTAGTTTGGAGAAATCTAAGATATTTTTCTCAAGTAATGTAAGCCGCAATTTAGGGAAATTGATAAGCGATGAGAGTGGTATTAAATCGACGCGGGAGTTGGAGAAGTATCTTCGCATGCCGATTTTCCAAAAAAGGATAAATAAAGCGATGTTTAGGGATATTCTTGAGAGGGTTTCATCTCGTTTGCAGGTTGGAAAGGGAGATGTATAAATTTTGCAGGGAGATTAATGTTGACTAAATCGGTTCTTTTGTCGATTTCGGTTCACACTATGAGCACGATTTTATAACCAAAGTCAATGCTTGATAGTTTGGAGAAAGTCTTGCATTCGTTTCTTTGGGGAAGTGAGAACGGAGAACGAAAGCAATATTTAGTGAATTGGAAGAGAATGTGTCGCCCAAAGTGTGAAGGTGGCTTAAGCAATATTTAGTGAATTGGAAAAGAGTGTGTCGTCCGAAGTGTGAAGGTGGCTTAGTGATTCGTAACGACACCGAAATTAAATAAAGCTCTTCTTGCTAAGTTAGCATGGAGACTTTTACATGATCATTAAAGTCTTTGGGCAAGAGTTTTAAGATGCAAATATAAGGTGAAAGAGGTTCATGATCAATCTTGGATTATTCCTAAAAGTACTTGGTCATCGACTTGGAGGAGTGTCGATGTGAGTTTAAAAGAGGTCGTGATTCCAGGAATGAGTTGGGTTGTTGGTAATGGGCGGGCTATTCGGTTTTGGGAGGATAGATGGTTACTGGATCGACCATTGAGGGAGGTGATCACAATGCCCTTACCGGCTGGTGTTGAAGGAGTTCGGGCTTGTGACTTATGGCGAAATGGGACAGGCTGGCTGATATCGCACATTATGTTCCTGATGATATTATGTTACGGCTTGGGTCGGTGGTGATTGATAATGTACCCGGGGATATGGATAGGATTTCTTGGGGAGGAAGACCGGATGGGCAATTTACGGTCAAATCGGCATATGCGAGGCTGACTATGGACGAGATTCTAAGACAGATCATGAGTTCTTTTTTTCATCGTGTTTGGAGGTTAATTGTATCGGAGAAGGTTCAGACATTTATGTGGTTGGGTGTGCATCAGGTTTTGATGACAAATGTTGAGCGTCAAAGGAGGCATATGAGTGATTCGGGTCTTTGTCAGGTTTGTAAGAGTGGAAACGAGACGATTATTCATATTCTCCGAGATTGTCTGGCGATAGCAGGAGTTTGGCGGCGGTTGATACCACCTAGAACGAGGAGAGTGTTCTTTACCATGTCTCTTATTGAGTGGTTATATGGTAACTTAGGGGATAACGCAGCCTTGGGAGTTAGTACTTGGTCTACATTGTTTGCGATGAGTATTTGGTTGGGATGGAAGTGGCGTTGTGAAAACGTTTTTGGGAACTATGGGAAATATCGGGATAGGGTTCGTTTTCTAAAAGAATTGGCGCAGGAGGTATCCTTAGCTCACTTGAAAAAAAAAATACAGTACAAGTCCATACGGCCCGGATTAAAAGGTCGATAGCTTGGGTTAGACCAAGAGAGGGATGGATGAAGTTGAATACGGATGGAGCTTCGCGGGGTAACCCTAGATTGGCCATGGCAGGGGGGAGTTTACGCGATGGAGAGGGTTCTTGGCGTGTGGGTTTTTCTCTTAATATAGGGATATGCTCGGCACCATTAGCTGAATTATGGGGAGTCTATTACGGTCTGGTTGTTGCTTGGGAGAGGCGAGTTACTCGGTTGGAGGTTGAGGTGGATTCGGAGATGGTGGTGGATTTTCTTAAGAAAGGGATTAATGCTTTGCATCCGCTGTCGTTCCTGGTACGCTTGTGCCATGGCTTTATCTCGAGGGACTGGATAGTCCGTTTTCTCACATGTATAGGGAGGTTAACCATCTTGCAAATGGGTTAGCAAACTATGCGTTTACTTTACCGTTGGGTTTTCATTTATTGGAGTTGGTTCCAGATGCAGTTAATTTGTTGTTTCTAGAGGATAGGAGTGGGACTACGTTTCCACGACAAATCTGAATGTAATCTTTTAGTATTTAATAAAATGGGGGAGACCTTGTTGTCTTCCCCTCCTTTGATAAAAAAAAATCAATATTAAGAATGATAACCGTAATTTATTTAAAATTTACATTTTCAAATATGAATCATTTTCATATGGATAGTTAAGTAGGTTTTTGACATCCATTCTATTACGATAATTGAGGTTATTAACATAATATGAGATAAGATAAATATGTAAACAATAACATTATAAAAAAAATTCAATTAAAAAAATTAGAAAAATTTGTATGGATTTTATGGTAAACTTTGCTTTTAAATAATTTTGTTTTTAACAAAAATATGGACTAGATAAATCTCACTGTAAATTAGTGATTATTAATTTAGCGATTAATTAATAATTCTATAAATTAATAAAATTCCAAAATCTCAAGATTATTATTTTATGGAAGTTTTACTGTAGATAAATAGTTGGTGTATTTATTGGGGAAACGATCTACTTCCCCACCAAAACTATGACATCCGCGTATATACTTCCCAATAAATTACCTCTGTCTATATATCTCCAAAACTTAATTTCTCTACCTATATATCCACCAATTGAAATTTGAATATCTATATACCCACAAAATCTGATTTTAATCGGTTTGAGTAAAAACTCGATACTAAACCGAGAAAATCAAAATTTAAACCGAAACAAAACCAGACTTGGTTAGGAAAAAAAAAAATCAAACCTCCTTTTGTCGCAAACCTTAATTTCTCCGACCACGACCCCAACCCAGACCACTTCTCCGACCCCAACCCAAATCAAGACACCGGCGATTTCGAGAGAGATGCAGACGACGGCAGAGATTTCGAGAGAGATGCAGACGACGGCGGAGATTTCGAATCAAGGTGCAGACGGCGACGGTTTCGAGAAAGATGCAGACGGCGGAGGTAGAGGTTTTGGTGGGCAAGAAGAAGACGGCGGAGGTAGAGGTGCAGATGGGCTGCAAGAAGAAGAAGAAGACGGCGGAGGCAGGGGCTTCGATTGTGAGCAAGGAGAAGACGGCGACGGTGGGCGGAGGGGCTTCGATTGTGAGCAAGGAGAAGACGAAGGCCGCAGAGGCAGGGGCTTCGATTGTGAGCAAGGAGAAGACGGCGACGGTGGGCGGAGGGGCTTCGATGGTGAGCAAGAAGACGGCGATGGTGGAGGTTTCATCTTACATCCTCGAGCAGGAGTTTACTTCGATGTATGGTGATCCTGATTTTGAAATCACAAAAATTGGAGTTTGCTTCGATGTATGGCGTGAAAGGTCCAGTGGCCACAAAAGTGAGCCTGGGGTTTGTGTTGGGGACAAAAAGATCGGTGTTATCGGTTTCATATATCCTCTGGAATCAGTTCTCATGGTTTGACAAAGTTAGAGGTTTTGGGTTTTGAAAACCATGTTAATGTTTTGTAAACTTTGTTCTGTTTCTGGAAACCATATTTCATGTTCCATTTCTGTTCTGTCAAATAGAAGAAGACATTTTGAAGCAAAAACATTGTCATAATGGAACAAGATATTGTCAACAACATTAACAATCTTATAACTACTTATAACTACTAATCTGATCCATCTTCATTACTTCATAATCAGATCATGGCTTGAGTCCCTTGAGAAGTTTGAGTACCAATGGTTTGAGAAGCTTGAGTGTCAGTGGCTTGAGAAGCTTGAAAAGCCTGCAAAGTAAACCAAATTCCTCAATACATAAGAAAACCAGAATCACACATAAGAAAACCACAAAGATACAAACTTGTGGTTTGGCCTTATGGAACCTTGCGTTGTGTTCAGTAGATTTACAACTGCTACAGTGCATGATCCTTTTTTTCTGCTTTGGCTGGTTTTTTGTTGGAGATTCATGATGCCATTTTTTCCTTGTTTTCTCAGCTTTAGTTAACTTCTCTTTACGTGGTGGTGCAGGAGGAACATGAACATTAGGTTCATTTGTGGCTGGCCAGAATGGTGCACCTCTGGTTGGAACAAGCCCCTCTGTGTAGGTCCTCCTCCACAAAGCAGACCGAAACCAGTGGCACACATAGTCCTCAACGAGTAGCTTCTTCACCAAAATCACTCCATATGCATGCTCACATGGAATTCCTGTAATCTCCCACTTCTTGCAAGTGCAAGTCATCCTCTCCAAGTTCACCCTGTACGCAACACCACTGAGCTTTGATTCATACACTCCGTTTGTGCCTCGAGTCACCTTGCATGCCTTAGCTTGTTCATATTCTTTGGCAAGGAATTTAGTAATATATGGAGTACATATACCTGATAGGAAATAACAACATATGTAAATGCTTATTACGAAAACATAATTACAGTTTAAACAAAACATAAAGTGCATCTTACCATTGTGGCGGTGAGATATGGCAGATCTTGTAGCAATCCGAGCCATAGCAAGCCTGCTTATCATATTTAGCATTGGAACAAAATGCATCTCTCTCGCCTTGTTGATAGAACTGTTGAATGATTCTGTTGAATTGTTTTCAACATCTTCACAGTAATTCCCAAGTTTGTAGTAAGCTCTGCACCAAGATTTTGGGTTTGCCTTTTCAATATCATTGAAAACTCCAACATCATAAAATTTGATCTTCTCCAGGTTTGCAAGATACTCTGGTTCATTATAGCTCCATGCTAAGGTCCATAACAGTGGTTTTATCTGTTTTTTTCTAGGACGCTTCTTCTTGATGTTCTCATAAATGTGTTTAACACACTTTCGATGCTCAATCTTAGGTAACTCAAGCTCCACTGCTTTGATAAGTCCCTGAAACACAACACAATAAAGTTTGGCCGAAATTATGAAAGTAATATTGTGCTACTAATATTAAGATATTTTAATGATATATACAAATCAAAAGGAACAATCATTATCTAAAATTGTTAATGCAGATTATATCGTAATCATTCTCATTTATTCATTCAATATGATTGTTAAGAACAATATCTATTTTTCAAATAAATAACCAATCCAAATATATTCCAACCTAAAAGGAAGATTACATTTGATCATTAAAAATAAATGAAATTTGATCATTAAAAAAAAAAAGAGAAGAAACATTTGTACGTTTGTACGAGATCTAAACACATGAACACTCATATACACAACAAAGTGTACCTTTTGGCGATCAGATATGATGATATATCCATCGCCATCATATAGCTCCAAGTCCGACTTCAGCTTCTTCACAAACCATATCCAATTGTCTATATTCTCCACTTTTACTGCAGCCCATGCTATTGGATAGTTAGCATTATTTGCATCTCTTCCTAAAGCTACCAATACTTGTCCCTTAATTTTATGTTTCATGAAAGTACCATCAACTCCAATTAGTGGCCTACATGTCTGTTTCCAAGTTTTTCTTAGGACATCAAAACAAACATAAAATCTATTAAATACGTCTTCACCCGAATCATTCTTCACAGTCTCTACCTCAACACTTGAACCTGGATTTGACTCTATGATCTCAGCAGCATAGTCTTTAAGTCGTGCAAACTGTTGATCATACTCGGTTTTAATCCACCTTAATGCCTTACGCCTAGCATTTTGACATTGATTCCTAGTCACAATGATTCCCCACTTTTCCATTATAATTTCTTGGATCTTCCTAGGCATATAGTACTCTGGTTCTTCCCTAATCTTATCAAGAAACAACCTACCTATCACAGGCTCTCTTAGCAATTCACACTGACCATTAGGGATACAAGTATGCTTATCTATAAACTTACCAACTTTCCACTTCGAATTTTTAGGAAGAAGTGATGCAAATACCTTCCATTCACATCCCTTACCCTCTGCATCATTCCCACCATGACATATAAACCCAATCTTCAACTTATCATACCTATATTGAAAAAGGTTGCGTCCGCTTTTTAGTGCGTAATCAACAACCGTCTCTTTGAATGCCACTCCGTTGATGAAAGATTGTTTCATATACAAACTCCCATCACCACGTCTGATGTTTGTACGAACTCTCTCTCTAACCTCGTCATCTTCATCGCTCTCACTGTCTGGCACAAAATCGTGTTTGATTTGTGGTTCATCCTCAAACGTTAGTAAAAGTTGTTCGATCGGAAACTCATCTCGTTCCAATGCTTCTTCATCTCTATCTCTGTCTTCTTCTTGCCCATTTGTTATGAAACCTCCACCATCGCCGTCTTCTTTCTCACCATCGAAGCCCCTCTGCCCACCGTCGCCGTCTTCTCCTTGCTCACAATCGAAACCCCTGCCTCTGCCGCCTCCGTCTTCTCCTTGCTCACAATCGAAGCCCCTGCCTCCGCCGTCTTCTTCTTCTTCTTGCAGCCCATCTGCACCTCTACCTCCGCCGTCTTCTTCTTGCCCACCGAAACCTCTACCTCCGCCGTCTGCATCTCTCTCGAAACCGCCGCCGTCTGCACCTTGATTCGAAATCTCCGCCGTCGTCTACATCTCTCTCGAAATCTCTGCCGTCGTCTGCATCTCTCTCGAAATCGCCGGTGTCTTGATTTGGGTCGGGGTCGGAGAAGTGGTCTGGGTTGGGGTCGTGGTCGGAGAAATTAAGGTTTGCGACAAAAGGAGGTTTGATTTTTTTTCCTAACCAAGTTTGGTTTTGTTTCGGTTTAAATTTTGATTTTCTCGGTTTAGTATCGGGTTTATACTCAAACCGATTAAAATCAGATTTTGTGGGTATATAGATATTCAAATTTCAATTGGTGGATATATAGGTAAAGAAATTAAGTTTTGGAGATATATAGACAGAGGTCATTTATTGGGAAGTATATACGCGAATGTCATAGTTTTGGTGTGGAAATAGATCGTTTCCCCCGTATTTATTATATAAAAAAAATTGCGAGGACATAATCATCACGAAAATTTATGCGAAATTGGCTCCCAGATTTTAGTCGCAATCTTTCTTAAGCTGGTGGGAGTTTGCCACAGAGATCGTTGTTGCACTGTAAATTTGCTTATCTCTCTCTTTACATTAAAGAGTTCTTCAAATTATGTTGTTTGCCAACAAAATTGGAACTGATGAAAACCATAATTTACGTTTGCAATTATTGTTGATTAGAATTATGTCTTTCAAACTAATTAAACCTAATAACAATAAATAGAACACATTGCAAAAACCAAAGAAAAAAAAAACTAGTAATATGTATTCACATAGTTTTATTCACTATGAATTACATATCAGAATGTCAGCATGAGGAGGGAGGAGGATTTCTTGAAAATATATAGTAAACTAAAAATAATTCATCGTTTTGTTTCGTTTAATTTGTATTTGGTAATTCAATAAAATTTATAGAATTGGACAAATATCTCGGACCTCAAAACCTGAATCTAAAACCGATCCGATTCTTGCAATTTTATCCAATTGGATTCAGTATTATTAGACCCAAGGCCAACGTTGAGAGTGTGCAGATGCACAAGGCCTTAAAATTTCTCTTAATTTTCTTTAGAATCGAGGGTCCAAAATTTTTTACCATTCAACAAACATGCAGAGACGGCTAGAGATAATAACAAAAAAATTAGGTTTAGCATCATCGAAAGGAGGAAGAAAGGACACACGTGATACATCACGTGATTTTTAAGTTATTAAATTGTGGGCTTTATGCCATTTGAATTTTTACATGCCCATTAAACTTATATATTCTGACATGTGATTGATTTTTTTACCCGATTTTCACTGATTAATGCTATGTTACAGATTTTTACCACTATCTTTTAAAAAAAAATACTACTAACTAAAAGCCAATTTTAATACATGGCACAGGGCCTAAGATGTGTTTGAGCTGGCCCTGCTTAGACCCACGTCTATCCGAGAACCGAACAGATAAACATAAATTGATCCATAGAAATAATGTATTCTTCTATCACATAATTTTAGTTTCTACGTCAGTTTTGATTTCTTGAAAATAGAAATAATAAATTTATCTTTAATGGATACAAATGTTGGTCAATATTTATTGGTATTTTTCCTCTTTGGTATGAGAGTTGGTTTGGTAACCTTGCAAATACAATGGTCGACATGTGCGTTCCACTTCTTGATTTCGATATCTATTTGAGCTTTTTAGGAAACTCGACACACCTCCGAGTCACATATATTAATTATGATTGTGTTGTCCGAAGTGTGTATAAATTATTATAAAATAAAATTTGACAGCATAAGATGGGGACAACATAATATCTTAAAACGGCACCGAAGCCATGATGACGACGACTTACTTACTTTAGATGAAGTTTGCAGATAAATTTAAACTAAAAATAATAAAAACAAAAGGCAATTTGTTCGGTTGCAAAGCAAATCATGAACCAATGGCTTAAATTGTTGCCTCCTCTTGTCACAACAATCCTTTTATCTCAAGACACCCACTCACTCACCTCCTTCCAAACTATCTAATATAATATTTAAAGATTTTTTCTAAGTGAAGTTTTGATAGACTGCCACATGTCACTTTTTTTTATTGATTCTTTAAAATAAAAATGTGATATCAATATATTAACTTAAAGTAAACATTTAATTAACATCAAATTCTCTTCATAAATTAATTAATAATATGTAAAACCATATTCTAATATTATTTTTCAATATCTCTTTTCAAATTCTACAAAATTTTCTTAAGTAGAACTTCCGAAAAAGGATCGACAGTCTATATCCCCACGAGAACTATCACATAACCATATATAGAGCCAGAAACTTTGCCTCTTTCTATTTGCCCACGAAACAATATTGCACAATCTATATACCCATAAAAGTCGAATTTGATTGGTTTTATTGGTTTAATATTAAACCCGAGATATAACCATCAAACCATGACTCTTAACCGAAACCTAGACTCAAGTTGAACCAAAACCCGACCCATTGACCCGTAAATATCAAAACCCAACATTTCGCTTTAAATCACGCAAGAACCCTAATTTCTGGGAAAAAATCCCAAATCATTTTTCTTCCCTTTTTCTTCCCTCTAGTTTCTGAAATCGTAACTCATTTCTGAAATCGTTTGTTTGATAGGTTCGAATCTCATTGTCTCATTGTAATCGAATTTTTGTGAAGCTTCTTATACAATTGGGTTTTTAGCTTTGTCGTGATGTGAAGCTTCTTATACAATTGGGTTTTTGTGAAGATCATGATTCTTGTATTTGACAATTTGTATCTTGTTTCTATGTCTTGTTACTATACGTTCTGTTCGATTCAGTTTAACAATGTTATGTTGTCAGTGAAATGCAAAAAAACAGAGTTTTATGACAAGAATTAAACAGACAGAGTCGAAAGCAAAAACAGAGTGCTCATTTCTCCTCTTATATCAACATGAAACGTTCCTGCAAACTGATCCAAATGAAACAAACCCATTGCAAAATGATCCACTAACCATAGAACTTGATCCGATAACCAAAACCATTACAAACTGATCCGATAACAAAAACCATCACAAACTGAACTGATAACAAAAACCATCACAAACTGATCCGACATTAGTTCTTCTTCAGACTTGAGAAGCTTGAGTGAGTACTCCTTGTGAAGATTCACCGGTGAGGCTGCCTTGGTAAGCTTGCAAAGCCTACGAAACCACAGAAAAAGAACAAGATCAACTTGTTTAGCCTAAAGAAGACACAAGACAGATTCACCAGAAAAAGACACTAGACAAAACACAAGACATAAGATTCACCAGAAAAAGACACTAGACAAGACAGAAGACAAAGATACAAACCTCTTTAGGCTGGTTTTTGGTATGAAACCTGACGTTGTGCCCAGTGCTTTTACACTGGCTACAATGCATTATCCTTTTCTTGGCTTTAGGCTGCTTCTTGGTTGGCGATTCATTAACACCTTTTTTCCTTTTTTTGTCAGGCTTAGTTATCTTCTCCCTACCTGGTTGTGGTGGGGGAGGAGGTACATGAACATTAGGTTCTTCTGTTTTTGGCCAGAATGATGAGCCTCTCCATGGAACAATCCCATCAGTGTAGTTCCTCCTCCACATAGTAGTCCGGAACCACTGACAAACATAGTCCTCTGGTACAAGTTTCTTCATGAGAATCACTCCATATGCGTGCTCACACGGAATCCCAGTAATTTCCCACTTCATACAGGTACAGGTCATCTTCTCTAAGTTAACTCTATAATCACAACCACTGAGTCTTGCTAAGTACATTCCATTTGTGCTCCGAGTTACATTGCACTTAGAAGCTTTTTCGTATTCCAAAGCAAGGAATTTAGTAACATATGGTGTACATAAACCTGAAACAGAATAAGCACAATTAAACTATGTAAACAAACACACAAACACACAATCACAATTAAGGACTCAGAATGTGTCTTACCCTCGTGACTGCGAGATTTAGCAGATCTTTTGGCAATCCGAGCCATGGCAAGCCTGCCTATCATATCTAGCATTGGAACGAAAGGTTTCTCTCTAGCCTTGCCTATGGAACCGTTGAATGATTCTGTCGAATTGTTCTCCACATCTTCACAATAGTTTCCGAGCTTATAGTATGCTCTGCACCAAGTCTTTGGCTTTGCCTTTTGTACATCATCCCAAACTCCAACATCATAGATGTTGATCCTGTCCAAGTTTCTATTAAAATCAGCTTCATTGTAGCTCCATGCCAAGCTCCATAGGAGTGGTTTCATCTGTTTTTTTCCAGCATGGTTCTTCTTGAGATTCTCATATATGTGTTTAACACACATTCGATGCTCAATTCTTGGTAACTCTAGCTCCACAGCACTTATCAGTCCCTAAAACACAAGAAAGTGACCAATTAGTCAGTGCTAAAACGGTTAAAAACAACAACCAAGAGAAGTAATACTTACCTTTTGACGATCGGATATCAAGATATAACCATCACCATCACTTAAACCCAAGTCAATCTTCACCTTCTTCACAAACCACAACCAATTATCTTTATTCTCCACTTGTACAACAGCCCATGCTATAGGATATATAGCATTATTTGCATCTCTCCCTAAAGCTACCAACAATTGTCCCTTGATTTTATGTTTTAAGAAGGTTCCATCCATTCCTATTAGTGGTCTACATGTCTCTTTCCATGTTCTTCTTAGGACATCCAAACAAACATAGAATCTGTCAAATAAATCTTCACCTGCATAATTCTTTAGAGTACCAACCTCAACAGTTGAACCGGCATTTGACACCAAGATCTCAGCAGCATAATCTCTAAGCCGTGCAAACTGATTGTCATACTCATGCTCGATCCACTTCAAGGCCTTCAGCCTAGCAGATTGACATTGAAGTCTAGAGACAGTAATTCCCCACTTAGCTCTAATTATTTCCTCCATTTTCATAGGCTTATAATACTCCGGTTCTTCCCTAATCTTATCAAGAAACATTCTACTTATCACAGGAACTCTTAATATCGAACACGTTCCATTAGGGGTACAGCTATGATCACCTACAAACCTCGAGACTTTCCACATTGTGTTTTTAGGAAGAATTGATGCATATACCTTCCATTTACACCCTTTACCTTCTTTATCATTCCCACCGACACAGTTAAACCCAATCTTGTCGTTATCATGCCTGTATTGCCAGATATTTCGACCTGACCTTAGTGCATAGTCCATGACGGTCTCCTTGAAGGCGACTCCGCTGATGAAAGACTGCTTTAGGTAAAGAGTCCCATCACCACGCCTGAGGTCTGAGCGATTTACCTCTCTTACGTCGTCGTCTTCTTCACTATCACTCTCTGGCACAACATTGTGAACAATCGACGGTTCATCTTCGAACTCTTCTAACAGTTGACGGATGTGAAACTCATCTCGTTCTTCTGCTTCTGCATCGAATCCTCTATCCTCTTCTTCCACACCTTCATGGATTATAGCCATCAAATCCATTATCTCTGTAAAAAACGAAAAAGGCAGACATTAAAACCTCGAATCTCAAAGCTAAGAAGGTACACAAGAAAGCAATGAGATTTTAAGGAGCAATTTTTCTCCATACGAATTCGTAGCCACTGATTGAAGATACGGTGAATTCGATTTTGGGTTGAAAGACCTTCGATTTTGGGTTGAAAGAGATTTGGGAATTTTTCTAGGGTTCTTTGATTTTGAGAAAGAACACGATACTGGGTTTCGTTTTAATTAGCTGTTTTTTTTTTTTTTTTTTTAAATGTTGTAATCGGGTAATTTCTGGTTTTAAGCGGGTCATTATCTGGTATTATCTAGTCTTAAGTCGGTTTATTACAACAAAATTGGTTAAGAAGTTAAGTGTGAATAGTAAACCATCGTTAACCAAATTATATGGGTTTTGTGATTTTGAACTTTTATTTGGGGGCTATATAAACATTCAAAATTTATTTTATGGGTATATAGATTGTGCAATATTTTTTTGTGGGCAAATAGAAAGAGGCAAAGTTTCTGGCTTTATATATGGTTATGTGATAGTTCTCGTGGGGATATAGACTGTCGACCCTCCGAAAAACTATCATAGTTAAAAAATATATATTTTTAACTTTTTGTAACGTTTTGAAGGTTCTTCTAAGTGAAGCTTTGATAGGCTGCCACGTGTCACTTTTTTTTCATTGATTCTTTAAAATAAAAATGTGATATCAATATATTAACTTAAAGTAAACATTTAATTAACATCAGTTTCTCTTTATAAATTAATTAACAATATGTAAAACCATATTCTAATATTATTTTTCAATATCTCTTTTCAAATTCTACAAAATTTTCTTAAGTAGAACTTCCGAAAAACTATCATAGTTAAAAAATATATATTTTTAACTTTTTGTAACGTATGGCATTAAATATCAATAATTGATACAAAATTTTTGTAAGTTTAGGCCAAACTTAACTCATCTTGACAAACCATTGATAATTTTGTACTAGATTTTTTCTCTATACAACTAATATTAGAAAATGCATTTTAAAAAAAAATGTTATGAACTTCATTTATTGATAAGATAAAAAATAGTTATGAAAAAACTAAAAAAAAATTATGTCACATACAATTTTGATTTTTATATAGAGTATTTTATGTAAGTACTCATAAAGACATGAATAAAAAATAAATTTATATAAAAAACTATCATTTTGTTAAAAAATTGTAGAAGCAATATAATTTTATCATCTGATCTTTATTAAATAGTAAAAGGATAATACAAACTGTTAAACAACCAAGATGGAGGCAAATCAAAGCATACATACAATAAATCAGAACTTATAGCTTTCTTAGCCAATGTATCCGCAACATGATTCCTCTCACGATTGACGTATTCCAAAGAGCATAAAGGTAACTTTGCAATCCAATACCGAATATCATAGAGTACATTTCCAATCTCCACATTATCTTCATTCGTATTTGATTAAAGCCACCGATTCCTTATTATCACCTTCAAACCAAACTTGTCGAAATCTTAAAGCCCACACCACTTGAACCACATGAAGAAAACCCATCGATTCAGCTTGTAAAGGAGAACCAACTTGACTAAGTTTAGCATAGTCAGACTTGATATGCTTACCTCAATGGTCACGCATAATCCATCCTACTTCCATAGAATCTCTTCCTTGATGAAAGCTACTATCAAAGTTACAATCAAGCCAATTTACATGAGGAGGTTCCCATAAACTTGATCGGGTAACTACATTATATTGCACTTCATCTCTCTCAAGATCATTAGCCACAATCCATTCACAAACTGCTGCCTTACTACGATTTACCTCTTCATTCGGATGAACATTATTCTTATTAAAGAGATACTCATTCCGTGATTTCCAAATTATCCAAACCAACCAAAGGGGAAGCAACCTAACCACAGTAGGTAGCGAAAAGTCATTATGCAAAAGCAGTACTTTGCCAAGATTTTCTTCCAGATTAGTCGATGGAGGATCGCGGTATTTGTGAACATCTCCAAATGGCTTTATAACTTTAGATAATATAAGAATCAAATTCTGTAAATACACAAATAATCAATAAGCTAAATTTAATGTATATTTTATCATGTTAGTTTTTAAATCCACGCAACGCGTGGACAATCTCTAGTTACTATTATTTTATAGAATATTGGAATTTGATCGTTAATTTTGTATTACTGCGGAACAAGTTGTACAATTTTATATTATCGTTTATCTGTTTTTGCTTACAACTAAAAACAATATATCGTTTCAGATTATCAATTAATCTACTGCAAAAAAAATGTTTAAATTATTTAAATTGATTCACAAAAAATTACAAATGGTAAAAAAAAAACGATGAATCCGTTGTATACATGAGCATTCTAATTATTTCAGTTGAAAAAAATCTATTAATATACACCAAATTGATTTTATGTTTTTGTTTAGTTTAGTAGCCTGTTATTTTGGATTTTTTGTTTAATTTCAGATAGATTTGGTTTATTCAGTTAGTTTTGATTTTTTTTGTTCGGTTGTAGTTTTAAAATTTTCGGTATGCATGTTAAATGGATTTTAATAATTTTTTAGTTGTAGTTAAATGGGTTAAATAAAGAACAATTTTCAAAAATACCACATTTTGAAGTTTTATTTTTTAAAATAACACAATTTTTCAAATGTTCCAAAAATACAACTATTTATTGAATTTTCCAAAAATACCATAAAACAAAAATTAACTTTCAAGTTTAACCCTAAACATCAAACACAAATTTTATCCCCTAAAACTATACCTTAATTTTACAATAGTTAACAACCTAAACCTAAAATTTAAATTACAAATCCTTAAAAATTAATTTTATGTTTTTGGTAAAAAACGAAATTTCATTACTAAAAAGGTAAAAATTAAAAGATATAACAATCTCATTCTCTAAACGAAAAACATACATAATACGGATAGAAGAAGAAAATGATCTCAATAGACAACAAATGACAAAGAAAAGGCTTTTCAGCTCGTTGATCACACCATCAGAGTTGGGCATGATAAGAGATTGAGAATTAGACGACACATCGACGTCTCTGATCTCGGAAAAGGAAGCTACGATTAAAGCGGCTTTTCGAGCAAGAAACGCGGCGGAGATAAACCCATGCGTAATAAAACCTTGAAATTGAGTATTCTTACACTATATAACAGTTTCAAGGCAAGAGCTGCATTTTCCACGCTACATCTACAACACAAGAGATGCCAAACCTAATAACCGGACTAAGCCTTTAGTAATAATTAGAACTTGTCTAGCAAAACCCTCGGTATTTCCATCAATGTGATCTGAGAGAATCATACACATCGAGTCCGGGTGGCTGGATGAAACGGGGCTAGGGACCAGGAGCACCAGATGTACTTTAATGGCAAGCATGTCGGCAAGGCAAGTAAGAGATGGAGCCTATTGGATTTCCAGTAACCATCTGATATGGAACAACAAGCTTCAAACCGGTTTCAAGCCAGAGGTCGACGGAAGCTATGACAAAAGTTCAGAAGATGCCGAAAACAGAGAGAGGAACGCAAAGGGATCTCGTCGACGACAAGAGAAGCCTATTGGAAGGTGAGCAAGGTTCTTCGGGGGGCTCGAGAGAGGCAGGAGCAAACGCCAATCAGGAGGAACACTTTATTTTGTTCGTCGTGATGTTACGAACACTTTATTTTGTTTTTGGTGATAATTTTATTAACAGATTTTTTTCGGAAATTTCTAAACTGTAATATTTTTATTGTACGCTAACGAAAGAATTGTCACCATTTCACCCTAGGGCAACAACTATACTGATCACACTAAACAATAAAGGGGAAATTCAAAAATTAAAAGTGCATCTAGTTTTTTTTTGTTGTACATATAAAAAGTTTCAATTATTTTGCCAACCCAACGTACCTGTGAAGAAGATAAGGTTTATTTCCTTTTTACAAAGTCAAAAAAGTGCCTTCACTATACGTTTAATCTTGAACCACCATTCACTTTCTTCATGACCTTTAAAACCTTATCAATAAATGTGTTTACACTATTTGATTACGAATTAATGTTAGATTCTAGACCATTCGTATTTACATAATAAAAAAAAATCAATTTTGTTTTACCATTTGTATTAATACTATCAACTACAGAATTTTATTCCCACCTATACGTTATATCAAAAAAAAATCTTATTGGTTAATAATTAATATATGAAGAACGTTTGTGCGAACAGATATAAGTAACAAGTGGGATCCACAAAGACCCACTACAAGACCTACTACAAGATTTTCTATTCCGTCGGCACCAATGAGAAAACTACATCCAAGAATACCCAACAAATTATGACTCAGCCAAACAAGATTAAATTAAAGATAAAGATGTTCACCAAAAAAAGACTACACAACAAAAAAATCAATCAAGACTACAAAACAAAAATAAAAAGAAGACAATACCCCTACCAATACAATTGAAGCACGTAAAAGCAAAACACAACAATTGCCTCCTCATACTCCTCTATAAATACCGGCTTGAGAAATCATTCACAACACAAGCAACTTTTGCACCCCTCTCTCTCTCAAAAAGCTCTCTAGCTCTCAAAGACAAGTTTATAAGTTTTAATCTTTGTAAACTCTTTTAAAAATTATCTCAATCTTTGTAATTTTATTTTGAATCAATAAAAAAGAAATTTTATCACAATCAAATCTTCAACTTTATTTTAAAAATTTGAGTAAATTTGTATACAGTAGAAATAGATGTTTTATTAAGAATAAGTAAAAATTTACATGGTATCAGACCAAATTATCTTACAAAGCAGTTTTCTTAAAGATTTTCGAAACAAAGTTTTTAATCTTAATCTAATTAAACCTTTCTATAAAAGATCCTTCCCTTCTGACAAGACACCATCGCTGTCGGTGTTCCAGGCAGCAAGTTCCATGAAGAGGCAATAAAACCGTTGGCAAGCCCCGGCTGTGTCAAGAAAGAAAAGGTCAGTATCTTTTTAAGCATGAGTTTAATTCTAGATTAAATTATGGCTTCATCGTTTCGAAAACTCTTTAAGCCAAAACATGCTTCTTCCTCTACATCACATAGTACAATTAATTCGAGAGAAATTATGACAAAATTAACATCATTTAATCAAGGGATAACAAAAAACCAGCTACCACATATTAATCCAGAAATTATTTATTAAATCGGAACCTTTGACTTTAAAACCGCATATTCGATAAAAGAACATGAGCAAACTTTATCTCTTCAAAATGAGTTTGAAGAAGTAAAGTTATTATCCTCTCTTGCCTTAGACAAATACAAGCAAAAAGGATTCAACTATTTACCCTTTGGATTAATACAAATAGCGATTAAACCATTATCAAGAACTGGTATAGACTCTCCAATATTAATGTTATTAAGAGATAAAACCTTATTAAAATTTGAGGATTCATTATTAGGGGCAGTTCAATCCAATTTATGTAATGGAGCAATTTATTTTAATTGTGCTCCGAATTATCAAGTAAGTCTGCATGACCCGACAATACTCAATACTTTAGTATTAAACGTCCACTTACCAGAAATTAAATTTCAAAATGAAAACATGGTTATCTGTTACTTTACCGAATTTATTTTAAGCAATCAACTTCTGAATTTAACCCAAGATGTTTATTACAAGATCATAAAGGAGAAACAACAATTTTAGCTGTACATAGTAAAGATACTCCAACAGCTACCTACACTCCTAAACAACTAAATTGGAATGAAATAACAATTCTTGATCAATAAAAAATTGAAATAACTCAACCACCTAGAAACTTTGAACAAAAAATATATCAAGAGTAATAGAACAACGCGATGGTAAAATAATACTACAATTCGGATCGTTTAGGGAACCACTTCCACCCCGAATTAGTTCCTATCATTCAAGAGCTTCATTTTCTGAATTTCGAACTGGACAGTCTAGTGCGAGTTTAGACAACGAAAGTGTAAATCAAAGTATCAAACAAGAAAATTCGATTAAATTTAAGGCTCCTATAGCCGAGCCAGATCAAAATTTATATCCAACATCTCCTACGCCATCAGATTTTAAATCTATAAATGTTATAATAAAAGATTACGAAATTAATAAACAATATATAAAGGACGATTTCTATTCAAAAGAAAATGAAGGAAAAATAATTTGGTATTTCAAAACATTTTCTAAACGACAAACGGCAGAATTAAGAGAAAAATGGTATGATTTTATGAAATTAAAACAAACGGATATCCCATTTTTTGTATGGTTCGAAACATACTCAATCAAGAATACGATCAATTATCCATTTAAAACAATTAATGCAAGCTCATCATTAGGTCAAGTTTGGGAACTAATAGACGGTAGTAAAACTAAATCAATACATCCTCCTCTAAGAGATTTAAAAATAAACACGTCAAATAGACAAATTATAGCTACTCCTTTTAAAACTGGAGCTAATAAAGACGATAAGGATCCAGTAATGATTCATGATATTAAATATGTATATCAACAAAATAATTATCAAAGTCAATTATTACACACTATTTCAAAACAAGTAGATAGTATTGATAATAAATTAAATAATGAGAATAATAAATTAAAACAATTTAAGCAACATCCATTCTCATCAGTTACTCCACCTATATTCAAACATATTACTAGGCCAGTTAAATTTGCAGAAAATGAAATTCTAAAAACTATTGCCAATAAGCTAGATAGCTTAGACAAAGGTAAACAAATTAATATTGTAGATGAAAAAGATAATGAGTCCATCCAAACATCTATCCAATCAAAAAATAAAAATCAAGAAATTAATAGGATAAAAAATAAAATGATGAGATCTAACAAACCCTATTACCCAAGATATACTCCACCAGATCTATTATTTGAAGAACACCATAAATATTCTAATAACGTATATACTGGAAACGGTATATATGAATGGAATATTGATGGACGTTCAGAATATGAAATAATGAATTTATTACAGGAAATGGGAATGGCCGCTGTAGCTTATAAAGAAACAAGCACAACTTTTACTGATAAACAAGCATGTGTCATGTTAATAACATGATTTACAGGAGCATTAAAATATTGGTGGGATAATTCCCTAGATATACATACACAAGATTCTATAATAAATCATATAGAAATAATACAGAAAGAAGATGAAGATGGTTTTATAGTAGAAACAAAAAAACAAAATGCTGTAGAAGTAATAATCCACACCATAATGATGCATTTTATCAGCAACCCAGCCGAAGAATTAGAAAGTAAAAAAAAATAGGTTTAACCAACTTAAGATGTCCAACCTTAGGAGACTTCAAGTGGTATAAAGATGTTTTTATAACCAATATATTCCAACGAAATGATTGTAATCAATCCTTTTGGAAAAAACGATTTATCGCAGGATTACCGTCTTTTTTTGCAGATAAAATAATTAATAAATTAAAAGAAATTTCTGGGGGACAACCTATTCCAGGGAATACTATTACATATGGTCAGTTATTTGCATTTATCAAAAAAGAAGGATTATCTATACGTCAAGAACATAAAGATAAAAAACGGAATGATAAATTTAAATTTAGAATAACCATGGGTTCATTTTGCGAACATTATGGGTATGATAAATTTAATCCAGCATCTAGAACAAAACGATTAGGTTATAGACATAAAAAATCTAACCACACTAGATACTTTAATAAAAATAGAAACTTTCATAAAAAACCAAACAACGAATATTATACAAAAAATCGTAATTATCAAAAAAAACAAAAGATTCAATTCAACAAATAAACAAAAAATAGTATGTTGGAATTGTAAACGACCAGGACATAGATCTACTGAATTTAAAATGAAAAAAAAGATAAACGAAATATTTGAAGATCAACCAGATATTCAAGCAAAACTAACTAAACTACTAATATCAGAATCTGAACAATCAGATGAATCTGATAGTAATTATTCAATAAACGAAATAGAAAATTCAATTGATTCGTCTGACGAATCACACGAATTATCTGATAACCTATGCAATAATAATAAATGTAATTACAAATAATAATGGTAAGAAATTCCTATTAGATATAATAGATAAAATAGATAATCCAAAAATTAAAAAAGAATATTTATTAAAATTAAAAGATCTAGTAAGTCAAGAAAGCCAATTATCCTCACCACAACCATTTAGTCTTAACAAAATATTTGAAAAATACCCAACGCAAAGTTTATTTAAACACGTCTCTACTGGCGAATTACAAAATGAAATTAAGCAAATAAATTCACAAATTAAAGACCTTCAATTCTCTATTAATCAACAAGGGCTTACGCAATTACAAATAGATGCACGATTATCTTTAATCGAATCAAAAAATAATTCTCAAGTTTCAACTAGTAATCCGAATATAGAAATTAATAATGAAATAGAACAACAGGATGAAGACTATATTCAGATAATCAATAAAATTAATTATCAAAAATGGTATACAAATATCACTCTACATATAGGCCATGATTTTAAATTAAATATAATTGCATTAATGGATACCGGAGCAGATTACAACTGTATCCGTGAAGGAGTTATACCAACAAAATATTATGAAAAAACTATTGAGAAATTAAGCGGTGCTAATGGTAGTAATCTGAAAGTACAATATAAACTACCATGTGCAAAAATATGTAATCAAGGATACTGTTTTAAAAATTAATTTATTCTATTTAAAAACTAAACACAAGAAGTAATATTAGGAACTTTATTTTTTACACAAATATACCCTTTTAAGGTAACAGAAATAGGTATAACAACTAAAGTTGTTGGGAAAAAATTATTATTCAACTTCTTATCTCCAATGAAGACTAAAGAAATTCTTAATCTGCAACAAAATACTATTCACAAAACGATTAATTTGATTAAAGGAAAACAAAATCATATTCAACATTTACAAGAAGAAATAACATATAAAAAAATAGAAGAACAACTTCAAACAACATATACACTAGATAAAATAAAGTCTATAGAAAAAGATTTACTATATCAAATATGCTCTAATCTACCAAATGCTTTTTGGAAACGAAAACAGCATACTGTTGAACTCCCATATATAAAAAAATTCAGTGAAAAAAATATACCAACTAAAGCACGACCTATTCAAATGAACAAAGAGTTATTATAACTTTGTAAAAAAGAAATAAATGAATTAATAAGCAAAAAATTAATAAGGCCATCCAAATCTCCTTGGAGTTGTTCGGCCTTCTATGTCAATAATCAAGCAGAAAAGGAACGTGGAGTACCACGACTAGTAATTAATTATAAACCTCTTAATGATGTTTTACAATGGATTCGCTATCCAATACCTAATAAACGAGATTTGTAACGCCCCGACCACCGTCGAGCTATCCGTATGCAGGGGAAATCCTCATCCCCTCGAGAGAAATCCTCATCTCTCAATAACATACCGGGGAAATCCTCATCCCTTCAGGAGAAATCCTCATCTCCTTGTGGGCCCCACATCCACTCTCGGCCCATGGGCCCACTCCTGTTCGTCGGTCGGTGCGTTAGTCCGGGAGGCTCGAAAGACTTGTTTACTAACCCTGCAAATCACCACGTGATCTTTCCCCGTGTTTTGTCCTCACTCACACGGTACTGGAAATGACTTCCTAGTAGGTCACCCATCCTTAAATTGCTCCAGCCCAAGCACGCTTAACTCTGGAGTTTTCTCTGGATGTGTGACGGAAAAGATAAGTGCACTTTGATGATATAGGTAGCCAAATCAATTCTCTTAAACCTCTCCGCATGAACCACATAGCGGGATGTTACAAGATTTATTAAAACGATTATACAACGCAAAAGTATATTCAAAATTTGATATGAAAAGTGGATTCTGGCAAATACACGTTGCCGAAACCGATAGATACAAAACATCATTTACAGTTCCATTTGGCCATTACGAGTGGAACATAATGCCCTTTGATCTTAAAAATGCACCATCCGAATTTCAACATATTATGAATGATATCTTCAACAATTATTCAAAATTCACAATATTTTATATTGATGATGTATTAGTCTACTCAACATCAATAGACCAACATTTTAGTCGTCTTAACACATTTTTAAATATAGTTAAAAAACATGGATTAGTTGTATCAGCTAAAAAAATGTTATTATTCCAAACTAAAATTAGATTTTTAGGGCACAACATTTATCAAGGAACCATTACTCCTATATCAAGATCCATTGAATTTGCAACCAAATTCCCGGATGAATTACGGAACAAAACACAACTTCAACGATTTTTGGGATGTTTAAACTATTCAACCTTTATTCCAACGCCTTCAAAAGAATCCAAACCCTTGGACTACTCAATACACTCAATTAGTAAAACAAGTAAAAGAAAAGGTTAAAACACTTCCTTGCTTAACTATACCACACCCTGATGCAAATATGATAGTTGAAACAGATGCATCCGAACTTGGATTCGGAGGTATTTTAAAACAAAAATTATCTGAGACAACTCCGGAATCAATTGTTCGATTCCATTCCGGAGTTTGGATAGGACCACAACGAAATTATTCAACAGTTAAAAAGGAAGTTCTTTCTATAGTTAATTGTATATCCAAATTTCAGGATGATTTAATCAATAAAAAATTCTTACTCCGTGTTGATTGTAAGTCAGCAAAGGAAATTTTAAAGAAGGATGTTAAAAATCTGGTATCTAAACAAATTTTTGCCAGATGGCAAGCCATACTCTCTGTTTTTGATTTTGATATTCAATATATTAAAGGAGAAAATAATTCATTACCTGATTTTCTAACCCGTGAATATTTACAGGGTAAAACAACATATACTCAAAAGGATATTCAAGATAACTGACCCCAAGTCAACAAAACCCATGACCTCATTAGACTATGTCAAAACTCAACCACACCTACAAGGCAAACCTATACCAACCCAAAATCAATATTCGGCCCTTGCCGAATTTCCACCTCTAACCTACTCAAAGACCGTCACCACTGACAAAGGCCAGGCTTCTACACCTACCTAAGCACCACCAACAAAATCTACCTACGTCCTCAAATCCCAAACACAACACCTTATGACCACCCATTACATTGAACCTATTAAACTAAAAAGATCTCCAACAATTTGTTGATCACACCTTTTACCAAGATACTCTATACCCCATAGAAAACATTACCAAAAACCGCACCTTTTATGAGTATATTCTATTAGACTCTCGTACTATCGAAGTTACTCATTATCAAGATAAAGAAAAACCTAACCTCATCTCCTACTCAACATGTAAAATCCTTCGTATCCACTCTATTCAAGACTTCGGGTTTTTACACCGTCATGATACCAAACCTTTTAAGCAACCCGGATTCCCAATCCCTGGCTATTCCTATGCCGATTATCAAAACGCTTGGTTATGTTTTCTCTACCTCAGTCCCTATGACCATTCATGGTTTCTTTCCTTTGCTCCTAGCTTCCCTAAACACATACCAAGTTGGTTTAACGAATGGTGGCACTGGTTTGGCCCTAATGACCTAATCTACCCACTCGATATTCTCAAAACCTCCTATCCTTTTGACCTCAAACACATCCCTACCAAAACAATCGGGCCTTACTACAAAATACTTTTCCACACAGATATGGGTATTCCCTGGATCTGTTCTTGGCATTTTAACCTCGCCTTATCCTTACCCAACATGCCTTACTCCCTTATCAAAGAATACCGTGTCAAATGGTGGGATAAATACAATCTCGACCGATGTTCTTTATCCAACATCCAAAAATTCTTTGACCCTAACCAATCCGCCCGACTACTAGTCAAACAATATGGATCTATTCCACTATTGACACCTAGTCAACTTATGCAACCACCACCAGCCAAATCTCCCCCACCTAAACCAGCTAGCCCTTCTAAATCAATCGGTTCCCATTCGTCTCAAAAGAATAAGAAGAAAGCTAAGCTAAAAGTCGTGCTACAATCTCTTAGTCAAAAACTTCTCAACGATAGCTCTGACGATGCCGATAGCATCAATCAAGACGATACACAAGATCAATATGAACAATTCTCTCAAGACCCGTACGAAGACATGTAATTCTCTCTTCGTTAATAAAAAAAAAACCTCCACCTTGTGTTTTTCGACTCACTTGTAAGGTCGATGTTCCAGGCTGCAAGTCCTGTGCAAGGCAGTAAGACCGTCGGTAAGTCCCCTTGGTGACTTTACAAATCCAAGGTGTATCACTCTTCCCTCTCACCAAAAAAAAAAGGTAATGGTATTGTATATATAAACTTTTTTAAAAATAATATATATTCTGGTAGACTCTGTATATTATTATATTTTAACTACTTAAAAAGTAGTCATGTACAAAATAATATACAGAATATATCTGTATAAAATGCACTTTTAATATCAAAACACTCTAGAGGACTCATCTGTGAACAGACAGAAGTAACAAGTGGGACCCACAAAAACCCACTACAAGACCTACTACAAGACTTTCTATTCCGTCGGCACCAATGAGAAGAATACATCCAAGAATGTCAAACAAATTATGACTCAGCCAAACAAGATTAGATTGAAGACAAAGACTACACATCAAAAACATTAATCAAGACTACAAAACAAAAATAAAAAGAAGACAAGACCCATACCAATACAATTGAAGCACGTAAAAGCAAAACACAACAATTGCTTCTTCATACTCCTCTATAAATACCGGCTCGAGAAATCATTCACAACACAAGCAACTTTTGCACTCCTTTCTCTCTAAAAAAACTCTCTAGCTCTCAAAGACAAGTTTATAAGTTTTAATCTTTGTAAACTCTTTTAAAAATTATCTCAATCTTTGTAATTTTATTTTGAATCAATAAAAAAGAAATTTTATCACAATCAAATCTTCAACTTTATTTTAAATATTTGAGTAAATTTGTATACACTAAAAATAAATGTTTTATTAAGAATTGTACAAAATAATATACAGAATATATGTGTATAAAATGCACTTTTAATATCAAAACACTCTAGAGGATTCATCTGTGAACATACAGAAGTAACAAGTGGGACTCACAAAAACCCACTACAAGACCTACTACAAGACTTTCTATTCCGTCGGCACCAATGAGAAGAATACATCCAAAAATGTCCAACAAATTATGACTCAGCCAAACAAGATTAGATTGAAGACAAAGACTACACAACAAAAACATCAATCAAGACTACAAAACAAAAATAAAAAGAAGACAAGACCCCTACCAATACAATTGAAGCACGTAAAAGCAAAACACAACAATTGCTTCCTCATACTCCTGTATAAATACCGGTTTGAGAAATCATTCACAACACAAGCAACTTTTGCACCCCTCTCTCTCTCAAAAAACTCTCTAGCTCTCAAAGACAAGTTTATAAGTTTTAATCTTTGTAAACTCTTTTAAAAATTATCTCAATCTTTGTAATTTTATTTTGAATCAATAAAATTTTTTTTTATCACAATCAAATCTTTAACTTTATTTTAAATATTTGAGTAAATTTGTATACAGTAAAAAAATCAAAAAAGTGCCTTCACTATACGTTTTTTTTTTTTTTTTTGTCGTCACCTTCACTATACGTTTAATGTTGAACCATCATTCACTTTCTTCATGACCTTTAAAACCTTATCAATAAATGTGTTTACACTATTTGATTACGAATTAATGTTAGATTCTAGACCATTCGTACATAATAAAAAAAAATCAATTTTGTTTTACCATTTGCATTAATACTATCAACTACAGAATTTTATTCCCACCTATACGTTATATCAAAAAAAATCTTATTGGTTAATAATTAATATATGAAGAACGTTTGTGCAAAGACCAATTGCCAAACAAATTATCTGAAACCATTATTACCTTAAATCAATTGCCAAACACACTACAAACTTTATTAAATACTCTAAAAAATTTAGTCATGTCATCTACAAGACTACATATATCTCTGTGTACTTACATTTATTTATTTTACATTTATGAATTTCTCTTTATATCATAAGCTTTAATTTAACAAAATTACGAAAAGAAAGATAGTATATAAAAATTTAATATCCACAAATAAATAAATAAAATTAATAATTTAAAACATAAATAAATCATTTAGCAATTAAACTAAGTAAATTAGGCTCTATATTACATAATAAACTAATTCATTATTCGTGAAAACCTCTTTGGTCCAGTGGTCAAGGGTTTAAAACTTTTACACCAAAAGATCTGGGGTTCAAATCTCAGAAGATGCGATTTATTGATATTTGTGCAGATTAATGTTGGCTAGTTTACAGCAGATCTTCAGCATAGAGCAAAGTATAATCGTTTGGCGTATATCAAGATGAAAGACTTGTTCATTGTAAAATTATTGATGTGATAAATCTCATAATTTGTAATAAAATAATAATAAAATTATAGTTTAAAAAAAAATAGATCAAAATTTAGTGACTAACAATTTATTCATTTTTCATTCTTTATTCATCTAATTCTAAGCATTTTTCATTCTTTTAATCCAATAATTCTGCCTTTTAATTATTAACTAGATTTTTAGACCCGCGTCAAAAGTGGAATTATAATATTTAAAAATAAAAAATTATGATTTTTTATTATACACATGAGAAATTGGAAATAACAAGAATCAAATGTTATATCTCCCATAGATAAATATATTTTATCTGACATAGTTTAATCTACATGACATTTAGATTGAATCTAAGCGTTTTTAATGTAAGTCGAATACGTTAGAGATAATGGATTCTTTCAAACTTATTTGAGCTCACCAAACAAACAAACAAAAATATCGCGTTAGTATGTAAATCTTTTTAAATAAAAATTCAAAAAATAATAAAAAGTGAAAATGAAGATTTTCAAAATTCAAACATTAATGTTTGATGTGTAAAATTGTACGTTAATAACAAAAACACAACTTTGGTTAGACTAATACAGAAACAACTAAATGATATAAAAAATAATAATTGTATGATCAATCATATATATATGGTATCTAAATGGACATAAATACATTGTTATAAAGTAATTGATATCGGTAAATGATTCATCGTTAAAAAATTATGTAATATAAAGTTTAAAATATTAAAATGTTATATTTTAGATGGATTAAAATTAGTAACATATGTATTTGTGAGTTCATATTAAAAAATTAATGTAAATATGTAGAAATTTTTAACATGATATATAGAATTAATTGAAATGTTTTAATTGGTTTGTGTTCCTTAAAATCCTCATTAAATGACATATAAGATTTTTTAACTTAGTATCTCTTCAATTGATATATAGAGGATGATAAATTATTAAATGTTTTTTTTTTCGATTATTTGATTTATTAATAGCAATAATATTAACTCCTAATAATTCAACATAATATTTGCGAGATTTATTACCAAATGTATTATTCTATTAGTTTTACTAAATCTTTAGTATATTTTATTGTTTCCAAAAATCTAGCCTATAATAACTCAGTAAACTACGTTATAATTAAAATTTTCAAATTTTTAAAAAATCAAAATTAATATTACTGCAATTAATTTATAGCCTAAAGTATTTATATACACTCCTTATACATACTCAAATAACCTCACCGTCAGATAAAAAAAGTAACTATTGTTATTCTGTCCTTCAAATGGTTGATACAAAGTAATAGAATATCTCTAAACCGCAACCTAACATATCATTTTTGTTTTTTTTAAACATAGAGTAAGATATATATTGGTGTTGTTTTTTTTTTTTTTGTCTTATATAGTATATGTTTATGACTTATCTAATTATTGCAGTAAAGTTATTCTTCTATGTGTTTCGTGGGGATATTTCACTACTAAATTTTATGATTCTTGAAAGGAAAATGGAAATTTTAATAAAAATATGTGTTTTATAATTTGAAGAAAACAAACAATGGAGAGGTTATCGTTTTGCTCTCTGATTATCAATTTAATGTGATTAGTTTTATCTCCAAACATGACTTAAAATGTTGTTTGTTGTAGGTAGGAAGGGCATTTTTTTCTATAAAAAAATGGCGCACGGATAAATATATAAAAAAGTACCATGCTAAAAAAATTATTAGGAAGAGCATTTCCTCTACTTAATTTGTTTGAAGGTTCTCAAATAATGGTAAGCCCGTGGAATTCAAAACAATGTAAGCATCTAATCAAATACATTTTACTTTAATTTCATTTCATAAACAACTTACAATTTTTTAAAAGATATCAAATATAATCGTATGAGTTAAAAATCTATCAAATACTCAAAGTTTAATTTAATTATTGTTCAACAACAAAAATAAGTATTTGTATAAATCATAATTTAAATTGTAACTAAATTATTTTACAAACAATTATTTACCGGTGTCCTAACCTAGTTAATATATGAAGAACTTTTATATCCACCAAATTGGCCTTTTATCTTTCTTTTTTTTGTCACATTTCATTATTAATTTATTATCTGTTATAAAAAGAATGTTAATTTATCATTTCGATAAATATAAATAAAGATGAAAATTTTATACCCGGTGAGAATAGTATATTGAATAATAAAGGAAGAGGGCGAGAGAGATCTTTTTGTTATTCGTGTGAATGTTGTGTATTACAATCGATCAAAACTGCATTCTATTTATAGGCGTAAAAAGATAATTTACTATATGTGCATAGTGACAGTGGGCTCCACGTAATAAATTTACCACGATTTACTCGCGTATATTTTTTACATTTTCGAGCTTTCTTTTTCTGATTTGTATAACACTCCCCCTTGGAGACCAGTGTCACTATTATCTCTTATTTTACGTATTAGTTGCCTCATTAAAAACCTTTCCAGGAAAACCCCGTGGAAAAAACCATAGTAAGGTAAAAAGAGTACAACCACGTAAGCTCCCCCTCGAATGATCATGTGTCATCTTGTAAATCACGTTGATGACGCATTCCAATGTTATGGACATGTTTCCTGAACGTAGTGGTAGATAGTGACTTCGTGAAGAGATCAGCGACATTGTCACATGATCAAACATACTTGACTTCAATGACTTTAGCCTTCTCAAGTTCCTGAGTGTATGAAAAAAAACTTTGGAGGGATATGTTTGGTTCTATCACTTTTGATATATCCTTCTTTTTTTTGGACGACACATGCAGCATTATCTTTATATAAAACGGTTTGTTCCGTATTTACGTGGATTCCACTGCTTGATTGGATGTGTTGGCTTATTGATCTCAACCATACACATTATCTACTTGCCTCATGGAGCGCAATGATTTCAGCATGATTTGAAGATGTTGCCACGAGTGTCTGCTTCTGAGAATGCCAAGATATAGCAGTGCCTCCGATAGTAAAAACGTATCCAGTTTGTGATCGGGCTTTATGTGGATCTGATAAATATTCTGCATCTGCAAAACCAATCATTTGACCGTTTGAATTTTTAGGATAGAATAAACCTAAGTCAATAGTCCCTTGAAGGTAGCGGAAGATGTGTTTAATCCCATTCCAATCTCTCTTCGTAGGGGACGAACTGAATCTTGCTAAAAGATTAACGGCAAATGATATATCGGGCCTTGTACAATTCGCTAGGTACATAAGAGCTCCAATGGCACTAAGATAGGGTACTTCAGGATCAAGTATCTTTTCATTCTCCTCATGTGGTCGAAATGGATCATTTTCGACCATCAGTGATCTAACGATCATAGGAATACTTAGAGGATTTGCCTTGTCCATGTTGAATCGTTTTAGTACTCTTTTGGTATATGTGAACTAATGCGCAAATATACCATTTTGAGAATGCTTAATTTGTAGGCCAAGACAATACTTCGCCTGTCCGAGATCTTTCATCTCAAATTCTCCTTTTAAGTAATTTAAGGCCTTATGTATTTCCCCTTGAGTTCCTATGATGTTTAGATCATCAACATACACCGCGATAATCACAAATCCGGATGTTGTTTTCTTGATGAAAACTTATGGACATAAAGGATCATTTACATATCCTTCTTTTGTTAGATTCTCACTGAGACGGTTGTACCACATGCGTCCAGATTGCTTTAACCCATATAATGATCTTTGCAATTTTATTGCACATAACTCTTTAGGTTTGAAACTTAATGCCTCTGGTATCTTAAACCCATCTGGAATTCTCATATAGATATCAGTATCTAATGATCCATATAAATATGCTGTAACGACATTTATGAGTTGCATCTCTAGATTTTCGTTAGCCGCTAGACTCATTAAGAATCTCAACATGATTGCATCCATAACGGGGAATATGTTTCCTCATAATCGACCCCGGGTCTTTGAGAAAATCCTTGAGCCACAAGGCGAGCTTTATATCTCATAATTTCGTTTTTCTCATTTCGTTCTGAATGAAGACACATTTGTATCCGATCGGTTTCACATCTTTAGGTGTGAGTGTAATAGGTCCGAATACATTTCGTTTATTAAGTGAATCAAGCTCGACTTGTACAACATCTTTCCATTTCATCCAATCTTGTCTATTTTGACATTTATATACAGACTTTGGTTCTGGATCATCGTTTTCCTCATCTATCTCCCTTGACACAAGGTATGAGAAAACGTCATCGACTACATTCATTTTATTACGATTTCATATCTTTCCATTATGAATATAGTTTACAGAAATCTCATGATTTTCTTCATGATGCTCTGTATTGTCGTTAGTCTCATGATTCGTTTCTTCCAAAATACTTTCAGTGATTTTTGGATCATTATGCTTCTCAGCTTTCTTTCGTTTTCTAGGATTTTTATCCTTAGAACCAATAGGTCCACCACGCTTCAAGCGTTTTCTAGACTCACGTGTATTATCTGCTCTTTCATGTTCATTTGGTATCTCAATTCGAGCAGGAGCATTTGCAGCCGGTATATGTGATTTTGTTACCGTTTTTGTATATGCAGATGCATCAGGTAGCTGGTTTGCTAGACTCTGCAAATGCATAATTCGTCGAACTTCTAGTTCTGACTGTCTTGTAGGAGGATCAAGGTGTAGCAGAGATGGCTGATATGTTCTATATTTTACCTATTTTACTATGTTTTCTATATATATATCTACGGTATTGCGCCTTTAGAGGTAGTTTTTCTCTTATTTGTAGTTTTAGAGTCTTAATAGAGAAATCAAGCAAAACGGAGCTAAAAGGACCAAAAGAGGTGTAAACCAAGCTACATAAACTTTCATGAGCCAAAGACACCACTACGAACCAAGAATTCACAAGAAACAACATTCTACCAAATTGGACAGAACATATACGCCAGAAGTTCAGCAGTGAACGGAGGATCAAATCGATTTGGAATTTGATGAAACTTGGTGTGAAGAAAGATCTTTGATCAGCTTCACAATGAAGTTTGAATCATCTCAATTGGAGCTGTGAGTAGAAAGATACACCCGAATTACTAAGCACATGTCGAACTGCCTCGAAGCTGAAGCGAGTCCAATTTCGGGCCAAATACCGGTCTGCACCATGGACCGATATTCCAACCATTTTCAACACATGAGAGAGGACATTTAACCCCCAGTATCGGTCACGAAATTGGACCGGTACCCGTGACCGGTATTGCCTCAGTTTTGACGTAAAAAGTCCGTTTTGTCCTAAACTAAACCCTAGGAAGACCCTAAGCCTATATATATACTTGTTTTTAGCCTCTTGTTAGAAGTGTGCCGAAATATTTAGAGTAGTTTCATCAGAAGGAGCAGCCACCACGAGTTCTCTTGGTGTTATTCATTAGATTTGGATTTTAGAACAATCCGGTGGATGATTTCGCTTTGTATCTCGATATAGAGAAGAATCCTCTTACCTTTACTCTTTAATTCAAGTTTATCTACTATGAATTCATCATCTATCTTGTGTCTTTCGTGCACCATGTTTGAGTAGTTTTATTTGTTAGGTTGTAGAAAGATCAAAGAGTTCATGAATTGTTAACTTCTATCGAATGAATTAGGGATAATCTATTACGTTCTTCATCTTTATTTGCTCTTAATGCATGATTGCTTTTCTGATCAACTAGCATCTGATTTTAGATTGATATACTCTCCAAAAACTTGTTATATTGTCTGAACTAGTATTTGATGAGCTAGGCGTCTTAACAATTCGAAAGGTTAGTTAAAGAGTTTAGTGAACAATTGAATCTTGAACTTACTTCGTGTTTTCTTCTTGTAATAACCTGCGATAGTTGAGTCTATTAGGAAGTTAAAACATAGTAATCTGAGCCACGACAGTGGGAGGATTATACATCCGTGATTTGAGTACTAGAATACATCTCTCTAAAAGGTCCCTATAATTCGATATGTTGTTTAATGATCCATGAATCTCTGCGATTAATCTACTTGCCTAACGTTTGTTTACTTTGAATTCTAATCCCTTTACTTAGTTATTTTCGTGCCTTAATTTACATTCCTAAAAACCAAAACCATATTTCTTGTTTTAGCTTGATTTGATTCCTAAAAAGTTTGTAGTACAATTACGAGGTACTTGTGGATTCGATCCCTAAATACTACCGTGATTGCTGTGCACTTGCAGTTATATTTAGTGGTTAAAACTTTGACCCACATCAAGTTTTTGGCGCCGTTGCCGGGGATCTTTGATATTTTGTCTACAAGCTTTGGACTAAAATCTAGTCTAAAATATTTTTTTTCTTTAACTTTGCTAATTTATTTTTCGTTTTCCTTTATTTTTTATTGTTTCAAGTGGATTGTTAGAGCAAGTATGGCGAGTCTAGTTCATAACCAGCAGCCCCTGCAACCTCATCAACTATTTGAAGAAGCCCAATTCAGACACCAAGCTCTCGAGAGAATCCAAGACCAAACGTTTGGGTTAGAGCAAGGTTTTGACAAATTTCGTCATGACTTCGACATGGAACGGCTGGCGCCTAACAATGAGACCATGGGAGACACCCACTCACCATCAACACTTCTCATGGACCGAGATCCAATCCACCTCATGCAAGAAGACGTGGACTTTGAGATTAAACCTCGCGTTATCTCCTTTGTGAAGCAAGCTCAATACTACAGTCTTCCACAAGAAAATCCATTGGATCATATTGATTCCTTTGAGGATTAATGCGGAGCAATTAACACAAATGGAGCCCCTTTCGACCACCTTAGATGTCGTCTCTTCTCTTTCTCTCTAGCGGGAGATGCGTTTCGATGGATGAAATCGCTTGCACCTCAATCGATAACATCACGGAGAGATTACAAGCAAGCTTTCCTTGAAAAGTTCTTCACTAGGAAGAAGTTAAGTGCATTAAGGAACAAGATTTCGGGTTTCCAACAAGGTCCTATTGAGCCTTATCACGAGTGTTTGGAACGCTACAAGGAGTATATAAGAGATTGCCCACAACATGGTTTCGCGGAAGCTAAATTGTGGAATATTTTTTATCAAGGAATTAATAGAGAACACAAGCGATTTCTCGACATTTGCAACAGAGGGAACTTCATGCAATAATCCGTGAGTGAAGCGAAGATTTTGATAGACAACCTAGCCGCAAGTGATAGCACGATTCAACCAAGCTATGACGAAACCGTTAAAGCAATCAACATCGAGCCTACGGAACTTACGGAGATCAAAGTGATGGTTTCTCAAATTCTAAAGAATACAATGCAATTTAAGGCACATGAAGTCATGACAGCCCCTCATGAAGATCTTAATCAAGACTGCATTGGAGATTTTTTTGCTTATGACCTTAAGGAAGTGAACTACATAGGCATGCGATACCAAAATCTTGGAACTAGGTATCACGACCCTCATTTTGGTCCTAAGGGATGTTTTTATGCTCATCAAAATGTGCCTCAAGAGACCTATACCCAGCCTAAACAACAGTTTGCTAGTGGAGTTCAACGCACGCATGCCACTAGTTTTCAAGGCGCTAAATCAAAAGAAATTTCGGAGGAAGATTTCGAACCTTTGATTAATGGATTTCACCATGAGTTTGAAGAATTCAGAAGAGAGATTCATACTAAGATGGATATATTGGGGCAAGACATTAACAAGATAGAAGAAATTTCATCTCATGTTAAGCAAATCGATCTCCAAATTGCCTATATCGCCGGTACCGTTGGGAAACCGGATGGTTTTCTTCCTGGAAAAGTTGAGGTAAACCCGAGAGGTGAATACGTGAAAGCCATAACATTGAGAAGTGGCACGCAACTGGACGAAGTGTTAATGCCAAAAGAAACCGAAGAGGATATTGTCATAAAGGTGTTGGAAGAAGATAAAATACCTGATACAAAAAATGTCCATGAAACTCCAGGAGAAGTCGAGATCCCACCAGAGGTAACTCGTGTTTACAAGCCTAAAATACCATTCCCAAGTGCCTTGAAAAAGCCAAAGAAGGAGAAGGAACAAGCTAAGCTAAAAGAGCTTGTAAGTCAACTCACCGTACAGTTACCTTTTGTTGATGCTTGTATGATCATCCCTGCTTTGAGGAAGTATATGAAAAGCATTCTAACCAGCAATATAAGCTTAGAAGAAGATGTGATGTTGATCACTCAAGAGTATAGTACAAGACTTCAAGACAAGGAATTTCAAAAATTGGAAGATCCGGGTAGTTTTGTGCTTCCATGTGAGATTGGAGGTTTTACATTCCAGCGCTGTCTTTGTGATTTGGGATCAAGCGTCAACTTGATGCCATACACAGTAGCTAAACGCCTCGGTATTACCAACTTCAAGCCTACAAAAAATCCATCTAGTGTTTGCGGATCATTCGTTGAAACGCCTGGTTGGTATTATAGCTGACCTACAAGTCATTATTGGAGATTGTTGCATTCCGGCAGATTTTGTCGTATTGGAGTTAGATCAAGAGCCTATAGATCCTATAATTCTTGGACGTCCTTTCTTAGCAACCGCTGGATCTATGATTGACGTTAAAGGAGGAAAGATCAAACTGAACCTAGGGGATCTTATACTAAATTTTGAAGTCGACGAAGCTCTACAAAGACCAACAATAGATGGAAGTGCTTTTTGGGTGGATCAATTGAGTGAAGCATCTGTTGAAATGTGTGAAGAACTCATTGTCAATGATCCTTTGGAGATAGCCTTGACAAAAATAGAAGGAGAAGATGGATACTTAGAAAGAGAGACTAATGAGTATGCCAAAATAGTCGATTCAGCGAGCACGTACGATAAGTTAGTAACTCACTTTGAATCGGATGAGGACATAAATGAAGCCACACCGCCTAGGACCCTTCCTAAAGAACTCAAGATCCTTGGAGTGAGTTAAAAGCTCCTAAGGTCGAACTTAAGGAGCTCCCCATTGGGCTACGGTACGCATATCTTGGAGACAATCAAACGTATCCCGTGATTGTTAATTCTAATTTGAGTAATGTTGAGTCAGACTTACTTCTTTGTGAGTTGAGGAAGTACAGGAAAGCTCTAGGATATTCTCTTGGTGACATCACAGAAATATCTCCGGATTTATGTATGCATAGGATCATACTAGAAGATAAATCTGCATCCTCCATATAACATCAAAGGAGATTGAACCCAAATCTCAAGGATGTTGTTAAAAAGGAGATTATAAAACTTGTAGAAGCAGGGATTATTTATGCTATTTCAGATAGCACATGGGTAAGTCCAGTTCATGTAGTCCCTAAAAAGGGAGGAGTAACAGTGGTGAAAAATGAAAACGATGAGCTTATCCCTACCAGGACGATTACCGGTCATCGAATATGTATCGATTACAGGAAGCTTAATGCGGTGACTCGGAAAGATAATTTCCCCCTTCCCTTTATAGACCAAATGCTTGAACGTCTTGCTAATCATCCTTATTATTGCTTTCTAGATGGATACTCAGGATTTTTTCAGATTCCGATTCATCCCGATGACCAAGAAAAGACTACGTTTACATGCCCCTATGGTACCTTTACTTATCGAAGAATGCCATTTGGATTATGTAACGCCCCAGCCACATTCCAGAGATGCATGATGGCAATCTTCACGGACCTAATAGAAGATATAATGGAGGTATTTATGGATTATTTTTCTGTTTATGGCTCTTCCTTCGAAGCTTGTTTGTCAAATCTTGGCAGGGTTTTACAACGATGCGAAGATAAACATATGGTTTTAAATTCGGAGAAGTGTCACTTCATGGTGAGAGACAGAATTGTCCTTGGACATAGAATATCCGAGAAAGGAATCGAAGTTGATAAAGCCAAGATAGAAGTGATGGTCAGTTTGCAACCTCCATCAAACGTTAAGGGTGTACGGAGTTTTCTAGGGCACGCCGGTTTCTATAGAAGATTCATCAAAGATTTCTCCAATGTCGCTCGATCTCTTACAAGACTACTGTGTAAGGACACTAACTTCGAAATTGGCAAAGATTGCCTCATTGCTTTCAACAAGATCAAGGAGGCGCTTATAAGCGCTCCAGTTGTACAAGCTCCGGATTGGGAACTTCCATTTCAGATCATGTGTGACGCAAGCGACTACGCAGTTGGAGCCGTGCTAGGTCAAAAGAAAGATAAGAAGATGAATGTTATCTATTATGCTAGTAGGACTTTTGACGAAGCACAATGCAATTACGCAACTATGGAAAAAGAACTACTTGCCATAGTTTTCGCCTTCGAGAAATTTCGATCTTACTTGGTTGGTTCAAAAGTGATCGTTCATACTGACCACGCTGCTCTCAAGTACCTTTTAGCAAAGAAAGATGCTAAACCACGACTCATAAGGTGGATACTCTTACTCCAAGATTTTGACCTAGAGATTCGAGACAAGAAAGGTGTAGACAATGGAGTGGCAGATCATCTTTCTCGAATGAAGGTTGATGAACCATTACCAATGAATGATTGCTTAGCAGAAGAGAATGTTTACACTATGAACGCTATATCTCGTAGCAACATAAGAACCCCCTCTCGCCGAGCTAAGAAGAAAGAAATTTCGGAGCACCTTGGTATCGACATATCGCAAATTACTTGGCCGCCAATATTGAACCCCCTGATTTCTTTGGATACAAGAAGAAGAAGTTCCTTAAAGACATTAGATTCTATTTTTGGGATGAACCCTATCTCTACAAGAAATGCAAAGATGGTTTGTTTCGGAAATGTGTTCCGGAAGAAGAAATTTCGGGGATCTTACATGGATGTCACAGATCAGCCTATGCAGGACATTTTGCAACTTTTAAAACTGTCTCCAAAGTCTTACAAGCTGGATTTTGGTGGCCTACAATGTTTAGAGATGCCCACGCTTTCATTGCAAAGTGTGATGCGTGCCAAAGAATGGGTAATATAAGCAGAAGAAATGAGATGCCACCAAATTTCATTCTAGAAGTTGAAGTCTTTGATGTTTGGGGAATCGATTTCATGGGTCATTTTCCCATGTCGTTTGGCGACCAATACATTCTTGTGGCAGTTGATTACGTATCTAAATGGGTTGAGGCGATTGCAACACCAACCAATGATTCTACTGTCGTGATCAAGATGTTCAAGTCTATCATTTTTCCACGTTTTGGAGTACCGAGAGTAGTAATAAGTGATGGAGGGACTCACTTTATTAACAAGGCTTTCGATAGTCTTTTGAAGAAATATGGAGTCAAGCATAAAGTAGCTACTGCCTATCACCCCCAAACAAGTGGACAAGTTGAAATATCTAATCGAGAGATCAAGGAAATCTTATTGAAAACCACAGGCAAAACAAGAAAGGATTGGTCGGAAAAGCTAGATGATGCTCTTTGGGCATATAGGACAGCTTTCAAGACACCACTAGGAACAACTCCTTTCCACATAGTGTATGGTAAAGCTTGTCATCTTCCGGTGGAGCTTGAATACAAAGCTGTGTGGGCAGTAAAAGAATTGAATTTCAACCCTAAGACAGCCGCCGAAAGACGATTGATCCAATTGATCGAGTTGGAAGAAATTCGCCACTTGGCATACGAAAGTACCAAGATCTACAAGGAAAAGACCAAGGCTTACCATGATAAGAAAATCATACCAAAGAAGCTCGAACCTAATGATAGGGTTCTTCTTTTCAATTCTCGGTTAAAGCTTTTTTCAGGTAAGCTTCGCTCTCGATGGTCCGGTCCTTTCACAATCAAAGAAATTAAGCCATATGGGGTCGTAATCCTCTGGGATAATCGCGGGAATGAGTTCACTGTCAATGGACAACGTCTAAAGCCTTATCTTGTGGACACCGACCAAGGCAAGAACGTATCTATTGCTTTGGGCGAACCACCAAACACCTGGAATTAAAAAGGAGTCGAGTTAAAGACTTTAAACAAGCGCTGTTGGGAGGCAACCCACATATATATATATTTTTTTATGCTCTAAATAGTTTTTAAAATTTCAATTTCGGTTTTCCTACGTTATTTTTATACTAATATATTTTATTTTAATTTTTCAGGATTTATAAAAACTTTTTTTTTTAAAAAACCGACCGTCGGCCCGGTACCGGACCGCGACCGACCGGTATCGCACTATCCGCGACCATGGTCTCGTACCGGACGACATGTCGGGCCGCGTCCTTGACCGGTATCGCGTCCGATTCGTACCGCGACACGCACGACCCAATACCGGTCATGCGTATCGGTCCGGATTCGCGACCGATATTCGGGACGCGTTGCCCCAATTCTTACCGCAACACGACTCTTCCCGCGACCCGAATCTCCCTGCGACACGATACTCGATACCGGACACGAGTATCGGTCATCCCACGCGACCGGTATTCAAGTCTCGCGTCCCACTCGTGTCACGACACGATCGATCGTCCCATGACTCGACCCGCAACACACCACGACACTCTTACCGCGACACGAACACGTCCGTCCCACGTACCGCACTCCTTCCGTCCCACGTTCTACTCGTGTCGCGATACAACCGCACGTCCCGCGTCCGTCCCATATCAGGTTCATGACCCAATACCAGACACAATACCGGTCGCCATGCCCGACCGGTACTCGAGCACCACGGCCCATCGTTTCATCCGTCCCGCGTACCATCCCGCGACACGAGCATCCCCGTCCCGCCGAGTCACATGTGCCCGATGCCGATACCGCATTTCAGTTTACCCGTCCGACCGGTATTGCGGCAATGTTGCCGCGAATCTTCCCGCGGCCCACTACTCGAGCGTCCACATCGTGTCACGACAACACCGCATGCACCACCTTACCCATGGACCACCTGGCTCGACCAACCACTCACCTAACCATGGTTTATAAAAAGGTGTTTTTGCAAGGATATTTTGTATTTAAGCACGATTTTATTCAAGACATTTTGTTGTGATGCGCACACTTCCAATCGTCTTAAACATTATCCGCCATTCAAAGGAGATGTGTGAGAAAAGAGAAGTAATTGGAGACACCTAGCTTGGTTATGATTTGTGCGGAATACCATATGCTCAGAATCGAAGAAGATCTCATATTGCTCGCTAAAATCCTAAGATTTTCTCGATCTCAGCTTACAAACAGACCACGTAGAGCATTTTTATGGGACATTTACCTATCCACTAGAGCAAAAGCCTTCAAACTTCACCACGTGAACTAAAAAGGTATGTTTTATGATAGACTTTAAATTTGGCTCGAGAATTTCTCTACTATTTTGTAGATGGCTCGATAATACCCTTCCGGCGAGTCGAATCGCCCCATTCAAGGACCATACGCAAAATCGTACGAGCAAAAGTGTTCAAACTTCACCACTAGCTTTAAAACACCCTATAACTCGGTGAATTTTTAATATGGCTCGAAGAAAACTTCAAGGTTTGAAAGATGGCCCATGAGCTTCTTCCTGTGACCAAAATCACTATACCATGGGCCAATTTTCAAACGATGAGGAACCAGCCAATGAAACCTTGAGATGAACTGTTTCTAAGGACATAAGGAAGCTTTTAGGAGTGTTCATTCACCCCTGGAGATAGCCGAGTCCAAAGATGTTTCATACCAACCGAAAATGGGACATTTTTCGATCTTCAAGACTTTTTTTTGTCTACAAACGGTAACTTCGTTCTATTCTCTAACTTTTCTAATTTCACTTTTACTTTTATTTCCAACATTACTCCCTTAATTTGATTTCTTTTACACCGGAGACGGTGTAATTTAAGTCTGGGGGATTGTTGTTTACTAACACGTTTGTTCGTGATTCTTATGTTTTTAAAAGAGTTTTTCAAAAATTATTTTCTGAAAACGTTTTATTGAGTCAAAATAGTCAGTTGGAAATGATGACCCTTCTTTTGGTTTAGTGGATTGTCTTTTTCAGATTAGTGACCATTTTTCCAGGATCGATTTCAGAGTCAGACAAATGAAAAATCCTAAGGCTGACCAGTTAACTAGAGACATTTGTTACTTCCAGCATAATCCGCCAAGTTCGAGCTAATTTTGCGGTCTCCTCGGTGATTGATGTTCATAGAGCTTGACTCCTCATTCATACCTGACAAGTGCAATCTCTGTTGAAAGTAATGGTACTCCTCTCCCTTGGTCAAAAAAAAAAAATGATTGAGGTGATATGATAGTTCTTGAGTATAAAATGAGGAAATAAAATTCCAGTGAGTCAATACTCAAGAGATGATCACCCGAAGCTCAAAAGCAGCAGTCTGAGTCCCTTAGAACGGATGTAGAGAACGAGCGATCTCACAACCCTGTCTTCTCACAAGAAACAACAGTAGTGAAAGCACTGCTTTTGAGTCTCAGCGTTCTAAAAAAAAAGAGAGTAGAAAATCAAATAATTCTGGGGGGAGAGAAAGAGTACCAAGAATTATATGGTTCATTAGTCATGGTATAGTATGGGAACGAGTCTAGAAGGTTCTTGGCATTGAGATCTAGGACGACACCCAGCAATGAGGACTAGCGAGTTATGTTGAAAAGTCGTGAATGAATTTGGAAGGCTGCAAATGTCTACAGAGAAGTACATGGTGGTCTGATTTTGAGTTGGTTATGCATTATGTGGCTTACTAGTTGAAAAGGTAGGTCTGATATTCCAAGGGAAGGTAAGTTTCTGCGTTTTCAAACCTCTTTTCTATTCTTGAATTTTGCTTGAGGACAAGCAAGGTTTAAGTCTGGGGGAGTTGATATGTTCCATATTTTACCTATTTTACTATATATTTTACTATGTTTTCTATATATTTATCTACGGTATTACGCCTTTAGAGGTAGTTTTTCTCGTATTTGTAGTTTTAGAGTCTTAATAGGAAAATCAAGCAAAACGGAGCTAAAAGGGCCAAAAGAGGTGTAAACCAAGCTACATCAACTTTCATGAACCAAAGACACCACCAAGAACCAAGAATTCACAAGAAACAATATTCTACCAAATTGGACAGAACATATACGCCAGAAGTTCAGCAGTGAACGGAGGATCAAATAGATTTGGAATTTGATGAAACTTGGTGTGAAGAAAGATATTTTAGTCAGCTTCACAATGAAGTTTGAATCATCTCAATTGAAGCTGTGAGTAGAAAGATAAACCCGAATTACTAAGCACATGTCGAACTGTCTCGAAGCTGAAACGAGTTCAATTTCGGGCCAAATACCGGTCTGCACCATGGACCGATATTCCAGCTATTTTCAACACACTAGAGAGGACATTTAACCCCCAGTACCGGTCATGAAATTGGACCGGTACCCGTGACCGGTATTGCCTCAGTTTTGACGTAAAAAGTCCGTTTTGTCCTAAAATAAACCCTAGGAAGACCCTAAGCCAATATATACTTGTTTTTAGCCTCTTGTTAGAAGTGTGCCAAAATATTTAGAGTATTTTCATCAGAAGGAGCAGCCACCACGAGTTCTCTTGGTGTTCTTCATTAGATTTAGGTTTTAAAGCAATCTGGTGGATGATTTCGCTTTGTATCTCGATATAGAGAAGAATCCTCTTACCTTTACTCTTTAATTCAAGTTTATCTACTATGAATTCATCATATATCTTGTGTCTTTCGTGCACCATGTTTGAGTAGTTTTATTTGTTAGGTTGTAGAAAGATCAAAGAGTTCATGAATTGTTAACTTCTATCGAATGAATTAGGGATAATCTATTACGTTCTTCATCTTTATTTTCTCTTAATGCATGATTGCTTTTCTGATCAACTAGCATCTGATTTTAGATTGATATACTCTCCAAAAGCTTGTTATATTGTCTGAACTAGTATTTGATGAGCTAGGCGTCTTAACAATTCGAAAGGTTAGTTAAGTAGTTTAGTGAACAATTGAATCTTGAACTTACTGCTTGTTTTCTTCTTGTAATAACCTGCGATAATTGAGTCTATTAGGAAGTTAAAACATAGTAATCTGAGCCACGACAGTGGGAGGATTATACATCCGTGATTTGAGTTCTAGAATACATCTCTCTAAAAGGTCCCTATAATTCGATATGTTGTTTAATGATCCATGAATCTCTGCGATTAATCTACTTGCCTAACGTTTGTTTACTTTGAATTCTAATACCTTTACTTAGTTATTTTCGTGCCTTAATTTACATTCCTAAAAACCAAAACCATATTTCTTGTTTTAGCTTGATTTGATTCCTAAAAAGTTTGTACGACAATTACGAGGTCCCTGTGGATTTGATCCCTAAATACTACCGTGATTGCTGTGCACTTGCAGTTATATTTAGTGGTTAAAACTTTGACCCACATCAATGGCACACGCCATTCTATATCCTTTCCTACTTGTTTATTTTCTCCCCCTAGAACCGGGAATACTTTTTCATCGAAATGACAATCGACAAATCGTGCCGTAAAGACGTCACCAATCTGTGGTTCCAGGTACCTTATGATTGATGGGAAATCACAACCAACATATATTCCCATTCTTCTCTTGGTCCCATCTTTGTACATTGTGGTGGTGCTATATGCACATATACCGCACAACCAAAGATTCTTAGATGGGATATATTTGGTTCTCGACCGAAAGCTAATTGTAATGGAGAATATTTATGATATGCACTTGGTCTTATCCGGATGAGTGCTTCTGCATGCAAGATGGCATGTCCCCATACAAAGGTTGGGAGTTTTGATCTCATGATCAATGGTCTTGCAATTAATTGCAGACGTTTAATTAATGATTCAGCCAAACCATTTTGTGTATGAACATGAGCTACCGGATGTTCAACTTTTATTCCCGTAACCATACAATAATCATTAAAGGCTTGGGATGTGAATTCACCAGCGTTGTCTAGTCTAACTTTCTTAATGGAGTAATCAGAAAACTGAGCCTTTAGTTTGATTATCTGAGTTAGAAATCTTGGAAATGCTATATTTCGAGATGATAATAGACAAGCATGTGATCATCTGCTAGATGTATCAATTGATACCATAAAATAGTGGAACGGTCCACATGATGGATGTATTGGTCCACAAATATCGCCTTGAATTCTTTCAAGGAATTTTGGTGATTCTTTATCAATTTTGGCTGGCAATGGCCTTATGATCAATTTTCCAAGAGAACATGCAACACATGTCATTTTATTCCCCTGATATATCTCTTGGATATTCAGTGAATGACCATGTGAGTTCTCAATAATATTATGCATCATTGTGGTGCCTGGGTGACCAAGGCGATCATGCCATAGTGTGAAATCTTCTGGATTTCTTTTAATCACTAGATGCGATTCGATTGCACTTATATGAGTATGATGCAATCCTAAAGGGAGTTTTGGAAATTTTTCCAGTACCTGCATTTTCCAGGATTTATTGGAAGTTACATACATATACTTTTTCCCATTCTCAGTCGCGGATTGAGTATCATATCCTTGAAGATATATGTCTTCAAACTCAACAAATTCCTTTTAGAATTTGGAGAATATAAAGCATTGTTTATAGAAAACTTGGTTCCATTAGGCAACATAAAGTTGGCATTGCCACTGCATTTAATCAAGTATGTAGAACCTGATATTGTATTGACAGTACTGTTTGTCGGTTTTAAGTTAGAGAAGTATCTCTTGTCCTTCAGAATAGTGTGTGTTGTTCTACTATCTGGTATACAAATTTCTCGAACCACTTCCTTGGATATCGATTCATCCATTTCCCTCTATGATGGTGTCGGATAAATTTTCCGCTTCCATATAGAGTTCCGCATCGGTTGTCCACGCTATATAATTAGCTCCAGTAATTTTGAGAGCTGGAAATTTAAACTTCTCAACGGTGGCCATTTGATTTCCAAAAACAAAATCAAAAATATTATTATTTGAAATTTAATATGATTTTAGACACCTTTTACATTAACCATAACAACAATTACAGTAAACATTAATGCATAAAAAAGTAAACCAATATTTATGATAAATTCTTCGCGAGTATATTCTCCAGCGAAGAGACAATAAATAGAAGTAAGAATTACACCGATAATAAAAATAAAAAACCAACGAAATATTTTTCTTACAAAATGAGAATCAAAAATATTTCCTGTAAAAGTGTTTGAAAGAAGATAAAATGTTTGAGTGATTTTGAAAGAGTGAAATATGAGTGTATTTATAGATTAAAAATACTGTTCATAGCCGTTTGAAAAATAGATTAATTTTGAAAATTTTCTTTGTGACTGTTGGGGGTAAAATATTTAAGTAAAAATCAATCTGAAAAACTTTAATGAGCAATCAATTATATTTACCAATTTCAGATAAAATATTTATATACAGGTGACTGAACCTCCTTGTATAATATTCATAATATAGATAAATATTTAACAGTGATATTGTGGTAACAGAGTCATCCACATAAATATAGTATATGGAATATAAGGCGGCTTTAGCTGACCAATAAGTATATAGTCATGGTGCATTAAACAACCATGATATAAGAATAGTAAAATAATACCGAGGTGAAAACAGCCTACAGTAAAATTAAATTAATTGTGGTGTTTTATACAACCACTGAAAATAATATATTATTATGGAGGCGACATACCGCCCACTATAATAAATTATACATTATAATATATATATACATAAATATTTAGCATAACCATAGAGAGATCGTGCTGATAACGTGTTATAAAAAAATTGTTATACCCGGTGAGAATAGTGTACTGAATAATAAAGGAAGAGAGCGAGAGAGATCTGTTTGTTATTTGTGTGAATGTTGTGTATTACAATCGATCAAAACTGCATTCTATTTATAAGCGTAAAAAGATAAATTACTATGTGTGCATAATGACAGTGGGTTCCACATAATAAATTTACCACGATTTGCTCGCGTATGTTTTTGACATTTTCGAACCTTTTTTTTCTAACTTTCATAACATTATCCATATTGTTTACAATATTTTTACTAAATACTCCATCTTTTTCTTAAGGAATGATGTTTTGGGTGTTGTATATAAAGTATATATATTAAAAAAACATAAATCTAACATTTTTTTTTGGGGGTCTATATCTAACATCTTTTAACATAATTTATCAGTTTGCAAGACAATTAAATTATATTAGAATCAATGAAATTTACTTTTTAACGAAAAATGCATTAATTAGAACTACAACATTAATATTTTAGAAACAAAAATAAAACCCAAAACATGATTGGATTGGAGTATTACTTAACTAATAGGTAATGACTAGACTAACTCTAAACTAACTGCACATTGGGACCAAAACTATACTGTAATTAGGAATTATATTCATAAAAATCAAACACAGAAATATAATTGGAAGCTCACCACCACACTTGCACAAAATGCATTTAAGGCAAATCCTTAGAAAATTAGAATCATCCTCGAAAACCACCAAATACTCTCTTTATAACCAACAATAATAGTCTCTTCTTCTTCCATCACTGAAACCAAACAAGGAAAAACACAAGAAAAAAAGTATGTCTCATCTTCTTCTTCCGCATCTCATCCTCTACCTACTACTCTTGACGGTTGTTACCAGCGATTTTCTCCGACCAAGATTCTACAGCGAGACATGCCCTGAAGCTGAATCCATAGTAAGAAGAGAAATGAAGAAAGCCATGATCAAAGAAGCAAGAAGCGTCGCTTCAGTCATGCGTCTCCAATTTCACGACTGTTTCGTCAATGTAATCAACACAATCACCTCTCTCTTCTTGATTTTTCCCTTTTTTGTGTTTCTGATTTCTGTTGACATATCAGGGATGTGACGCATCTCTGTTGCTTGACGACACACCGAACATGCTCGGTGAAAAACTGTCACTTTCCAACATCAATTCACTGAGATCTTACGAAGTTGTTGACGACATTAAACAAGCTTTAGAGGAAGCTTGTCCTGCTACTGTTTCTTGCGCCGACATCGTTATCATGGCTTCCCGTGACGCCGTCGCTCTGGTAAAAAAAAACCCCCCTTTTCTCCGATTTCCCGGTTTAGCGAATTTTGTAATTTTGGGTCTTTGAAGCAGACAGGAGGACCGGATTGGGAAGTGAAGCTAGGGAGGAAAGACAGTTTAACAGCGAGTCAGAAAGATTCAGATGATATAATGCCGAGTCCAAGAGCAAACGCAACTTTCTTGATTGATCTTTTCAAAAGATTCAATCTTTCTGTTAAAGACATGGTGGCTTTATCAGGGTCACACTCAATTGGCCAAGGTCGGTGTTTCTCCATCATGTTCAGGCTTTATAACCAGTCTGGTTCTGGTAAACCGGATCCTGCTCTCGAGCCGAGTTATCGGAAGAAGCTTGACAAGCTTTGTCCTTTGGGTGGAGATGAGAATGTGACTGGAGATCTTGACGCAACGCCTCGCGTTTTCGATAATCAGTACTTCAAAGACTTGGTTTCAGGGAGAGGGTTTCTCAACTCGGACCAGACGCTGTACACGAGCCGAGAGACGAGGGAGTATGTGAAGATGTTTAGTGAGGATGAAGGTGAGTTCTTCAGGGCGTTTGAACAAGGGATGGTGAAGATGGGTGATTTGCAATCTGGGAGACCTGGAGAGATTAGGTTTAATTGTAGGCTTGTTAATAGAAGGCCTATTGATGTATTGCTCGAGTCTTGAATTGGTAGAGAAAAGAGTTATGACTACTTTTAAATAGATGCAGCAAATCTTTTATTACTTACATGCCATGATGATTCTTGCCTGCAGTTGCAACTTTATCTCTGTTTGAGAACATTGTTCGATCAGTGAATCGTATGTGTATCACAAAGAAATGAGACTTGGTGAATCTGAATTGTCTGTGGACAAGTACCAACATTGTAATCCTGAGGTACACAAAGAAGCTCAGAAGGAGTATATTCCTTGTTAAAGCTCCAGAATTTGTGATGCTTACCCTCAAGGATTTATGCAGCGACTTGGACACTAGTTTGGTATGCGCTTTCTTCAATCTGTTCGCCCACCAGAGTATGTGGTACTTGAACAAACTGAAATCGCATTTTCTCTGTTCGTTTCCTCTAAAGAACCTTCTTGCCTGCAGCTATGAACACAAGTCTCAATGCACCAAGAAAAGAAGGGTTTTAGAGAGTGAAACAATTCGATCAATTAGTGGTTCAGAAATGAGTGCGCGCTCTTCTTCGTAGAAACTAGCATATTATATGCCGTTGCAAAATAAGCATATGAGTAAGACAGAGAATACAAATACTCAGTTTACCATTTCCCTAGGAGGACATGAACAACAAAGATACTCACAAGTGTTAGTGTACAGGTGAGATTAGGTTACTCAAGTGTTGGATAATGTGATTTGAATAATCCAAAAAGACTTGATCAATTCTGTTTCTGAAATGAATTCAACATACACTTCACTAATCATAAATGGCAATGAACATATCAAGCCCTATAGGTTTTAGATTCGACACGGCAAATTAAACAAGCACTCTTTTTTCGAGCTTTCCAGTGACATCTATGTATGTTTTGATGAACTAGCATCCATAGAATAAAAATAAATAATTCCGTCTACTCTTAAGGTTTCGAAATGGCAATTAGAAGTAATTGAATTCTAACTGTGGGTTTATAATGGGCTGATAGATTAATACCGCAAGGCCCAATTGAACCGATCTCGTGCCGGTTCCAGTTCGTCCCCTTTCCCTTGTTGTGCTTGTCCATTTGTTGAAAATAATCAGATCAGGTTTACGAATTCTGTGAGATCAGATCCTTCTGCTGTGAAATTAGGGTTTTTCCATTCGGTACCAAAAGGTTTCGTAATATCGAAATTCTCGTTTGATTTGTATTCAATTCTCGAAAGGATCGATCTTAAGGTTTTTGATTTTTGGGATTGTGTGTGTGTGTAGATATGGATTGGCAAGGGCAGAAATTGGTGGAGCAGCTGATGCAGATCTTACTGGTGATCTCCGGCGTAGTCGCGGTGGTTGTTGGGTACACGACGGAGTCGTTCAGGACGATGATGCTGATTTACGCCGGTGGTCTTGTTCTGACGACACTGATCACTGTACCTAATTGGCCTTTTTACAATCTTCATCCTCTCAAATGGTTAGATCCGAGCGAAGCCGAGAAACATCCCAAACCACCACAAGTTGTTGTTGCTCAAAAGAAGAAATCCTCTAAGAAGTAGGTCTGATCTGAATCTATAAATCTCTCTCTCTCTCTCTCTCGGTTCGGTTGTTGTTGTTTCAAGGAATTGTATTCTGGATCGGAATCTTTGATAATGGATTGAATTTTTGGAGTTTCTGGTTTGATTATTATCATCTCTTTTGTTCGTTAAATCATACTATCATTTTGCCAAGGGAATTTGCTTCTGAATCTGTGTTACAACTCTCCATTTATACACTCAGCGTTGGTCTTTTAATGCTTTGCTCTGCATTCCTGTGTTGTCTAAGGAGATACAGTTTGTGATCTCAAACTGATCCAAGGAAGCTGATGGGTAAATTGCGGGGTTACGGTCCTCTTACCGGTTAAATGTTTTTGTCAAATGCTTATGCTGAACACAAACTGCTTTGTTGGAAACTAAAAGAATGGGATACACGACTTGAGCCCGAACCAAATCCCTTGAACACTCGGGAACGAAGCAAATGAGTGTGATGAATTCCGCTCTTGCTGAAAGAAGCATGAAGATTGTGAATGAACTGAGTGAGTGATAAGTCCATAGTTATATGAAACAAACTGACGGTTGAATCGGGTTGAACCGACTGTACTATTAATATCAACTAATGCTTACAGGTTTGGAATACAAGTTTCAGAGTGTCTCTGTGTATGGTAAACTGCTTGTAAAGGAGCTGTTAAGAGAAAAGGTTGATCGACTTCTGATTAGTATTGGATGTAGATAAGTTCTTGAACGTCTGCTTCTAAGGATAAAGAAGCAGAGCAATGTGGCTCGTCGCTTGCTTCTAAGGATAAAGAAGCAGAGCAATGTGGCTCGTCGCTCTCTTCTGCGTGGTGCAAAATATGGAAAGAATCTGTCATAACCAAATATAAACAGTAGAAACTATATAAATTAATAAAGTTGGGACTATAATATTTTATTAATTTATAGAGTTATTAATTTATTAAAAAAAGAAAAATTTCCATGTTTTTAGAGGTGGAATTGTCTTGCTTGGATTTTTAAATTTGATGTTAGCATGTTTTCCTAGTTATAGTTTGGTCTTTCGGGTTTTATGATTTGTTTTTGGTCTTGAGGTTTTCGGTATGGTTCCTCTTTTTTATCTCATCCTCATATTCTACCTTTGTATTCCAATCATGTATTATACCATTGTATTCCAACCGGTGATCGATGGAAAAAAAAAATATATATATATATATATATATATATATATATATATATATATTCTCAATTTTATTTTTATTTTTATTTTTTTGTTTTATATTAAACTATATCCTCTTAAATTATTACATCTAATAATGATTGAGTTACAAAAAAATTTAGTTTTAAGAAAAGAAAAACCACTAAAATCATATATAAATACAAAAAAAAAAAATGCACCTTAGATGTGTATGCATAAAATTTTATATACCAAATATTAATTTATGATATTATTTAGACCATATATTTACATAGAGTTTTTATAATATTTATTATCTTATTATCTTATCGAATTTTGTTAAATTTTGCATTGGCCCGACTCGGGACCGACAAAATTTATTAATTTGTAGAGTTAATTAATTTATCGAGTATTAATTTATTGAGTTTTTACCAGTAGATGGGTATCTGTTGGGGTCGGAGATTGGTAGAGTTTATTAATTTATCGAGTATTAATTTATAGAGTTTTAACTATAGATGGGTATCTGTTGGGGTTGAATTAGTCACCGAATCCGGCCCGCTAAAAATCCAAATCAAAACATGTCGTCCTGGCCAGAATAAATGGGTCTGCCAGCTTCAGAAAAAGACAGAATTCGGCTAAGGCCCAAGTTAGCTCTGCAAGTGTTGGGTCAATAGGTGCAGAGCTGACGAGCTTGGAACGAGTCGTAGGAGCGAGATTTGCGGAGAATATGCCCAGAACGTGTCCGAGATATGCGGAATCGCCCTGGATACGTGGTGCTGGATCGATGAGCTGAATTGAGCTATAAATATACGAAGTCCGAGCAGATTTCGCCAATTTTTCACTTACGCGAGAGCTAAACACTACACTTTTAGCTTATAATACGTCTCACTCGAGATCTCATTGTATATTTGATTGCGAGTCGAGTTTTACCTCTCAACAAACTACCTGCAAGTGCACAGCAATCACAGCTAGTGTAGATAAGGGATCGAATCCACAAGGACTTCTTAGCCACACTTCAAATTGTAATGAATAAAACTAAGCTAGAACAAGATATTTTTGTCGTTTTTGTGATTGAAAATAAAGTGAGCAAGCAACGAATGTAAATTGTAATGAAAATCAATAAAGGAAAGGCGTTAGGACTTAGGTATTTCGCAGAGAATCATGCAACGATAATGATTGATTGATTTTAGGGATTTATGAATTATGAATTGTCTAGAACACAAAGCACTGATTTAAGGTTATCCCACTATCGTTGATGCATCCTCAGACACCGACGTCCCCGCGGCCGCACCACCCCTACCCACTCCCTCGATGAGGTCCATACCCGTAACCCGATCCGGAGCTCGGACATTACAAGAAAACATCAACGACGTGGTCAAGGCCTTACTAGTCAAAACCGCCATGGACTTAGCAGCTCGGCCCGATCCAGATCATCCCGGCCCAAGCCGGTCCACTCAAGACCAGTTCGCCCCAAGCCGGCCCGAACAAGAAGAACCCGGCCCAGCCCGATACGATCAAGCCCAACTTCCCCCCAGCAGCAAGGAACAACTCCAACGGACACTTTCCTTGTTTACCATCACGCGCATTCAAGACTAGGAATCAAGACCCGATCACGCGCAATCAAGACTCGGGATCCTTCCCCGATCCCCCGCGGATTCCACCCGATCCTTATACGGTAAGTTCTTCATTATTTCGATTATGTTTAATGACTAATGGTTCTTTGTCTTAATGTTCGCATATTTTCTTTCCTTAAGTAGTGTCGGGCATTTGTTTCGCCGTTTCCATTTTTAATGCATTAGCTGTCGATCTTTGTAATAAATTCCAAGACTCCTAGAAGGGCATAGCTGATCGGACGAGTATATAAGTCCCCTAACAGCCTTGTATTTTTCTCACCAATCAATAAAAACAAAAGCATTCTCTTAAGAATTCTCTCTCGCAACTTAGGAATCCGAACTGATTTCTTTGTTGTTTTTGGCCAGTATCGAGTCCTTTCCATCGGCTCGTGGTGACCTTCGATTCCCCATCGCAATCCGCTCGATCATCCATCTGTCCGAAGTGGAAGTGCCGTACGGACAACACTCGGATCCACCCTCCGCATCGCTTCCATCGTTCATCGCTATCGGATATCGCGACAGGTGCCGTACGGCCGGTTCGAATCCTTCATCCTCCACGTATCCTCCGTCCACGAGGCTGCATCATCTGGTATCAGAGCTTCAAAGCTCCTGACCATCAGGTTTTATCTATCCATCCCTTAGTTTTTTATTTCGATTCAACATATTCAAAAAAAAAAAAAATCATTTACTTGCATTTGCTTGATTCAATCCGTTAAAAAAAATCTCATAAAAAGTTATTTGTTCTCGTTTCAATTCTACCTTGACTCGCATCATTTCTGTTTTTGATTCGCAACTTATTCAAAATCAAAAAAAAAAAGAGCATATACATTGGGCATTCACTTGTTGGAATTTTTGTTTCAGGAACCACGTATAATCGGAAACTCAATAAACTATTTTGTTCAACATCATCAATCCCCAACCTTCGGTTACCTCGTGTCCTCTTTAATTCTAGTTTAAATCTTTAATCACTTAGTTTATTCGTGTTCATCACCTATTCATCTCGTGTTCATCACTTGTGTTCATCGCATATTCATCGTGTTCATCACCTGTTCATCTCGTGTTCATCACTTGTGTTCATCATTTAATTCAAACAAAATATATATCTTGTCATTTAATTTCGGATCATCATCCCATATTTGATCATATTTCATCAGCATTTACTCTTATTTCGTTTTGATTTAATCACCTAACGGTAACTTCCTTAAACGGAATTACACTTATTCGCATAAATCCATCCATTACTCGTGATTCTTTCTTTCCTGTCTTGGCAATCTTGGAACACATTCAAACACTTAGTCTATTTTTTGCAGGTACCTATTCGGATCATGGGAGACCAAGTCGAGCCTACCTTGGCCGAAGTCATGGCCGCGATCCAGGGTCTCACTAACCGTCTGACCCAACTCGAAAACCAGCAAAACGAAGAGACCGAGAGTACGTCGGACAGTAGCACTGGTCCAGGCCGCGCCAACCCTAACCCGAATGGTCACAACCAAGCGCCAGATCAAGACCCTAGCCCGAATCAGAATGCCCATGTCAACGGCAACGGACAAAATCGCAATGGCCCACACAACGACCCGAGACAAGGTCCGAACCGAGACGACAATGAGCCTTGGCACGGTAGGAGGGACTTAAAGTTGGTTCCGCCAACCTTTGCTGGAAAGATCAACCCGGAAGCCTATCTAGACTGGGAACGGCGGATGGAGTATATATTCGAATACTACGATTACTCGGATACACGAAAAGTGTCCCTAGCATCTGCCCAGCTCACGGACAACGCGCTAGCATGGTGGGACCAAGAAGTGTCCGATTGGCGACGACGAAGACTTCCCCTGATCGCTACGTGGTAAGAGATGAGCTACCAGCTACATAAGAGGTACGTTCCGGCGTATTTCCAACGAGACCTCCAGAAGCGGTTCCGTAAATTTTCCCAAGGAACCAAGACCGTGGAGGAATACTTTGAGGAATTCGAGACCTTGAAGAATCGCTTGGGAGTTGAAGATTCCCCCGACATCTTGATGGCCCAGTTTCTGGACGGCCTTCAAGACCGCATCGTTCGGAAGGTTGAAAGGCAACCATACGGGACTCTTGACGAGCTCCTAAACTCGGCCATCCAAGCCGAGCAACACATCCGAAGGAAGAATGCCTCCCTTAGCCGTTCCAAACCCAATTGGAACCCACCGGCCAATCGCAACTCGGACAAGGGGAAAACAATCGACCCGACACCCAAGTTCAAGAAGCCCGAGTCTGTTAAGGCGACCAGTACCGGTCCCAGCGTGGCTCCGACCTAGCGAGCCCAAGACGTCACGTGCTTCAAATGTCGCGGCAAAGGTTACTACTCCCGAGAGTGCCCGAACCAGCGAGCCATGATCCTCCGAGAAGACGGAGAATACGAGTCCCAGGACGAACAAGAGGCAGATGAGTCCGAGGAGAAAGTTACGGACTATCCGGACGTGGGAGAGATTCTCGTAACCCGGAGAACCCTTAGTGCCATCTTCGAACCCGAAACCATCCAACGGGAAAACATCTTCCACATGTGTTGCACCGTCCAATCCAAGGTATGTAGTTTAATCATCGATGGCGGCTCATGTACTAACGTGGCTAGCAAGTACCTGGTTGACAGGTTAGCCCTTAAGACGACCAAGCACCCTCGACCGTACCGACTTAGATGGCTCGATGACAAAGTGGAGCTAAAGATCGGAGAGCAAGTCCTCGTACCATTCAGTATCGGCAAGTACGCGGACGAGGTACTTTGCGACGTGGTCCCGATGCAAGCCGGCCACATCCTCCTAGGCCGACCATGGCAGTTCGATAAAGAAACGCTACACCATGGACGCACCAACTTCTACAGTTTTGTGCACAACGGTAAGAAACACAACCTTGCCCCACTCAGCCCGACCGAAGTCCACGACCTACAATTGGCCATGGACAAAGGGGCCAAAGCCGAAAAGCTAAGTAAAACTAGCCTTTTTTTTTCCCCCGGTCAAGTCCTTAAATCATTATATGCCCAAACACAGGTGCTACTAATGATCTTTAAGGAGAGTTGTCTTGTAGAAACGGACGACTCCGACTATCCCGAAGGTATTCAACGGTTGCTGGACTGTTTCCGAGACCTTTTTCCCGATGAGATACCCGCCGGTCTACCCCCGATCCGCGGTATTGAACATCAAATCGATCTAGTCCCCGGAGCTCCCCTACCAAACCGACCGGCTTACCGCGTAAACCCGGAAGAAGCTAAGGAACTAGAAAGACAAGTCCAAGAACTGATGCAGCAAGGCTACATCCGAGAGAGCCTCAGCCCCTGTGCGGTTCCAGTCATCCTGGTGCCTAAGAAGGATGGGTCCTGGCGGATGTGCGTTGACTGTCGCGCCATCAACAACATCACGGTTAAGTATCGGCACCCGATACCGCGACTCGATGACATGCTGGACGAACTCAGTGGCGCCACGGTATTTTCCAAGATCGATCTGAAGAGTGGTTACCACCAAGTCCGCATGAAGGAAGGCGACGAATGGAAGACCGCCTTCAAGACCAAGCGAGGTCTCTACAAATGGCTCGTCATGCCCTTCGGCCTCACCAATGCTCCGAGCACATTCATGCGACTCATGAACCACGTGCTAAGGGCATACATTTGTAAGTTTGTTGTTGTATATTTCGATGACATTCTTGTTTATAGTTCCTGTTTGGAAGACCACTTCGTGCACCTTGAGAAAGTGTTAGAGACCTTACGGTCCGAGCACTTATATGCCAATCTCAAGAAGTGCGTCTTCTGTACTGACCAAGTAGTATTCCTAGGCTTTGTTGTTAGTTCGCAGGGTCTAAAGGTGGATGACGAGAACATCAAAGCCATCCAGGAATGGCCGACACCCACCACCATCGGTCAAGTACAGAGCTTTCACGGACTGGCCAGTTTCTACCGGCGGTTCGTCAAGGACTTCAGCACCATTGCTGCCTCAATCACCTCGGTGATTAAGGAGGACATTGCCTTCTCATGGGGACTAAACCAGGACGCGGCGTTCCAGAGGCTCAAGGACAGCCTTACACACGCACCGGTATTAGCCTTACCCAACTTTGATCTAACGTTTGAAGTTGAGTGTGATGCCTCAGGTACTGGCATCGGAGCAGTCCTGACCCAAGGAGGCAGACCGGTTGCCTTCTTTAGCGAGAAGCTACACGGCGCCTCGATCAATTACCCTACCTACGACAAAGAGCTGTATGCCTTAGTAAGGTCGTTGGAGACATGGCAGCACTATCTTCTCAGCAAAGAATTCGTGATCCACACGGACCATGAGACTCTCAAGTACTTGCGAGGCCAAACCAACCTTAAGCGGCGACACGCACGTTGGCTCGAATTCGTGGAGACTTTCCCTTACGTAATCAAGTACAAGAAGAGTAAAGAAAACGTCGTGGCCGATGCGTTGTCCCGAAGACACGCACTGATTTCTACCATGGAAGCCAAGATCATGGGGTTCGAGCACCTCAAGGAGCTCTATACGGACGATCCGGACTTCGGCGAGATCTACACCCAATGCACCAAAGGCGCTTTTGGTCCCTACTACAAGCACGGAGGCTTTCTCTTTCGGGACAAGAGACTATGCATTCCCTGGAGTTCAATGCGAGAACTCATCATGAGCGAGGCACATGGAGGCGGCCTAATGGGACACTTCGGTATGGAGAAAACCCGAAGCATGCTCGAAGAACACTTTTTCTGGCCCCACCAACGCCGAGACGTAGAACGGTTCTGTTCCAAGTGCACCACTTGCCTCAACGCAAAATCCAGGTCACATCCTCACGGTCTTTATACTCCTTTACCTATCCCTGATATGCCGTGGGTCGACTTGTCTATGGATTTTGTTGTAGGACTACCCAAGGTCAACCACAAAGATTCAATTTTCGTGGTTGTGGATCGGTTTAGCAAGATGGCCCATTTCATTCCTTGCAACAAAACCAACGATGCCACTCAGACCGCCGACCTGTTTTTCAAGGAAGTATTCCGACTACATGGTCTGCCCCGGACCATCATATCCGATCGTGATCCGAAGTTCCTCGGACATTTCTGGAGGACCCTATGGAGGAAACTCGGAAAAAAGCTCCTCTTCTCCACCACGGCCCACCCACAAACCGACGGCCAGACCGAAGTCACCAACCACACTTTGGGCACACTCTTACGAGCAACTGTCGGTAACAATTTACGAAATTGGCTCGATTGTCTCCCTTTGGTCGAGTTTGCCTATAATCGTGTGAAACACTCTGCTACTAACTTGTCTCCTTTTGAGATTGTGTATGGTTTTAAGCCGCAGACTCCTCTCGACTTAGCACCCATACCCCTACCGCATAAGGATCAAATCCATCAGAACGGAGTGGCCAAGGCCGAGTTAGTTAAAAAGCTGTATCAACGGGCCAAGGATAATATGGAGAAACGAAACGAGCGAACCAAGAAACACTCGGACCGGAGCAGAAAGGAGATCCATCTCGAACCCGGAGATTATGTTTGGGTTCACATGCGGGAAGACCGGTTCCCGAATATGCGAACAAACAAGTTGTCACCAAGGGGAATCGGACCTTACCAAGTGATCAAAAAGATCAACGCAACGCCTACGAACTGGACCTTCGAGGTGAGTTTAACGTGTCCTCGACTTTTTATGTCACTGACTTAGTTCCATGTGACGCAGAGGAAACAGTTCTGAGGACAGAACCTTTCCAAGGGGAAGAGGATGATGCATCCTCCGACACCGACGTCCCCGCAGCCGCACCACCCCTGCCCATTCCCTCGATGAGGTCCAGACCCGTAACCCGATCCGGAGCTCGGACATTACAAGAAAACTTCAACGACGCGGTCAAGGCCTTACTAGTCAAAACCGCCATGGACTTAGCAGCTCGGCCCGATCCAGATCATCCCGGCCCAAGCCGGTCCGCTCAAGATCAGTCTGCCCCAAGCCGACCAGAACAAGAAAGACCCGGCCCAACCCGCTATGATCAAGCCCAACTTCCCACCAACAGCGAGGAACAACTCCAACGGACACTTTCCTTGTTTACCATCACGCGCATTCAAGACTAGGAATCAAGACCCGATCAAGCGCAATCAAGACTTGGGATCCTTCCCCGATCCCCCGTGGATTCCACCCGATCCTTATACGGTAAGTTCTTCATTATTTCGATTATGTTTAATGACTAACGGTTCTTTGTCTTAATGTTCGCATATTTTCTTTCCTTAAGTAGTGTCGGGCATTTGTTTCACCGATTCCATTTTTAATGCATTAGATGTCTCGATCTTTGTAATAAATTCCAAGACTCCTAGAAGGGCATAGCTGATTGGACGAGTATATAAGTCCCCTAACAGCCTTGTATTTTTCTCACCAATCAATAAAGAACAAAAGCATTCTCTTAACAATTCTCTCTTGCAACTTAGGAATTCGAACTGATTTCTTTGTTTTTTTTGGCCAGTATCGAGTCCTTTCCATCGGCTCGTGGTGACCTTCGATTCCCCATCGCAATCCGCTCGATCATCCATCTGTTCGAAGTGGAAGTGCCGTACGGCCAACACTCGGATCCACCCTCCGCATCGCTTCCATCGTTCATCGCTATCGGATATCGCGACAGGTGCCGTACGGCCGGTTCGAATCCTTCATCCTCCACGAATCCTCCGTCCACGAGGCTGTATCAATCATGATGTATTTAACCATCTACGTTTTAACACCCTAATAGACTCAACTGTCGCAGGTTATTACAAGGTGAAAACATGCAGTAAAGCTCAAGTTTGATAAAGTTCACCGCACTCCTTAACTAACCTTTCGAATTATTATGGCTTTTGGCTCATCGAGTACTAGTTCAGGCAATATAACAAGCTTTTGGAAAGTATATCAACCTAAGATCAGATCACTAAATGCGCGGTAAAGCAATCATGCATTAAGTATAAGTAAAGATGAAGACTCTATTGTATTCCCTAAACAATCATCAATCTATTATCGAATTATAAAACTCATTGAAAACCTAAAACCTAACAAACAAGACTACTCAGACATGATGCACAAAAAACCAGAGATAGGTGATGAATTCATGATAAATAAACTTGAATTAAAGAGTGAGGGTAAGAGGAATCTTCTCTATATCGAGATACAAAGCGAATTCATCCACCGGATTGCTCTAGAATCCAAATCTAAAGAAGAACACCAAGAGAACTCGTGGTGGCTGCTACTGTATCATAGAATACTCTATTGTTTCGGCTGCATACCTAACAAAAGACTAAAAACAAGTATATATAGGCTTAGGGTCTTCTAGGGCTTCATTTAGGTCGAATCCGTCTTTTTACGTCAAAACTGCTCCAATGTCGGTTGAGATTTCGGTCATGGATCACGACCGGTACTGGGCCCAAAATGCCTTGATTTGTGCTGGCATCAGCCCAGAATATCGGTCCATGAAGTGGCCCGGTATTCTGACCGTTTCTGCACCTTCTTCGTTTCTGAGGCAGGTTGACGTATCTTCACTAAATTCAGTGTATCTTCCTGCTCACAGCTCCAATTGAGATTATTCAAACTTCATTGTGAAGCTGACTCAAAGATATATCTTCAAACCAAGTTTCATCCAATTGCAAATCGATTTGATTCTCCGTTCACTGCTGAACTTTTGGCTTATACGTTCTATCCAATTTGGTAGAATGTTGATTCTTGTGAGTTCTTGGTTCTTGATGGTGTTTTTGGCTTATGAAAGTTGCTGTAACTTCATTTACACCTATTTTGGCTCTTTTTGCTCATTTTTCCTTGATTTCCCTGTTAAGACTCTAAAACTACAAATACGAGAAAAACTACCTTTAAAGGTATAAAACCATAAATAAACGCATAGAAAACATAGTAAAATATATAGTAAAATAGGTAAAATATGGGACATATCAACTCCCCCAGACTTAAACCTTGCTTGTCCTCAAGCAAAATTCAAGTATAGAAAAGAGGTTTGAAAATAAATTGAACTTAGAAAAACTTTTTTGAAAATAACGTTGATACTAATACCGTATGTGACATGATTGATCCTAGGGTATCTTCATCATACGCCATCCATAACCTTCGCAGCCTACTCCATGTTTTAATTACAATCCTGCAAAAATCTCAACTGCACTTCATTTGACTCTCTACATTCATTAAGATATAGGCGAATTTCTCATCAAGGAAATCATTCGGGGTAGATGATGCTAGGATTTGAAAAAGGCTAATATATATGGTGAGGTTAAAAGTGTTTAGGGTTACCATAGACTCCGGGTGCGAGATACTATGCAAAATCGCAAGAGAGAATGGACCTATTGATATCCACAATTTCCCAACCACTTTCTTCGCGTTTTTTCCCCCCAGACTTAGATCTTTCTCCGGGAATCACTTGAAATCTCTTCTACTCGTATCTTCTTTTGTATCATGGCATTACTTGGGTATTCTTTTGGCCTTGAGACTCTTAGACAACCGTTTTCCTTTCTCTTCTTTTATTTATTATTATTATTATTATTATTATTATTATTAGTATTATTAATTTTTTTTAAAGGGGGAAAACGGTATCTCTTTGATACGAGTCAAGTATAGGCACGAAATATTACCATGTATTAGTCATCCAAGTGAAACGGCCAAGCTTTTTGATAAAATCGTTCTTTGTACTCCACCATTCTTTACCAAATCGTCGCACTTCTAGTAATTGGAAAATTGCGTCGATCCTTTTCTCTCCGACGTTTTTGCACATATCTGCTAGTATAAAACTAAAATTAGAAGGCATGAGGTCTGAAAAGAGGTAAAGGGTTTTAGGTAGGGTACCAACTAAAAATGAGCTGGCCATTCATGACAACAAAGAGTGGTAAAAGAGGATAAGATGTCATGAATGTGTGATTCGTTTCCCCGATTTAACTCCTTAATGAGAAATAATTAAAAATCAGGTTAGTGGTCGAATAAAATAGAGTCAAAATTGGATTCATCAAAACTTATGCGAGATGAATTATATGGGGCGAGTTCCAGTCATGAAGGTTTCTGAATCGTCTATCCTGGACAAACCCTGTGACAATGGTTATTAGATCATAAAATCTACGCATAAATTTCTGAGAATATCATAGTTTAAAACATAGGTTTTTGACTCAATAAAAGACTCAAAGAAAATCATTAAAATGACTCAAAACATAAGAAAATAGAAAAATGTCATTAGTACGATAAATCCCCCTAGACTTAACTTACACCGTCCCCGGTGTAAATAGTCGCATAAGGGTGAGATGACTCAATAAAATAAAAATGAAGATAAAAAAAAGGGTAGATAAAATTCGATACACCTGGCTCAAAAGACGGGTGACATAGATTCTGGTGAATCCGGAACTATCACGTGAAAGTGATCTCCATCGGAATCGTAGTTGACGATCTCTGTCTCGTCTGAAGCGGTTGCCTGGACTAATGAGTGATGTCCGTTCTGGTCAGTGGCGGTCTCATCAAGGGCACGTGTGTTGGGATGACTAGAAACATCATCATCCACATCCTCATCATGCTCAAATGTAGAGACGAGCGAAAGGCTACCAAACTCGTTGTTGCTTGTTGGGGCGGTTGTACTTCTAGAGGAGCGCCTAAAGAGATGTGGGATTGATTTCTTGACTGCTTTTACAAGCTTAGAAATCATCTTTCCTTGCCTAGAAACCGTAGCTTCAAGAAAAATTCTCTTCTCCTTTTCTTCCTCAAAGCTAGTGCGAAGCCATGCATCAAAACCGGCTTGTGTAGCGGCTGGAAATTGTTGCTCTTGGGGTAGCGTGTGAGATGTGGAAGGCTTGAAAATACCATCTCCGTGTGGTCCTCTAGACCTCTCCTTTCGTGCCATCCGTGCCTTGGATTGATAGTAGAGCGAAACTCCAACAAGAGGACATCCGGGACAACGATAAAACCATGTGGAACGAGTGGGGTTAAAGTACGTCTTACCCTCACTCAAGGCTGGGATTTCCTTATGTGGGAGTAGAATACACTTGTTCTCCTCTTCATATGGTGGAGTGAAAAGGTACCCAAAGTTTGTAGATTGCTCGTACCATCCACAAGATAATGCTTCCTTTGAAGGGCATGGAGATCAAGCTTGTTATCAACCATCAAAGGGACTTCTAAGTGAAAATCAACACCACATGCATGGAGTATGGCTGTGATTGTTCCACCAAAATCACTCGATGCTCCCTTTGGTATTTTCTCCTTAACGGCATCATGCTTGATTTGTACCATACGACAAGCTAAAAGTGAAGCGAGGTTCACTCTCTCGGGATTTTCCACAAACGGTGATATTAGCATGTAAAACTCTTCTTGTTTCACCACTCCATACTCATTCCTAGTGAAAATGAGTTGAGAAAGTAGATAGTAAACATAACGAATTGCCGGATGCGTAATCTTCGATGCTTTAGAACTTCTGGGTTTTAATCTATCACTTCCAATCTTCGACCATTCATCATAATGAACTTCACTACCACTGAACTTGATCCTCTCATGACACTCAAATCCCAAAATATCACAAAGTTCTTCAATACTCAAAGTATACGATTTCTCCAAAACCGTAAAAGCGAGAATTCCTTCCTTCGCGGTGGTCGTCTTTGTCTTGGGGTAAGACAATGTGACCGTGGCTAGGAATTCACGTGCAAGCTTCCCATAGCTAGGGTGAGAAATAGTCACAAACCTTGATAAGCCCAATGCTTCAAGATACCATTCAACATCCTTTCGAATACCGAGTAAATCGAGTGTCTCGAAATCAATACCAAGAGTTGGAAGCATAGCAAACTGTTGTAGACCAGCCATGTAGTCCACGTTAGCATTCATTTCGGGTCCAACGTGCTTCATAACAACACTTGGTGCTTGAGTCACAACCATATTGGACTTAGCTCGCGATTTCCTCTTCTTTTTCTTAGGGGGCAATACGTGAGGTATTGTTTGTGTAACCTCCACAAACTGCATTGGTACTTGAGTGATTTCATCCTCCTCATCTCTTAGTTGGTAACCAAGTTCTTCTTCATTCTCCACCAAAATATCCTTTCCATTTTTCTTTGATGATTTTTTCGATCTAAGTTTGGAACGTGTAGGGCGAGGTACCTGAGCTTCGTGATCTTGGTAGGTCACGAGGTGTTTCTTGGGTTTATGACCTCTCTTAGACTTCCGTGGAACAATTTCATCCTCCATTGAAGTTCCTACAAAAAAAAAATCTCGAAAAAGCATTTTACGGTCTTGAAAATCACAATTTCCAAAAGAATTACTTCCAAAAGGAAATTGAATTAAAATAAAGCATAGCAAGACATTAGAAATATGTAATAATTATAACCCAAGGTAAAATAATTTTTCTATAATTAAATCATAATTTTTCTCTAATTAAATCATAATTTTCGGATTTAATGGTCATGACATGTTAAAAACACCAAAATTTTGCAATTAAATGCCCAATGTGTCAAAATTCATACCAATCCTATGTATATATGATAAACCCATACTATTAGATGCATTAACTAATTATGAATCACCCAAATTCGTGTTTAATTATGACCTCACAAATCCATATTTGTGAAAATAATAATTAAAGGTGTTACACATGTAATTAACCAATCAATAGTGTATATATGATATCTAATCAAGTGTTCCTATATTGATTCTCCAACAACCTAGCCAATTTAAGCTAAAACTATTGAAATTAAAATTTTGCATAAACCTGGAATTAGACAAAATGAGGATAGAGAAATTACCTTGGGTTTAGTGAAATATGAGATTAGGAATTGAATTCCTAGTGAAAAACTAAACAAATTTTAGTGAATTGAGATAAAACCCCAAAATTGGATTTTTAGGGTTCTTGAGCTCAAGAACACATTTGAGAGAGAAAGAGATGAAGTTTTGTTTGCATATGACAAAAAGAAATGTGAAAACCTTTAAAAATCAGATTTTGTGATGTTTTTGGGTTAAATCCGGTTTAAATTGGTTGAGAACCGGTTAAAATTGGTTTAGAAAACTTACCGGGTCGGATGTGGTCAAATATCGGTCGGTTTAACCGACCGAAATCGTGACCGGTACTTACCTCGTGTCGCGGTAAGGTTTGGTCGAGTCGTGGGATGTGTCGGATCGGGACGAGGATGCTCATGTCGCGGTAAAGGAATTGGTCGGGTCGTGGTATGTGTAGTGTATCGGTCGGATGATCCGACCGAAATCGTGACCGGTACGCGCGCGTCGGACGGGGCAACATGTCGCGGTAGGGTCGGGGTGAAATGTCTCGAGTATCGGTCGGGTGAGATGACCGGTATGTGTGGCCGATATCATGTTGAGGGGTGGCGGTAAATCTACCTCGTGTCGCGGTAAGACTCGGGAAGGATCGGGACGATTGATGCGGTAATACGGCTTCGATACCGGTCGGGTGTGTCGACCAGTATTGTGTCCGGTATCGGGACACATAGTGATGCATCCTCCGACACCGACGTCTCCGCGGCTGCACCACCCCTGCCCATTCCCTCGATGAGGTCCAGACCCGTAACCCGATCCGGAGCTCGGACATTACAAGAAAACATCAACGACGCGGTCAAGGCTTTACTAGTCAAAACCGCCATGGACTTAGCAGCTCGGCCCGATCCAGATCATCCCGGCCCAAGCCGGTCCACTCAAGACCAGTCCGCCCCAAGCCGGCCCGAACAAGAAGAACCCGTCCCAGCCCGATACGATCAAGCCCAACTTCCCCCCAACAGCAAGGAACAACTCCAACGGACACTTTCCTTGTTTACCATCACGCGCATTCAAGACTAGGAATCAAGACCCGATCACGCGCAATCAAGACTCGGGATCCTTCCCCGATCCCCCGCGGATTCCACCCGATCCTTATACGGTAAGTTCTTCATTATTTCGATTATGTTTAATGACTAACAGTTCTTTGTGTTAATGTTCGCATATTTTCTTTTCTTAAGTAGTGTCGGACATTTGTTTCGCCGATTCCATTTTTAATGCATTAGCTGTCGATCTTTGTAATAAATTCCAAGACTCCTAGAAGGGCATAGCTGATCGGACGAGTATATAAGTCCCCTAACAGCCTTGTATTTTTCTCACCAATCAATAAAAACAAAAGCATTCTCTTAAGAATTCTCTCTCGCAACTTAGGAATCCGAACTGATTTCTTTGTTGTTTTTGGCCAGTATCGAGTCCTTTCCATCGGCTCGTGGTGACCTTCGATTCCCCATCGCAATCCGCTCGATCATCCATCTGTCCGAAGTGGAAGTGCCGTACGGACAACACTCGGATCCACCCTCCGCATCGCTTCCATCGTTCATCGCTATCGGATATCGCGACAGGTGCCGTACGGCCGGTTCGAATCCTTCATCCTCCACGTATCCTCCGTCCACGAGGCTGCATCATCTGGTATCAGAGCTTCAAAGCTCCTGACCATCAGGTTTTATCTATCCATCCCTTAGTTTTTTATTTCGATTCAACATATTCAAAAAAAAAAAAAAATCATTTACTTGCATTTGCTTGATTCAATCCGTTAAAAAAAATCTCATAAAAAGTTATTTGTTCTCGTTTCAATTCTACCTTGACTCGCATCATTTCTGTTTTTGATTCGCAACTTATTCAAAATCAAAAAAAAAAAAGAGCATATACATTGGGCATTCACTTGTTGGAATTTTTGTTTCAGGAACCACGTATAATCGGAAACTCAAGGATCGATTTTGTTCAACATCATCAATCCCTGATATATCATGGTTTTTACCCGTTTTCGACCATGATATAAGTCATTTTTATAGAGTCTTTTTGGTATTTTTCGAGTCTTTTAGAGTCTTTACAGGTTAAAGGACGATTGGAGCTTTATGGAAGCTTTTGGAGCATTTTGGAGCATCGAGGGAATACGAGCTGAAGTGATCAAGTTGGAATCGAGTTTTCGAGTCTGTGTCGATCGACACGGTCCTGTGTGTCGATCGACACAAGCTCGTCTGACGTGAAGATTGATGAGTTTCCTTTTCGGCCCACAAAGCCCAGAAGTTTCCTGAAAAGCCCAGTCCGAATTTTAAACCTTATATATAGTTTTTATTTAGGATTTTATGTTGACATCTTGTTTTTAATTAAGACTTGGAGATTCAGAGCTTGGAGGAGATTTCAGACTTCCGGATTCCATCGCTTTCGAAACTCTGTATCCCTTACTCTAACTTTTTAATGCAAATTATTTATTCATTGATAATATTTACATCATCTATGTTTGAGTAGTTTGCCTGTTAGGTTTAGGGTAGTTCTAGGGTTTGATGAGAAATTGAATGGATTAAAAACCTGTTAGGATTTATCTTTATGTTCTTCATCTAGATTGGTATAACTCTGATTTTAGGATTGATCAACTAAAATTAGATATCATAGGTTGTTTAATAGATGCGAAAGTATTATTGATAACCTGAAATAATTTTAGATGAGCAAAATTACTTATTCGCAAAGAAATTTGGTTTAGGAATTTTGTGAGCAATTAAACTTGAACTATAAAGCTTAATTTAATTCTCTAGGTTCGCAAAGAAATTTGGGATTTAGGAATCTAATCATAGATAGTCTCTGCAACGAAAGTTGATTGATTTTACATTCGTGTTTATGTTCTAGAACCGTTCTTAATAAAATCCTAACCGTTTTCGTCTCTGTGTCGATTGACACATACCATTGTGTCGATCGACACGAACATATTTCAAGTCATCCCTGCGAATTACCCTTGGCCTAACTCTTTGTCTAATTGATTTCAAGAACTTTATCATCATTCACTGTTTACTTTGCCGTCTATTTTACATTAATACATTTTTGCTTAGCATAATTTGAACTCATGAATTGGTTGTGTTATTCGATTCCCTGTGGATTCGATCCCTAAGTACTACATCGATCTCTTAATTTGAGAGAGTAGCTCAGGGCAAATTTGAGCATATCAAATTTTGGCGCCGTTGCCGGGGACTCGATTTAACCAATCGATTTGTGATATTAGAATTTTGTCTAAGTTTTTATTTTTGTTTATTTTACTCACTTTTTCTTTTCTTTTTGTTTTGTGTGTTTCAGGTTTATGCATCAGCGCGTTACCAGAAGCAACTAGAACAAAGAGCTACTTGATCTCAATCCTGAGATTTTGAGGTTAGAACGAGCCAACAGAGCAGCGACAAGGACAGCCAGAATGAATCCATTAGTATTGATCAGAGGTGAAGATGGGTTCTTTGAGGATGCTGAGGGTCGCAGACGAAATGCTCAAGGTCAGCGGATTGATGAGAACGGGGTTGTTATTTTTGAGGAGCCAGCTGGGCGTGGGCGTACTCTGGGTGAGTACAACAGGCCCGATGAGTTCTATGCCAACAGGGCAGCAATCCGACCTCCAACATTCCCGAGGAACGATTTCGAGCTGAAGCCAGCCTACTTCTCACTAGTGGCTCAGCACCCCTTCCACGGTTTGTCATCTGAGCACCCTATGGATCACCTAGAGAGGTTCGAGGACCTAACATCCAGCATCAAGGCAAATGGAGTTTCTAGCGACTACCTCTACTGCAAGCTTTTCCCATACTCTCTTAGTGGAGAAGCAGCCTACTGGCTGAAGCAGTTGGAGCCAGGCTCGCTGACTACTTGAGAGGACACCAAGAATGCCTTCCTCAACAACTTTTTCGATGAGGCAAGGTCTGAGGATTTGAGGAACAAGATCTCTACTTTCAAACAGGGATCGACTGAATCATTCAAGGATTCTTGGATGCGATTCAAGTCTTACCAGAGAGATTGTCCTCATCATGGGTTTCGTGATGTTCAGCTGCTGGGTATATTCTTCAGAGGGATTGATTGGAGGTATCAGATGGCTTTAGATGCTGCGAGCAACGGGAACTTTAACACTAGATATCCCGAGGATGCATTTGCGCTTATAGAGAACTTGGCTGCTAGCAGTAGTACCAAGAACGCAGACTTCGAAAGGAAGAAACTTGGTGGTAACATGGATGGAAGCCAGATAGCTGAGGTGAAAGCCAAGATTGACTCTGTGCATAACTTGCTAGTGGGGAAGAGGACAGTTCAGTTTGCTCAGGAGGTAGAGACCTTCATTCCAGACACCGTGTCGATCGACACGGAAGGCTTGTGTCGATCGACACATGAAGAAAAGGATGTCAACTACGTTGGTGGAGCTGGTTTTCAGGGTCAGAGATTTGGTAATCAGCAAGGGTATCAGAAACCGTTTCAGAGCAACAACTACCAAAGGAAATACGGTTCTTCTTCTTACCAGACGCCTCCTTCTCAATCTTCAGATAGTGAGATGAAGTCAATGCTAGAACAGATTCTAGAGGGTCAACAGAAGATGACAGTGAGTTTCAATGGGAAGATGGATGCCATGTACTCTGATCTGAATGGTAAAATCGAAGCCCTCAATCTCCATGTGAAGAAGCTAGACACCCAAGTTGCTCAAGCCGCGGAGAATGTTAGACGACAAGAGGGATTTCTCCCAGCTAAGACGGAAACAAACCCGAGACTACATGTCAATGCCATCACCTTGGGGAGTGGAGAGGAGATTGAAGACGAAGGGAATGTCGTTCCAGACTCCGTGTCGATCGACACGGATAACTCTTATCGATCGACACAGGTCGAAAGACGCAACACTGGAGTTTACGCAATCAGTGATTTTTCCACTCAGAAATCGCATGTCGATCGACACAAAGACAGTGTCGATCGACACGGGTCCCAGACGTGGCCAACCACTTCAAAACCTTCCGTCAAAGCAGAGGAAAGGGTCTACAAGCCCAAGATCCCATATCCACGAGCTGTTAGCATCGAAACACCAGAGGGGAAAAGGAGACATGCCAAACCACAGCTGAATGAGTTGCAAAAGATAACGAATCCAGGGATGTTCGTTGTTCCTTGTACGATCAAAGGTATGAAATTCAAGAACTCTCTTTGTGACACTGGAGCTAACGTGAATGTCATGTCTGAGTCTATTGCAAGGAAGCTGGGGATTGAGGATCTGCAACCTTCGAAGATGTCTATCGCGATGGCTGACTTTTCTTCAACATATTCGAAAGGATTCATTTATGACTTGATGATTCAAGTAGGAGATTGTCTGGTTCCGGTGGATTTTCAGATTATGGAGACGAAGAATGACAGGTTGAGACCATTGATTTTTGGGTCATCATTCCTTGCCACTGTGGGTGCAATTGTGGATTTTCCCAATCAGAGAATCTCCTTCTCCAAGATCAACGAGAATGTCTTCTACCCCTTAGTTCGGTTTAAAGAGAATTCTTGTCTGCCCGTTACAAATGGAGGAGAGCGGAGTTCAGACCTTGGAAATAAAGCAAAGAGGATCCTATGTGCCCCACCTTTGACTCCACCTTCGAGATCTGCTGGAGACTTGACTGCATGCAAGGGGAAGCGTAAAAAGACTTCCAAACCTTTCTCCAAGTTCAGAATCATCATTCCCTTAGAGTTGAGGGAGAAAGGAGAGGTAGTTGTTCAAGAGGTGCAGCAAACTACCATGAAGCTTTTCCCTGGTATTGTTCCTTGGATGTCTGGAGCTGAAGAGCGATCAAATGCAAGGCTATCAACGGATGAGGGAGACAGAAGGCCCCTCAAAGATCCACCAAAAGCCTGAGTCCTGACACAGTCAAGCTAATGACTGAAAACAAGCGCTTAGTGGGAGGCAACCACTAGTAAGTGTATATTACTCTAATTTTTAGTTTTCACTAACTTTAGTCTAGAGAAATTATGGATTTTGTGAAGGAATTTTTTGGCAAAACAAAAAGAAGAACGGTCATGTCGATCGACACACCTGTGTGTCGATCGACACGGCCCACAGACAAGCCGGCCCAGAACACGATAACAGTTAATTTTTCTTCTCCTTCCTCCTCGTAAACCCTTCGACGGAATCATATCGCTCGACATCGCTCCTCAAAACATTTATATCTTTTTCAAATCTTCATCAAATTAAGTGATTTTTGGCTCTAATCTACTCGGTTTTTCATCCTCTTTGTGATTCTACACTCCATTTACTCGATCTACAAAGGTATGACACCTTATTTCTACTTTTTCAGTTCGACATTCATAAGGAAAAAGGGTGATTTCGGGTTCTTTTGGTCCAATTTGGATGATTCGATTGCTTCGGATACACTTTTAGAGTGATTTTGGACCTGCTTCATGCGTTAACTACGTTAATTTTGGTAGGTTAGGTTCGAATTTGGGAATATTTGAGGTTTTAGGTTGCTAAAGAGGTGAAAATGAAATTGGTTTGTTTTGGGGTTGCTATTGTGTCACATTGGACTCATGTGCCGGCTAGATATTGTGTAGAGGTGTTGTGTTGAATATGGCGAATGGAGACCTTGATTTGCAGCCATCGGAATTGTTTCGTTCTGTGTCGATCGACATGGCCCTTTGTGTCGATCGACACAGACGCCCAGAACACCCAACGTGTACTGATTTCAGATTTCTTTTGGTTGTCTATTTTTGTCTTTGGTTGCTCGCAGATGGCCACACAAGTTACCAAGCGTCAGCGAAAAGACAAGGCTGCTGCATCTGGTTCTGGTGCACAAGCAGAGTCCGTTGCCTCGCGTCATCCATGGCCACAACCTAAGGGGGAGAAGATCGCCATTCAGAGGCGATGGAGTGAGGTTCCTGCAAAAATTCTGATACGCAATGATGTGGTCAACAGAGAAATAACGGAGGACTGGGACGATTATGACTCGCTCCTGTATAACGAGTGGCTCAAGGTGAAACTCTCTCCGACCAGAGTTGCAAATCCAAGAACAGTCAGTGGTTTGGGTCTCAAGGCAGAGCTGTTGCGACTACTGCGGAATGCGGAACTGGGGACCATCGCCTCTCGCAATTACGATATGTACCCTGATTTGGTTCGTCAGTTTTTCGCCTCAGTGCGACTTCGTTCTGTAGACAGCGGTGATGAGGGCACTGATGAGGAGAGGCAGCGGTGTTTGAGCTTTAAGATCCGAGGAATCCCTTACTCGCTCACTCTCCGGGATCTTTGCAGGGTATACGGCTTTGACGAGGATCGAGATTATTATGGACTCCCGGAAAACATCCCGGATATACAGGCCTTTTGGGCGCGATTTGGGACTGGAATATATGCTCCCGCTTCCTCTACGAACACTGATGTGCGGCATCCTGTCATCCGCTACCTGCTCCGCCTATTTTCCACCACGATCCTGTATAAGGTGGAGCCCGGGAAGATGCGACTTCAGGAGCTGGTCCTTTTATCATATGCTCTCCGGAAGGATATTGCAGACACGGCTTGGGAAGAGTTACAACCCTTAACCTAGATGGAGCCTCACCCCAACATGGGGGTCGTCTTCGCACGTCATTTGATCTCCCTGAAGAACATGCCACTTACTTTGAAGAAGAGCAACAAACCCTTTGCAGCTGGTAGCCTTCTCACTCCTTTATTCACATTTTGTCAAGTTGATACATCCGTTTGCACTGTGGAGACGACGTGGTGTACTGTTGATATCGATTACTTGACGAAAGCCACCTGGCTCAAGCCAGATGAGCACTGGGTCTACTGCGGAATGCGGAACTGGGGACTTTGTGGGGAGGTAGTTGCTAACTTTGTGTTCGTTTTTGAGAGTCAGTCCAAAACGTTTTTATTAAGTCAAAATAGTCAGTTGGAAACAATGATCCTTCTTTTGGTTTAGTGGATTGTTCATTTCAGTTGTGTGACCATTTTTCCAGGATCGATTTCAGAATCAGACTAATGAGAAATCCTATGGCTGACCAGTTAACTAGAGACGTCCGTTACTTCCAACATAGTCCGCCAGGTTAGAGCTAATTATACGGTCTCCTCGGTAATTGATTTTCATAAATCTTGATTCCTCATTCATACCTGAATAGTGCAAATTCCTGTTGAAACTAATGGTACCCCTCTCCGTAATTTATAAAAAAAAAAAATGATGAAAATGATGAAGAATGGGGTGATATGATAGTTCTTGAGTATCAGATGAGGAAATACAATTCCAATGAATCAGTACTCAAGAGGTGATCACCCAGAGCTCAAAAGCAGCAGTCTGAGTCCCTTAGAATGGATGTAGAGGACAAGCGATCTCACGACCCTGTCTCCTCACAAGGAACAACAGTAGTGAAAGCACTGCTTTCGAGTTTCAACATAGTTATTCATTGAAAAAAAAAAAAATTTGAATTAAATATGTCTGGGGGAGAAAGGGTACCGAAAGTTAAATGGATTCACTAGTCATGGTATAGAATGGGAATGAGTCTAGAAGGCTTTTGGCGTCAAGATCTGGGACGAGACCTTGCAATGATAACTAACGGGTTATGTTGAGTAATCGTGGATGAATTTAGAAGGCTGCGAATGTCTATGGAGAAGTACATAGTGGTCTGATTTTGAGTCGGTTATGCATTATGTGGATTACTAGCTGAAAGGGATCGGTTCAGTACCCCAAGGGGAATTAAGTTTCTGCGTTTTCAAACCTCTTTCACGTTCTAAGTGTATGTTTTGCTTGAGGGCAAGCAAATGCTAAGTCTGGGGGAGTTGATATATCATGGTTCTTATCCGTTTTCGACCATGATATAAGTCCTTTTTATAGAGTCTTTTTGGTATTTTTCGAGTCTTTTAGAGTCTTTACAGGTTAAAGGACGATTGGAGCTTTATGGAAGCTTTTGGAGCATTTTGGAGCATCGAGGGAATACGAGCTGAAGTGATCAAGTTGGAATCGAGTTTTCGAGTCTGTGTCGATCGACACGGTCCTGTGTGTCGATCGACACAAGCTCGTCTGATGAGTTTGCTTTTCGGCCCACAAAGCCCAGAAGTTTCCTGAAAAGCCCAGTCCGAATTTTAAACCTTATATATAGTTTTTATTTAGGATTTTTTGTTGACATCTTGTTTTTAATTAAGACTTGGAGATTCAGAGCTTGGAGGAGATTTCAGACTTCCGGATTCTATCGCTTTCGAAACTCTGTATCCCTTACTCTAACTTTTTAATGCAAATTATTTATTCATTGGTAATGTTTACATCATCTATGTCTGAGTAGTTTGCCTGTTAGGTTTAAGGTAGTTATAGGGTTTGATGAGAAATTGAATGGATTAAAAACCTGTTAGGATTTATCTTTATGTTCTTCATCTAGATTGGTATAACTCTGATTTTAGGATTGATCAACTAAAATTAGATATCATAGGTTATTTAATAGATCCAAAAGTATTATTGATAACCTGAAATAATTTTAGATGAGCAAAATTACTTATTCGCAAAGAAATTTGGTTTAGGAATTTTGTGAGCAATTAAACTTGAACTATAAAGCTTAATTTAATTCTCTAGGTTCGCAAAGAAATTTGGGATTTAGGAATCTAATCATAGATAGTCTCTGCAACGAAAGTTGATTGATTTTACATTCGTGTTTATGTTCTAGAACCGTTCTTAATAAAATCCTAACCGTTTTCGTCTCTGTGTCGATCGACACATACCTTTGTGTCGATCGACACGAACATATTTCAAGTCATCCCTGCGAATTACCCTTGGCCTAACTCTTTGTCTAATTGATTTCAAGAACTTTATCATCATTCACTATTTACTTTGCCGTCTATTTTACATTAATACATTTTTGCTTAGCATAATTTGAACTCACGAATTGGTTGTGTTATTCGATTCCCTGTGGATTCGATCCCTAAGTACTACATCGATCTCTTAATTTGAGAGAGTAGCTCAAGGCAAATTTGAGCATATCAATCCCCAACCTTCGGTTACCTCGTGTCCTCTTTAATTCTCGTTTTAAATCTTTAATCACTTAGTTTATTCGTGTTCATCACCTGTTCATCTCGTGTTCATCACTTGTGTTCATTGCATACTCATCGTGTTCATCACCTGTTCATCTCGTGTTCATCACTTGTGTTCATCATTTAATTCAAAAAAAATATATATATCTTGTCATTTAATCTCGGATCATCATCCCATATTTGATCATATTTCATCAGCATTTACTCTTATTTCGTTTTGATTTAATCACCCAACGGTAACTTCCTTAAACGGAATTACACTTATTCGCATAAATCCATCCATTACTCGTGATTCTTTCTTTCCTTTCTTGGCAATCTTCGAACACATTCAAACACTTAGTCTATATTTTGCAGGTACCTATTCAGATCATGGGAGACCAAGTAGAGCCTACCTTGGCCGAAGTCATGGCCGCGATCTAGGGTCTCACTAACCGTCTGACCCAACTCGAAAACCAGCGAAACGAAGAGACCGAGAGTACGTCGGACATGGCTAAAGAGGTGAAAATGAAATTGGTTTGTTTTGGGGTTGCTATTGTGTCACATTGGACTCATGTGCCTGCTAGATATTGTGTAGAGGTGTTGTGTTGAATATGGCGAATGGAGACCTTGATTTGCAGCCATCGGAATTGTTTCGTTCTGTGTCGATCGACATGGCCCTTTGTGTCGATCGACACAGACGCCCAGAACACCCAACGTGTACTGATTTCAGATTTCTTTTGGTTGTCTATTTTTGTCTTTGGTTGCTCGCAGATGGCCACACAAGTTACCAAGCGTCAGCGAAAAGACAAGGCTGCTGCATCTGGTTCTGGTGCACAAGCAGAGTCCGTTGCCTCGCGTCATCCATGGCCACAACCTAAGGGGGAGAAGATCGCCATTCAGAGGCGATGGAGTGAGGTTCCTGCAAAAATTCTGATACGCAATGATGTGGTCAACAGAGAAATAACGGAGGACTGGGACGATTATGACTCGCTCCTGTATAACGAGTGGCTCAAGGTGAAACTCTCTCCGACCAGAGTTGCAAATCCAAGAACAGTCAGTGGTTTGGGTCTCAAGGCAGAGCTGTTGCGACTACTGCGGAATGCGGGACTGGGGACCATCGCCTTTCGCAATTACGATATGTACCCTGATTTGGTTCGTCAGTTTTTCGCCTCAGTGCGACTTTGTTCTGTAGATAGCAGTGATGAGGGCACTGATGAGGAGAGGCAGCGGTGTTTGAGCTTTAAGATCCGAGGAGTCCCTTACTCGCTCACTCTCCGGGATCTTTGCAGGGTATACGGCTTTGACGAGGATCGAGATTATTATGGACTCCCGGAAAACATCCCGGATATACAGGCCTTTTGGGCGCGATTTGGGACTGGAATATATGCTCCCGCTTCCTCTACGCACACTGATGTGCGGCATCCTGTCATCCGCTACCTGCTCCGCCTATTTTCCACCACGATCCTGTATAAGGTGGAGCCCGGGAAGATGCGACTTCAGGAGCTGGTCCTTTTATCATATGCTCTCCGGAAGGATATTCCAGACACGGCTTGGGAAGAGTCACAACCCTTAACCTAGATGGAGCCTCACCCCAACATGGGGGTCGTCTTCGCACATCATTTGATCTCGTTGAAGAACACGCCACTTACTTTGAAGAAGAACAACAAACCCTTTGTAGCTGGTAGCCTTCTCACTCCTTTATTCACATTTTGTCAAGTTGATACATCCGTTTGCACTGTGGAGACGATGTGGTGTACTGTTGATATCGATTACTTGACAAAAGCCACCTGGCTCAAGCCAGATGAGCACTGGGTCTTCCGTCCCGTTCCTGGAGAGCAACGGATGGTGAAGCTGCCCCTTCCTGAGCTGATGAGGATCTCTGAGGACCCCACTTTGCTGGCTTCCGAGCCAGACCCGAGACTTGTACGCCCAGTTGGAGCTGGGCGCAAGCAGATTACTCGGGGCACTACTGCAGCTGGTCCCTCAGACGCAGGCACCTCCAGTGTTCCATATCAGATTCCTCCACTACCACCAGTGCCTGATCGCCCTATGGAGCAGCACGAGTTTCAGAGTTGGGTCGTTCAGAGTTTCCAGACGCTATTGACCGCAATGTCTACCTGGCTTCGCTGTGGATGCATCCGTCCTCGCCAACCTACTCCACGACCTTCATCATCATCTGAGGAGGATGATTAGATCACTTATCCTTTTTCCTGTTTCTCTTTATTTTCTTTTATTATCTAACTTTGAGTCTATTTTTCTGTTTTTCTTTGAGTCAGTTTGTTTTATGTTTTTTTAGGATTTCAGAACTGATGAACTAATGCAATTCGCCTATGTTTTCCTCTTAATCACGTCTTTTGAGTTGAGTTTTGCAGAATGATTAGCTTGAAATTTATTTCAACGATAGAAGCTGCTGACCAAACTTGCGGAAATATCCAGAGATACTGTGTCGATCGACATGGACCTGAATGTCGATCGACACGGTTCGACATTTTGTCTCCAATTCCGCACAACTCATGATCCGATTCGAATACCTATATCGATCGACACGGTTTTCCATGTCGATCGACATGGGGAAAACACTTGGTAACATTTCGTCTTCTCTTCTCAAGTTCGTTATCCTTTTGATTCTTTATGCCGAACTCAGCTTGATAACACTGGGGACAGTGTTGTTTAAGTCTGGGGGAGGTAATTGCTAACTTTGTGTTCGTTTTTGAGAGTCAGTCCAAAACGTTTTTATTAAGTCAAAATAGTCAGTTGGAAACAATGATCCTTCTTTTGGTTTAGTGGATTGTTCTTTTCAGTTGTGTGACCATTTTTCCAGGATCGATTTCAGAATCAGACTAATGAGAAATCCTATGGCTGACCAGTTAACTAGAGACGTCCGTTACTTCCAACATAGTCCGCCAGGTTAGAGCTAATTATACGGTCTCCTCGGTAATTGATTTTCATAAAGCTTGATTCCTCATTCATACCTGAATAGTGCAAATTCCTGTTGAAACTAATGGTACCCCTCTCCGTAATTTATAAAAAAAAAAATGATGAAAATGATGAAGAATGGGGTGATATGATAGTTCTTGAGTATCAGATGAGGAAATACAATTCCAATGAATCAGTACTCAAGAGGTGATCACCCAGAGCTCAAAAGCAGCAGTCTGAGTCCCTTAGAATGGATGTAGAGGACAAGCGATCTCACGACCCTGTCTCCTCACAAGGAACAACAGTAGTGAAAGCACTGCTTTCGAGTTTCAACATAGTTATTCATTGAAAAAAAAAAAAAATTTGAATTAAATATGTCTGGGGGAGAAAGGGTACCGAAAGTTAAATGGATTCACTAGTCATGGTATAAAATGGGAATGAGTCTAGAAGGCTTTTGGCGTCAAGATCTGGGACGAGACCTTGCAATGATAACTAACGGGTTATGTTGAGTAGTCGTGGATGAATTTAGAAGGCTGCGAATGTCTATGGAGAAGTACATAGTGGTCTGATTTTGAGTCGGTTATGCATTATGTGGATTACTAGCTGAAAGGGATCGGTTCAGTACCCCAAGGGGAATTAAGTTTCTGCGTTTTCAAACCTCTTTCACGTTCTAAGTGTATGTTTTGCTTGAGGGCAAGCAAATGCTAAGTCTGGGGGAGTTGATATATCATGGTTCTTACCCGTTTTCGACCATGATATAAGTCCTTTTTATAGAGTCTTTTTGGTATTTTTCGAGTCTTTTAGAGTCTTTACAGGTTAAAGGACGATTGGAGCTTTATGGAAGCTTTTGGAGCATTTTGGAGCATCGAGGGAATACGAGCTGAAGTGATCAAGTTGGAATCGAGTTTTCGAGTCTGTGTCGATCGACACGGTCCTGTGTGTCGATCGACACAAGCTCGTCTGATGAGTTTCCTTTTCGGCCCACAAAGCCCAGAAGTTTCCTGAAAAGCCCAGTCCGAATTTTAAACCTTATATATAGTTTTTATTTAGGATTTTTTGTTGACATCTTGTTTTTAATTAAGACTTGAAGATTCAGAGCTTGGAGGAGATTTCAGACTTCCGGATTCCATCGCTTTCGAAACTCTGTATCCCTTACTCTAACTTTTTAATGCAAATTATTTATTCATTGGTAATGTTTACATCATCTACGTCTGAGTAGTTTGCCTGTTAGGTTTAAGGTAGTTATAGGGTTTGATGAGAAATTGAATGGATTAAAAACCTGTTAGGATTTATCTTTATGTTCTTCATCTAGATTGGTATAACTCTGATTTTAGGATTGATCAACTAAAATTAGATATCATAGGTTATTTAATAGATCCAAAAGTATTATTGATAACCTGAAATAATTTTAGATGAGCAAAATTACTTATTCGCAAAGAAATTTGGTTTAGGAATTTTGTGAGCAATTAAACTTGAACTATAAAGCTTAATTTAATTCTCTAGGTTCGCAAAGAAATTTGGGATTTAGGAATCTAATCATAGATAGTCTCTGCAACGAAAGTTGATTGATTTTACATTCGTGTTTATGTTCTAGAACCGTTCTTAATAAAATCCTAACCGTTTTCGTCTCTGTGTCGATCGACACATACCTTTGTGTCGATCGACACGAACATATTTCAAGTCATCCCTGCGAATTACCCTTGGCCTAACTCTTTGTCTAATTGATTTCAAGAACTTTATCATCATTCACTGTTTACTTTGCCGTCTATTTTACATTAATACATTTTTGCTTAGCATAATTTGAACTCACGAATTGGTTGTGTTATTCGATTCCCTGTGGATTCGATCCCTAAGTACTACATCGATCTCTTAATTTGAGAGAGTAGCTCAAGGCAAATTTGAGCATATCAATCCCCAACCTTCGGTTACCTCGTGTCCTCTTTAATTCTCGTTTTAAATCTTTAATCACTTAGTTTATTCGTGTTCATCACCTGTTCATCTCGTGTTCATCACTTGTGTTCATTGCATACTCATCGTGTTCATCACCTGTTCATCTCGTGTTCATCACTTGTGTTCATCATTTAATTCAAAAAAAAATATATATCTTGTCATTTAATTTCGGATCATCATCCCATATTTGATCATATTTCATCAGCATTTACTCTTATTTCGTTTTGATTTAATCACCCAACGGTAACTTCCTTAAACGGAATTACACTTATTCGCATAAATCCATCCATTACTCGTGATTCTTTCTTTCCTTTCTTGGCAATCTTCGAACACATTCAAACACTTAGTCTATATTTTGCAGGTACCTATTCAGATCATGGGAGACCAAGTAGAGCCTACCTTGGCCGAAGTCATGGCCGCGATCCAGGGTCTCACTAACCGTCTGACCCAACTCGAAAACTAGCGAAACGAAGAGACCGAGAGTACGTCGGACAGTAGCATTGGTCTAGGCCGCGCCAATCCTAACCCGAATGGTCGCAACCAAGCCCCATATCAAGACCCTGGCCCGAATCAGAATGCCCATGTCAACGGCAACGGACAAAATCGCAATGGCCCACACAACGGCCCGAGACAAGGTCTGAACCGAGACGACAATGAGCCTTGGCACGGTAGGAGGGACTTAAAGTTGGTTCCGCCAACCTTTGCTGGAAAGATCAACCCGGAAGCCTACCTAGACTGGGAACGGCGGATGGATTATATATTCGAATACTACGATTACTCGGATACACAAAAAGTGTCCCTAGCATCTGCCCAGCTCACGGACAACGCGCTAGCATGGTGGGACCGAGAAGTGTCCGACCGGCGACGACGGAGACTTCCCCTGATTGCTACGTGGGAAGAGATGAGCTACCAGCTACGGAAGAGGTACGTTCCGGCGTATTTCCAACGAGACCTCCAGAAGCGGTTCCGTAAATTATCCCAAGGAACCAAGACCGTGGAGGAATACTTCGAGGAATTCGAGACCTTGAAGAATCGCTTGGGAGTTGAAGATTCCCCCGACACCTTTATGGCCCAGTTTCTGGACGGCCTTCAAGACCGCATCGTTCGGAAGGTTGAAAGGCAACCATACGGGACTCTTGACGAGCTCCTAAACTCGGCCATCCAAGCCGAGCAATACATCCGAAGGAAGAATGCCTCCCTTAGCCGTTCCAAACCCAATTGGAACCCACCGGCCAATCGCAACTCGGACAAGGGGAAAACAATCGACCCGACACCCAAGTTCAAGAAACCCGAGTCTGTTAAGGCGACCAGTACCGGTCTGAGCACGGCTCCGACCCAACGAGCCCAAGACGTCACGTGCTTCAAATGCCGCGGCAAAGGTTACTACTCCCGAGAGTGCCCGAACCAGCGAGCCATGATCCTCCGAGAAGACGGAGAATACAAGTCCCAGAACGAACAAGAGGCAGATGAGTCCGAGGAGGAAGTTACGGACTATCCGGACGTGGGAGAGATTCTCGTACCCCGGAGAACCCTTAGTGTCATGTTCGAACCCGAAACCATCCAACTGGAGAACATCTTCCACACGCGTTGCACCGTCTAATTCAAGGTATGTAGTTTAATCATCGATGGCGGCTCATGTACTAACGTGGCTAGCAAGTACATGGTTGACAGGTTAGCTCTTAAGATGACCAAGCACCCCCGACCGTACCGACTTAGATGGCTCGATGATAAAGTGGAGCTAAAGATCGGAGAGCAAGTCCTCGTACCATTCAGTATCGGCAAGTACGCGGACGAGGTACTTTGCGACGTGGTCCCGATGCAAGCCGGCCACATCCTCCTAGGCCGACCATGGCAGTTCGATAAAGAGACGCTACACCATGGACGCACCAACTTCTACAGTTTTGTGCACAACGGCAAGAAACACAACCTTGCCCCACTAACCCCGACCGAAGTCCACGACCTACAATTGGCCATGGACAAAGGGGCCAAAGCCAAAAAGCTAAGTAAAACTAGCCTTTTTATTTCCCCCGGTCAAGTCCTTAAATCATTATATGCCCAAACACAGGTGCTACTAATGATCTTTAAGGATAGTTGTCTTGCAGAAACGGACGACTCCGACTATCCCGAAGGTATTCAACGGTTGCTGGACCGTTTCCAAGACCTTTTTCTCGATGAGATACCCGCCGGTCTACCCCCGATCCGCGGTATTGAACATCAAATCGATCTAGTCCCCGGAGCTCCCCTACCAAACCGACCGGCTTACCGCGTAAACCCGGAAGAAGCTAAGGAACTAGAAAGACAAGTCCAAGAACTGATGCAGCAAGGCTACATCCGAGAGAGCCTCAGCCCCTGTGCGGTTCCAGTCATCCTGGTGCCTAAGAAGGATGGGTCTTGGCGGATGTGCGTCGACTGTCGTGCCATCAACAACATCACGGTTAAGTATCGGCACCCGATACCGCGACTCGATGACATGCTGGACAAACTCAGTGGCTCCACGGTCTTTTCCAAGATCGATCTGAAGAGTGGTTACCACCAAGTCCGCATGAAGGAAGGCGACGAATGGAAGACCGCCTTCAAGACCAAGCGAGGTCTTTACGAATGGCTCGTCATGCCCTTCGGCCTCACCAATGCTCCGAGCACATTCATGCGACTCATGAACCACGTGCTAAGGGCATACATTTGTAAGTTTGTTCTTGTATATTTTGATGACATTCTTGTTTATAGTTCCTGTTTGGAAGACCACTTCATGCACCTTGAGAAAGTGTTAGAGACCTTACGGTCCGAGCACTTATATGCCAATCTCAAGAAGTGCGTCTTCTGTACTGACCAAGTAGTATTCCTAGGCTTTGTTGTTAGTTCGCAGGGTCTAAAGGTGGATGACGAAAACATCAAAGCCATCCAGGAATGGCCGACACCCACCACCATCGGTCAAGTACGGAGCTTTCACGGACTGGCCAGTTTCTACCGGCGGTTCGTCAAGGACTTCAGCACCATTGCTGCCTCAATCACCTCGGTGATCAAGAAGGACGTTACCTTCTCATGGGGACCAAACCAGGACGCGGCGTTCCAGAGGCTCAAGGACAGCCTTACACACGCACCGGTATTAGCCTTACCCAACTTTGATATAACGTTTGAAGTTGAGTGTGATGCCTCAGGTACTGGCATCGGAGCAGTCCTGACCCAAGGAGGCAGACCGGTTGCCTTCTTCAGTGAGAAGCTACACGGCACCTCGATCAATTACCCTACCTACGACAAAGAGCTGTATGCCTTGGTAAGGTCGTTGGAGACGTGGCAGCACTATCTTCTTAGCAAAGAATTCGTGATCCACACGGACCATGAGACTCTCAAATACTTGCGAGGCCAAACCAACCTTAAGCGGCGACACGCACGTTGGCTCGAATTCGTGGAGACTTTCCCTTACGTAATCAAGTACAAGAAGAGCAAAGAAAACGTCGTGGCCGATGCGTTGTCCCGAAGACACGCATTGATTTCTACCATGGAAGCCAAGATCATGGGGTTCGAGCACCTCAAGGAGCTCTATACGGACGATCCGGACTTCGGCTAGATCTACACCCAATGCACCAAAGGCGTTTTTCGTCCCTACTACAAGCACAGAGGCTTTCTCTTTCGGGACAAGAGACTATGCATTCCCCGGAGTTCAATGCGAGAACTCATCATGAGCGAGGCATATGGAGGCGGCCTAATGGGACACTTCGGTATGGAGAAAACCAGAAGCATGCTCTAAGAACACTTCTTCTGGCCCCACCAACGCCGAGACGTGGAACGGTTCTGTTCCAAGTGCACCACTTGCCTCAGCGCAAAATCCAGGTCACATCCTCACGGTCTTTATACTCCTTTACCTATCCCTGATATGCCGTGGGTCGACTTGTCTATGGATTTTGTTGTAGGACTACCTAAGGTCAACCACAAGGATTCAATTTTCGTGGTTGTGGATCGGTTTAGCAAGATGGCCCATTTCTTTCCTTGCAACAAAACCAACGATGCCACTCAGACTGCCGACCTGTTTTTCAAGGAAGTAGTCCGACTACATGGTCTGCCCCGGACCATCATATCCGATTGTGATCCGAAGTTCCTCAGACATTTGTGGAGGACCCTACGGAGGAAACTCAGAACAAAGCTCCTCTTCTCCACCACGGCCCACCCACAAACCGACGGCCAGACCGAAGTCACCAACCGCACTTTGGGCACACTCTTACGAGCAACTGTCGGTAACAATTTACGAAATTGGCTCGATTGTCTCCCTTTGGTCGAGTTTGCCTATAATCGTGTGAAACACTCTGCTACTAACTTGTCTCCTTTTGAGATTGTGTATGGTTTTAAGCCGCAGACTCCTCTCGACTTAGCACCCATACCCCTACCGCATAAGGATCAAATCCATCAGAACGGAGTGGCCAAGGCCGAGTTAGTTAAGAAGCTGTATCAACGGGCCAAGGATAATATGGAGAAACAGAACGAGCGAACCAAGAAATACTCGGACCAGAGCAGAAAGGAGATCCATCTCGAACCCGGAGATTATGTTTGGGTTCACATGCGGGAAGACCGGTTCCCGAAGATGCGAACAAACAAGATATCACCAAGGGGAATCGGACCTTACCAAGTGATCAAAAAAATCAACGACAACGCCTACGAACTGGACCTTCGAGGTGAGTTTAACGTGTCCCCGACTTTTAATGTCACTAACTTAGTTCCATGTGACGCAGAGGAAACAGTTCTGAGGACAGAATCTTTCCAAGGGGGAGAGGATGATGCATCCTCCGACACCGACATCCCCGCGGCCGCACCACCCCTGCCCATTCCCTCGATGAGGTCTAGACCTGTAACCCGATCCGGAGCTCGGACATTACAAGAAAACATCAACGACGCGGTTAAGGCCTTACTAGTCAAAACCGCCATGGACTTAGCAGCTCGGCCCGATCCAGATCATCCCGGCCCAAGCCGGTCCGCTCAAGATAAGTCCGCCCCAAGCCGGCCCGAACAAGAAGGACCCGGCCCAGCCCGCTACGATCAAGCCCAACTTCCCCCCAGCAGCGAGGAACAACTCCAACGGACACTTTCCTTGTTTACCATCACGCGCATTCAAGACTAGGAATCAAGACCCGATCACGCGCAATCAAGACTCGGGATCCTTCCCCGATCCCCCGTGGATTCCACCCGATCCTTATACGATAAGTTCTTCATTATTTCGATTATGTTTAATGACTAACGGTTCTTTGTCTTAATGTTCGCATATTTTCTTTCCTTAAGTAGTGTCGTGCATTTGTTTCGCCGATTCCATTTTTAATGCATTAGATGTCGATCTTTGTAATAAATTCCAAGACCCCTAGAAGGGCATAGCTGATCAGACGAGTATATAAGTCCCATAACAGCCTTGTATTTTTCTCACCAATCAATAAAGAACAAAAGCATTCTCTTAAGAATTCTCTCTCGCAACTTAAGAATCCGAACTGATTTTTTTGTTGTTTTTGGCCAGTATCGAGTCCTTTCCATCGGCTCGTGGTGACCTTCAATTCCCCATCGCAATCCGCTCGATCATCCATCTGTCCGAAGTGGAAGTGCCGTACGGCCAACACTCGGATCCACCCTCCGCATCGCTTCCATCGTTCATCGCTATCGGATATCGCGATAGGTGCCGTACGGCCAGTTCGAATCCTTCATCCTCCACATATCCTCCGTTCACGAGGCTGCATCACATAGGCGCGGGACGAGTCGTCGATCGTGGGACGGGATGGCTTGCGGTACGGTGTAGTGTCGTGGTAAAGATCGGGGCATCACGACCGATACGCGTGACCGATGCATGGTCTTCGTGTCGTGGTAAGAGTCTTCGCAATACCGGTCGAGGACATCGACCGATACCTCCGACCTGTATCGTGTCGCGGTAAGAAGTTTTTTTTTTTTTTCCTGAAAAAATATCAAAATAAAATAGATTAGTGTAAAATAAACTTATGAAAACCAAAAATAAAAATTTTAAAAACTATTTAAAGCATAAATAAAAATGAAAATGTGGGTTGCCTCCCACAAAGCGCTTGTTTAAAGTCAATTAGCTCGACTCCTTTGGAGATTTTTAAACTTCCGGTGGATCCGCTAAAGGAATGGTGGTTCCTTTAGCTTCACTAAGCTTTGATCTTTCGGCCTCTATGATGACTCCAAGTGAATCTTCATTGTCATACCTGACAACTAATGCTTCCGGGAAAAGCTTCAAAGTGTTTTCAAGCTTAAGCTTGATAGTTTCCCTGTTGCTCTCGTCTTCTCTTGGGACGAGGATCTTTATCACCATGTTTTCAAAGATAAACTTCTCCTTTGCTTTGTTCCCATTCTTAGCATCATTCATGGGTGTCAAAGTTGTCTTGACATCTTTATAGACGTCCTTATGGTTCTCTTTGGACAGTTTCGCAACTATCTTCATTTTAGCTTTAGGATCTCCTTCTTTGACTTCTTTCTTGGCATCACCGGGGTCTATACTAGGCTTCATAACCTTAACTCCAATAGAGCTTGGTATACGCTTAGCATCTACTTCATCATAGAAGAGATTCTTGTTGATATTCGCGAAAGAGATTCTTCGGTTTGGAAAGTCAACAATGGCTCCGGCGGTTGCTAAAAATTGTAATCCAAGTATTAATGGATTCAACTTTCTGGTTTTCAACTCCAATACTTGAAAATCAGTAGGAACAATCCCCTCTCCTACTTTGACCATGACGTTTTCAAGCATTCCATACGGTGTAGAGGATGACAAATCGGCATAATCTATGTAGACTTTGGATGGTTTGAAATCGGCCAATCCAAGTTCCCTTGCCATGGATAGCGACATGAAATTAACATTTGCTCCAGTATCACACAAGCAATCGTGGATCTCCTTTCCATTAATAGAGCATGGAAAAACAAACTTCCCTGGATCATTGACTTTCTCCAAAGGTATCCTCTTTAATCTTCTCTTGTAAGCTCTCTTAGATTCGCCGGGAAGGCGTTCCTCTTTTGGTTCTTGAACCAAGATAACCTCTTCTTCATGTGGTTTAGGAGTGACCACGGCCTTCTCTTCCTTAGTAGAGGCAACATTGCAAAACTTCTTTGCTTTCTCTTCGTCTTGTCTTCGAACAGCTTCCGAAGTTTGAACGAGTTGTGTATCCATCTTAGAAAGATGAGTAACAATAGACTCGATTCTAGTGTTAAGTTCAGAATATCTTCTTTCCACCATTTGGTCTACGTCCTTTTTGTGTTGGCCAAAAGCTTCTAGCATTTGGTTCTTCATGTCTTCAAGTTTAGCATCAAAAGAAACCGGTACGGATGGTTGGGATGGGTTGAATGGTGGTTTCACTTGATACATTCCTTTAGAAAACAATGGTTGCTTGGATTGATATTGGCCTCCTTGGTTGACATTTTGTCGAGGGTAGAATTGATCTTGAGGGTTCTCAACATTGTTGCTCCGATAGGACAGATTTGGGTGAGATCGAAAATTGTTGTTGAAATTTCGATTTCCGTAGTTTCCTCCTATGTAGTTTACTTCCTCTTGATTCTCTTCCGTTCCATCTCCAATACATTCCATATTGAGATCATAACTTGCATCATTAACATCTTCAACAACATGAACTCCTCTTTGATTTTTAAGTAGTTGTGAAACCATGTTCTTGAGCTCCGAAATTTGAGTTGAATCGGTTGATGATCTAGTAGTGTTGATGGCCCTATTGTAGTCTTGAGAACAGTTAGCATCACTAGCAGCAAGGTTCTCAATCAAAAGCTTTGCCTCCGGTACAAGCTTGGTCATGAAATTCCCTTTACTCGCAGCATTCAGAGATGTTTGGTGCTTGTAATCGATTCCATTGTAGAAGATATTCCATAGGTTTCCTTCCGAGAAACCATGATTAGGGCAGTCCCTAGTGTACTCCTTGAAACGTTCCAAGGCTTCAAAGAAGGATTCGGTTGGTCCTTGCTTGAAACTTGAGATCTTGTTTCTTATAGAATTCGATCTCTGCTTGGTGTAGAATTGGTTCAAGAAGGCTCTTTTGTATTCGTCCCAAGTAGTGATGGACCGTGGGGGTAGAGATTTCATCCATCTAAGTGCCTTGTCGTTTAGAGAAAACGAGAAGAGCTTGCACTTAAAATAGTCAGCGGGAACTCCATTAGCACGAGTCGTACTACAAATTTCTTCGAAAGTCTCGATGTGGTCAAGAGGATTATCCGTGGACAGCCCATGGAATTGGTTTTGCTTCACCAATGCAATGATTTGAGGTTTGATTTCAAAATCATTCCTTTGAGGTAGAGGTGGGCGGATGGGATTTCTATCAAAGAAGAAAGCATCGGAGGAATCGACATCTGCGATAGTTTGATGTTGGACTTGTTGCGCCTGTCTTGGATACAAGGGCTGTTGGAAATCTAAGTTCCCTTGAGGTTGAAGATGTGGAGCTTGTTGTTGCATTCTCATATTCCCAGGTGGAATGAGATGTTGATCGTTTCCACCAACTGGATTCCTAACAATGTTTTTCGGAGGGTTACGGATAACATCATTACGAACAGGTGGGTTTAGGTGGGCACCAGGTGGTTGCTCCATGGGTTGGTCCACTCTCTCAAGAGCAGCAGCAGCAGCAGCGAGGGCTCGTTCTTCCTCATTTATGACATGTTCATCGATTTGATCGGCCATCCTTAGTTGTTTTTGTCTCCTAAGGGCTCGTTCAAGCTTATCGATTTCTTGCTCAGGTATAACTAGATTCTTCTCGTTAGAGTTTCTAGTTCTAGGCATAAACACCTGAAACACACGGAAAAGATAAAAGAAAAACGAGAAATCAAAGTCGAAAAAGAAAGAAATAAAATTGAAATAAAAGAAAAACTGAAATTAAAGCATTCTAGACTGAGTTTTAGTCAAAAATTTGAAGGTGATGTTCTTCGAAGTCCCCGGCAACGGCGCCAAAAACTTGATTGCGAGTCGAGTTTTACCACTCAACTAACTACCTGCAAGTGCACAGCAATCACGGCAAGTATAGATAAGGGATCGAATCCACAAGGACTTCTTAACCACACTTCAAATTGTAATGAATAAAACTAAGCTAGAACAAGATATTTTTGTCGTTTTTGTGATTGAAAATAAAGTGAGCAAGCAACGAATGTAAATTGTAATGAAAATCAATAAAGGAAAGGCATTAGGACTTAGGTATTTCGCAGAGAATCATGCAACGATAATGATTGATTGATTTTAGGAATTTAGGAATTACGAATTGTCTAGAACACAAAGCACTGATTTAAGGTTATCCCACTATCGTGATGTAACTAACCATCTACGTTTTAACACCCTAATAGACTCAACTGTCGCAGGTTATTACAAGGTGAAAACATGCAGTAAAGCTCAAGTTTGATAAAGTTCACCGCACTCCTTAACTAACCTTTCGAATTGTTAAGGCTTTTGGCTCATCGAATACTAGTTCAGGCAATATAACAAGCTTTTGGAAAGTATATCAACCTAAGATCAGATCGCTAAATGCGCAGTAAAGCAATCATGCATTAAGTATAAGTAAAGATGAAGACTCTATTGTATTCCCTAAACAATCATCAATCTATTATCGAATTATGAAACTCATTGAAAACCTAAAACCTAACAAACAAGACTACTCAGACATGATGCACGAAAAACCAGAGATAGGTGATGAATTCATGATAAATAAACTTGAATTAAAGAGTGAGGGTAAGAGGAATCTTCTCTATATCGAGATACAAAGCGAATTCATCCACCGGATTGCTCTAGAATCCAAATCTAAAGAAGAACACCAAGAGAACTCGTGGTGGCTGCTACTGTATGATAGAATACTTTATTTTTTCGGCTGCATACCTAAAAAAAGGCTAAAAACAAGTATATATAGGCTTAGGGTCTTCTAGGGCTTCATTTAGGTCGAATCCGTCTTTTTACGTCAAAACTGCTCCAATGTCGGTTGAGATTTCGGTCATGGATCACGACCGGTACTAGGCCCAAAATGCCTTGATTTGTGCTGGCATCAGCCCAGAATATCGGTCCATGAAGTGGTCCGGTATTCTGACCGTTTCTGCACCTTCTTCGTTTCTGAGGCAGCTTGACGTATCTTCACTAAATTCAGTGTATCTTCCTGCTCACAGCTCCAATTGAGATGATTCAAAATTTATTGTGAAGATGACTCAAAGAGCTATCTTTACACAAAGTTTCATCCAATTAAAAATCGATTTGATCCTCCATTCACTGCTGAAATTTTGGCATATACGTTCTGTCCAATTTGGTAGAATGTTGATTCTTGTGAGTTCTTGGTTCTTGATGGTGTTTTTGGCTTATGAAAGTTGCTGTAACTTGATTTACACCTATTTTGGCTCTTTTTGCTCATTTTTCCTTGATTTCCCTGTTAAGACTCTAAAACTACAAATACGAGAAAAACTACCTTTAAAGGTATAAAACCGTAAATAAATGCATAGAAAACATAGTAAAATATATAGTAAAATAGGTAAAATATGGGACAGATCAATATTCGATAAATATCAATAAATCCAGCTCCGGTCTACTCTTCTTTTAATCGTTGAATTTATAGATATTTCTTAGGACCAAAGTTTATTCTCCGAATTCACATACAAATACTCAGTGCGGAATTCAGCTTCCACAGTTTCTCAACAAAACACATCACAAGAAGAAGTGAAGAACAATAGGGTGTTCTATTAGCCAAGAATTGTAATATGTCTGATTCTTCTTCATGTCGATCTTATTTGGGCTTTGCAACACATTATTAAAATTTATTGGGCCTATTAAAAGCTTATTGTCTTAAAAATAAATTCTTATTTTTAAAGTGATCTATATAATAAATGGTTTCTGTCAAGATCTGAAAAACATTATTTTTCCAAGACTGATTCATTCTTTATTTATATAATCTTTTTTTCTTTTGTTTTTTGTGTTATCTGTTGATTCTATTCTATAATGTAATTATGTAGTATTATGATGCGTGTGCAGGAAGCGAACGGAGTGAATGCGATAAGATCGTAACTAGACAGCTTTGACACCAAGTTAATGTGTGTTTGGGGCTGCGAAAGTTCTTGAATCCAATCCGAACAGAACTGAAGTAACCGGATAGATAAGAAGATACGGGATCACCACAACTCGTAAACCGAAGCACCGGAGCTGATAAAGAAACCCACTGAGCTAGCACCACTCTTGGATAAAGTTGCCACCACCAGAAGATAAAGACGCTCAAAACCACCACCAATGACTTTCCAAATATCAAAGGATAAATGTAAAGATCTAAGCAGATCCAAAAGGGGTCACAAAGACTCTCCAAATTTTCAAACACGTTTTCTGATTTTTATTCACAATAATAACCTCATTATATAGAGGGGATACAATAAAACCATTAATAATTAAAGCTCTACATGCTGAGCACCTAAAAACTTAAATTCAAACTCTACTATGCATGTAAGAGAGAGGAACATGCTGGAATTAATGCATTCTTGATCATAGACGAAATTGGTTCTTCCTTTGCTTGTTTTGGGCCTGAAACACTCCAATAAGCTTCTCTTAAAAAATCCAACTCAAGAAATGTAGGCCCATAATTCTTCTTTGATTGCGCATCTGCTCCCGCATCATTCCTTCCAGGTTCAAAAGGATTTGTCCTCAAATCCGACAACTCTTCATCTTCAAGATATGGAGAAAACCCTTTAATTGAAGTTTTTGAAAAATCATACCTCTCTAGGAACTTCGGCTCGATCACTTTGCGCCCATCTTTTACTTTGTCAATTAAAGGATAAATGTTTAAAGCTTCAGCTCATGCATAAACTCCCGAGGTTAGAGAGGATTTGCCCTCAAATCCTGCAGTTTAGAATCCTTAATAACCACAGATTTATCAAACGAGAACTTTTCTATAACTTTATTTTCTCAAAACAGCAATTCTTCTTGTTTCTTTCTTTTGCAACCATAATCCAAAAACATTTCCATCTTGTTTAGCACGAACTGAAATTGCTTCTCTATGCTTATTTTCAAATCCTTACAAAACCATGTTGAATCTCCAAAAACAAAATCTACTTCATCGAGCAACTTCAAATTACTATACGAATCAAGTGTATAGAACAAGGTATACCTTCTTAAGAGTGTATTTGCTTCGTCATCAGCCATTGCAACTTCGTTTAAGAACAAACCCATCCTTGTTGCTTCTCCATTTCGTAATTCTGATTTGTTGTTCAAGAATTCACCTTGATCAGCATGTATTATAACACGGTTGCCTTCGCCTTCAACTATCTTCTCATCTTCTCCTTGCGTGCATTCTTCTTTCTTAATTTCCTCCTTAATCTTTTGAATTTCTTGGGCTGTCATAACCCTTCGGTTAGGACATTCAAACTAAACATGACCAAATCCATGACATTTGAAACACTTTTTAGACGAATTTATATCTGGTGAGTGGAACACCTTCTTTGAGTTGTTGTTGTAGCTTTCTACTCCATAAAAATGTTTCTCCTTCTCATGACTTTGTTACGGAACCAAAGGTTTATTCCCAGACTTCATTTGTTTTTCAACTTTGACAGCAAGCTTTTTAGCATCATCCAGAGTCCAAAACAGTTGCAACTCCACCTTAGAGGAAATTTTTTAATCTAGACCATGAACAAACCGCACCAAGGTTCTTTCTTGTGGCTCTTGAACTTCACACCTCAACTATAGCAAATCAAATTCCCTTGTATTCTCTTCAACATAAAGAATACCTTGCTCCAAATGTGTAAGTTTTAAGTAAAACTCTTGCTTGTTCTCATTTGGTACAAATCTCATCTTCATGAGCCTCTTCAACTTCTCCCATGATCTAATTCTAGTCTTTCCTTCTCTAACACGCTGCACTTTAAGAGTATCCCACCAAAGGTTAGCATAACCCTTAAATCTCAACGTAGCTACCTTAAACTTCTTCTCATCGTCATAAGTGTTATACTCAAACGCCATCTCCATAGATCTCAACCAATTGCGAAAGTCATATGGATTCAGATTACCTACAAAATTAGGGAAATCCACTTTGAAATCTTCTTCACGACGAGGTTGTTGTTGTTGTGGACGATTATCTTTTCTCCTTCTGCCACGTTCCATAACAATACTTGGATCAACATCAGATCCATGAGAAGAGCCTCCACTTTCATCAGAAGACGTTTTAACTTCCACGACTCTTCGTTTCCTTGGCTGATCTTGAATATTCACGCCATTAAAAGCCTGAACCAACTGCTGCATCTGTTGCCTTAGATCCGCCATCTCTCTGATAATACGCTCAGTATTCGCTTGATCCAGTGTCAATCCTCTAGGATGATCCATCAAAAACGTTTCACAAAGAGAGGATAACCAAAAGTCTTCACTCCAACAACCTGGAATGCTCTGATACGACTTTGATGCGTGTAGGAGGAAGCGAACGGGGTGAATGAGATAAGATCGTAACAGGACAGCTTTGACACCAAGTTAATGTGTGTTTTGGGCTGCGAAAGTTCCTGAATCCAATCCGTACAGAACTAAAGTAACCAAATAGATAGGAAGATATGAGATCACCATAACTCGTAAAGTCGAAGCACCAGAGCTGATAAAGAAACCCGCTAAGCTAGCACCACTCCTGGATAAAGTTGCCACCACCAGAAGATAAAGACGCTCGAAACCACCACCAATGACTCTCCCAAAATCAAAGGATAAAGGTAAAGATCTAAACAGATCTAAAAAGGGTCACAAAGACTCTCCAAATTCTCAAACTCGTTTTCTGATTTTTATTCATCCATAATAACCTCATTATATAGAAGGGATACAATAAAAACGTTCATAATTAAAACTCTACATGCAAAGCACCTAGAAAACTTAATTTCAAACACTATTATGCATGTAAGAGAGAGGAACAGACTGAAATTAATGCAATCTTGACCATAGACGAAATTGGTTATTCTTTTGCTTGTTTTGAGCCTGAAACACTCCAATAAGCTTCTATTAAAAAAGCCCAAGAGATTTAGTCCACATTTTAAAAGCTTGTATAGACAAACAGCCCATAATTCTTCTTTGATTGCGCATCTGCTCCCGCATCATACTATATTCTAAATAATAAAATTATACTTACAAAATATATTTGCATCTAAAAGAATATTAGAAGACACCTTTACTTGATCAACTTTTACGTAAAAATTTAGATCCGACTTTTACTTATAACCTTGAATAATGATTGTTAGATTATGCTTTGAGAGTTTGTGCTATTATTGACTCACTTGTTGCATTCAATGAGACATTGACCATAGAAGCATTTTTGGGTATTGACGAATATATCTATACTAATCCTAAGCTGGATGAGATAACTGATGTAGTATAATAGATAACTAAATGTAAGTAAAAATACATACAATTCGTCATAGAAAAAAAAACACAATCAAACAACAACAAACAATATTGCTTATAATAACGTAAAAAGAAACAACAAAATTTCTAATATTGGGTGCGATCACCAAAAAAAAGAGTTAAAAAAAATTATAATATTTCTGAATACCGAACAAAAGCAACGGTGAACATATAATTTTAGATAATAAAAAAGTTTGAAGTGGTAAAATAAACTCTTGATCATTAAAAAAACACTCTTGATCATTTGCATCCCTGAAATACTTAATTGAGCAATGTGGAGGTCGAAACCAATAGAATTGAATTTGTCAAGATTTTTAGAGGAAAGCTCACATTTCTAAGTTAGAACCATCAGAACATCAGAGAGAAACTAGACCTTGCATGCGTAGAATGGATCAGGGATAAGGGATTTCTTTAAGTTTTGGTTATGGGAAAAAATTTGCAGCATAAGGGTAAGAGACTCGAAAGTTGCTCGAGAAAAATAATCGGTGAGTCGTATTTATAGGCTTGCGGATAAGAATCTCGATCAAAATCATGATTTCTGATCTAAGGTTGTTTAACGTATCAAAATTGTTTGTTTAAAAACCTAAAAGAACCTATTTGAGCAAAGCATTCCTAGTCAACGAAAGTTGATGTTAGGGTGTTTTGTGAACATATCAAACTTGACCTTGAATGCATGTTTCACTTCTTGAATTCCAACGACAGTTTAGGATCTTAGGTTGTTAGATATAGTAATTGATGCTACGACAGTAGATTAATTTGATTTTGTGATTTGAGTTCTAGAACGATTATTAGGATGAATCCGAGATAGGCTATAGATTCGAGGCGCGTTGATTGGCGTCGAGAAGTTAAGGGTTGTGGGATTGAGGCGTCCTGGAGGTTGCTGATCCAAGCCTGCTCCTCGAGCTTGGCTCGCCGTGGCTAAAATCCTTAGTTCGTTGTTTACCGCCATGTTTTGTGATTCTTGCTCTGTTGACTTTTAAGTAGTGTTTCCAACATCATTTTTACCTGAGCGAGGAACTTAGTTTCGCCACCATAGTGCCGGCTGTCTAGATGGTTGTGGTGCTTATCAGGTTGGCTATGGAACTTATTAGATTGGCTACGACGTTCGCCGGGTTTGCCCCCTGATATAGTGCATTTTTGGCACGTTTTGACCCTTGTTTTGTAGGTCTTTATCGAGTCTTTCGTTCTCTTTTGAATCTTTCTAGGTACAAAAGTGGCTGGAAACAAAGATTGGAGTCTTGCAAATGGACTTGGCGAAAAAGAAGGAAAATGGAATCTTTTTGAAAGATTCTGCCCAGAAGGAGCACCTACACCAAACGTGGTGCTCTCGCTTACTGGAAAATCCCAATATGGAAAGTTCATTAAACGTAATTCAGAAGAAGCCCTAATTTTGGCCAGCCACCTAAGGCATATAAAAAGGAGACATCACGCAGCCACAAAAGGGGAGACATATATCACAGAGATCAGAACGTAGAGAGCCGAAAAACACACCAAAAAAGGAGAAAGACCGAAGGAGAGAGATCGAGAGTGGAGAGGGACTCGATACCCATCCTTGGAGATTGGGATCATCACGCCATAGACAGAACGAAGAACAGCGGCAGTGAGAGAGATCGAGAGTGGAAGAGAGAGAGAGAGATATACACTTGTTTTGAGAGTTTTGTAAGCTTGGAGAATTGCCTTCCCAATACTTGTTGAAGTCTTCTTAAACCCTACTCTTCTCTATATCGATTTCAATGCAATTTATTATGTCTTTTGCTGCTGTCCTTTGTTTAATCATGAGCGAGTAGTCATCCTGTTAGGTTTAGGGTTTTCGATGGGATAGAATTCATGAACTAAGCATAGATAGGTTTTATATATAGCATTCGATAGTCTCCATCTATTGTCGATCATATTGCCTAGGTTAGCTTGATCACCTAGCCTTTGATTCTAGGTTGAATTTACTTATCAAAAGTTTGTAAATTGCTGGAATTGACATAGATGGGCAATTTGATCCGTAGCCAACGAAAGTTGAAGTTAGGGCATCTCGTGAACGTATCAACCCAAATCGCTAATGCTTAATAATCTTTATTAACCTCAACGAAAGTTAGGGTGTTAGATTGATTATTAGAGTTGTAGATGCCACGATAGTGGATCTCCTTATATTTATGGTTGAGTTTGAGACTTGTTCATAATCGCATGCCTAAATAATTGTTTGGTTCTTGATATTCGAATCCCTGAGAATCATCCCTGACCTAACGCCTTTCCTTTATTGTTTACAACCGATTTTACATTTTGTTTTTGCTTTAATTATCGTGACACTTAAACCCAATTTGAATCGCTTAGCTGAGATTGTTTTCCATAAAATTAGAGCGTATTGCTGGTCTCTTAACGAACCTTTACTATTTCTACAATTGATTTAGTGAACCTAGGTTTTAATCTTTGAAACCGGATAAAGGACGAATTTTATTCTTTCATCAATTTGGCGCCGTTGCGACGGGGACCAACTCGATACCTCTATTTCTCGACTACGATTTTAGACTAAGCACTAATCTCGTTCTTTTGTTTTTCTTTACGTGTGTTTTAGGTGCATGAACTCAAGGACAACAAGGAGAATCTTCAAACTCCCCTCGTCACTTTGAGTAATCCTGCACTCGCGAGACTAGAACGAGAAAACAGACAACAAAGGCCTAATCCCGCTGATATGGGCGATCAAGGCGACAATGATATGGCAGTTGAGTTGCAAAGGTTGCAAGAGCAGATGGCTCAAATGCAACAGCAGCACGCGCGTGAACTGCAGCAACAACGCGCGCGTGAGCAGAAACGAACCATAGGGGATATGGACAATCCCCATGCCTATTACCGAAACCGAGCTGCAATTGTTCCCCCCGCTGTTGAGAGGAATGATTATGAAATCAAACCGCAGATGATATCGCTGGTTAAGAAGCACCACTTGTTCCATGGTTTGCCCGCTGAAATTCCGATGGATCACATAGAGAATTTCGAGGAGATTTGCTCCACGGCAAGCTCTAATGGGATGAACCCGAATTTCATAAAATGCAAGCTGTTCCGTTTTCACTCGCGGATAAGGCTTCGCGTTGGCTTAAGTCCCTACCTGCTGGATCTATAACGACTTGGGCGCAATGTAGAGCTGCGTTTTTGGACCATTTCTATACTAAGTCTAAAACCGCGAGTTTGAGAAACAAGATCTCTTCTTTCCAACAACATTCCGGAGAGTCCTTCTGTGAGGCTTGGGAAAGGTTTAAGGAGTACAAGAGAGAGTGCCCACACCATGGGTTCACTGATGAAAACCTGTTGGGATTTTCTACGATGGTGTGGACTGGGATTATAGGAATGCGCTCAATGCTGCTAGCGATGGTGATTTCATGACCAAAACCAAAGAAGGAGCGTATAAGCTGATTGAGAACTTGGCTGCAAGTTCAAGTAACAAGTCCCAGGAGTATGATAGGACTACGAAATCCAATGGAACGGATTCTGCTAAGATCGATGACCTCACGGCCAAGATCAATTTGTTGCTTAAGGCGAACCAAAGGATGGTTTATTTTGCTGATGAGAATGGCGAGCAACTAGCTGAAGAGATGGTTGAGGAAGGAGACAATGATCAGCAGGAGGTTAGTTATGTTAATGGGCAAGGTTTTGTGCGAAACCGAGGATTCAACCAGAACTACAGAAATCATCCAAACTTCTCCTATCGAAGCACGAATGTTGAAAACCCCCAGGACCAAGTGTATCCACAACAAACCAATCCCCAAACCACGAAACCTCAAGATCAAAGTTTCCAGAAATCATTCCCCCAAAATTTCCAAGGAAAGACATTCGTCCCTTTTCAAGGTCAGAAACCGCAGTTTTCAAACTTTCAGGCTTCTGCAAGCTCTGGAAATGGTTCTCAGGATGAGTTGAAAGGTATGGTGCAGCAGATATTGACAAACCAGCAGAAGCTCGCCATTGAGATCAACACAAAGGTGGACGGTATGTACTTAGACCTTAATGGTCGGCTTGAGGCGGTTTGCAACCATGTAAAGAAACTCGACACACAAGTCGCTCAAACGGCTGATGCAATAAAAAGGCCACAAGGAGTGCTGCCTGGTAAGCCGGATACAAACCCCAGAGAGTTTGTGAATGCCATAGAGCTGAGAAGTGGAAGAACTTTACATGGAGTCGTAAGAACAGAAACTGCAAACTGGGCAGAAGGAGCACCTGCCCCGCCAGACGGAGCACCTGCACCAACAGAGGGAGCACCTGCTCCAGAAACAGAAAACGACGAAGAACCCGCTGAGCCAACCCCTAAGGTATTAAGACCAAATGAGATTATTGATAAGGTTCGTTCTCGTGTTTACAGGCCCCTTGTCCCTTACCCAATACCTCCAAGGAAGTCGCAGAAGGATTTGGAGAAGGCGAAATGTAAGGAGATGTTACAAGATTTGACGGTTAAGCTGACATTGGCGGACGCAATTCAGATGATGCCGTCCATGAAAAAGTATGTCAAGGGCCTGGTTACTGGACGGATTACTTCAGAGCAAAGTGCCATGGTTGTAAGTAAGAATTGTAGCACTGTGCTACAAAACAAAGCCATTAAAAAGCAAGAGGACCCAGGTAAGTTCGTGCTTTCTGTTGATATTGGTCCTGTGCGATTTGCTTGTTCCTTGTGTGATCTAGGTTCCAGCGTGAATCTCATGCCCTACTCGGTTGCAAGGAAACTCGGGTACACAAAATTCAAACCTACACGGATTTCATTAGTGTTTGCTGACAGATCTATTAAGTTGCCTGTAGGAATTTTGGAAGATTTGCAGGTCAAGATTGGTAATATTTTCATCCCAGCAGATTTCGTGGTGTTGGAATTGGACGGTGAACCGAAGGATCCCTTGATTTTGGGACGTCCTTTCTTGCGCACAGCTGGTGCGATCATTGATGTGAAGAACGGAACGATTGGTCTCCACCTGGGAGACATTATTATGGAGTTCGAGATGGATTGGATGTTGAAGAAACCGACCATTGGTGGGCAAACTTTTGCCATTGAGGATAATCTCGAAATCTCAAAGGGAGAGATTGAAGAGATTCTTGCTGATGATCCCTTGGATGTTGCATTGACAAAAGCTGAAAGCGAACATGGTTATTTGAGCGAAGATACCATTGGGTTCGCAAGGATGATGAATTCTGGGCAGATGGAGAAATCAACAGACTTTTTGAGACTCGACAAAGAGGAGGGAGACAGCGCACCTGCTTCTGCTCTTCGGAGCCTTGCTGACAATCCTTGGAGCGAGCTGAAAGCTCCAAAACTTATGCTCAAAACCTTACCAGCTGGGCTAAGGTACGCGTTTCTCGGTCCCAACTCTACATATCCTATTATTATTAATGCTTATCAGAATAATGTGGAAACCGCCTTACTTTTATGCGAGCTTAGGAAGTATAGAAAAGCTTTAGGTTATTCGCTAGATGATATCCCTGGAATCTCACCTGATTTATGCATGCATAGGATACATTTAGAGGATGAATTTAGAACTTCTGTAGAGCACCAAAGAAGATTGAATCCGAATTTGAAAGATGTTGTTAAGAAGGAAATTATGAAACTCTTAGAAGTTGGTGTCATTTATGCAATATCCGATAGTAACTGGGTTAGTCCTGTACACGTAGTACCTAAGAAGGGCGGAATCACTGTGATCGCCAATGATAGGAATAAACTGATACCCACTAGGACTGTCACAGGTCATCGGATGTGCATTGATTATAGAAAATTGAATGTAGCAACTAGGAAGGATCATTTCCCCTTACCGTTCATCGATCAAATGCTCGAAAGACTCGCTAACCACCCTTACTACTGTTTTTTAGACGGTTATTCAGGTTTTTTTCAGATACCAATTCACCCGGATGACCAAGAGAAGACAACCTTCACGTGTCCTTATGGCACCTTTGCGTACCGCAGGATGCCATTCGGACTCTGCAATGCCCCTGCGACTTTTCAAAGGTGCATGATGTCTATCTTCACTGATTTTATTGAAGATATTATGGAGGTTTTCATGGATGACTTCTCCATCTACGGGAGTTTTTTTTCTGTGTGTCTCTCTAATCTGTGCAGGGCATTGGAGCGCTGTGAGGAGAAGCATCTTGTGTTGAACTGGGAGAAATGCCACTTAATGGTAAAGGACGGTATAGTGTTGGGTCATCGCATATCAGAGAAAGATATTGAAGTTGACTGAGCAAAGGTTGAGGTAATGATGAGCCTGCAACCGCCGGATTCAGTCAGAGGGATAAATGGTTTCCTTGGTCACGCGAGCTTTTCCAGGCGTTTCATCAAGGATTTTTCAAAGATAGCGAAACCACTAACACAACTTTTGTGTAAGGAAACCAAGTTTGAGTTTGATGGGGCTTGCCTTGAGGCGTTTCACACGATAAAAGGAGCATTATTGAGCGCACCTATTGTTCAACCACCAGATTGGGGTCTACCGTTTGAGGTTATGATGGACGCGAGTGACTACGCCGTAGGGGCTGTTTTGGGGCGAAGGAAGGATAAAAAGCTTCACGTGATCTATTATGCGAGTCGCACTTTGGATGAAGCTCAGTGCAGATATGCTACGACTGAGAAGGAGCTACTAGCTGTAGTGTTCACCTTTGAAAAGTTCAGATCATATCTTGTGGGTTCGAAGGTCATTGTTCATACCGATCACGCAGCATTGAAGTACTTGCTCACAAAGAAAGATGCGAAACCGAGGCTTTTGAGATGGATCTTGTTACTTCAAGAGTTTGATCTTCAAATCATTGATAAGAAGGGTACGGAAAATGGAGTTGCTGACCACCTGTCTAGGATGAAAGTTAATGAAACAGTACCGCTTGATGATGCATTGCCGGATGAACAAGTGTACACTATTGGAATCTGTGTACGAGAGCACCCAGTACAATCTGGAGTACCTGTTCTACCCGAGGGAGCACCTGCTCCAAGGGAATTTTGTGCGGCTATCTCCAAGGACAGTTCACCAAGTTGTCCGTGGTTTGGTGAGATCGCGAACTACCTAGCTGCTGACCTGGAACCAGCTGATTTCGTGGGGGACAAGAAGAGGAAATTCTTGCATAACGTAAGGAGGTACTTTTGGAATGAGCCATACCTTTACAAAAAATGCTCCGACGGTCTATTCCGGAGATGTGTTCTTGAAGAGGAAATCCCGAGAATCTTGTTTCACTGCCACAGTTCAAGTTACGCTGGACACTTCGCAACCTTTAAGACCGTAACAAAGGTGCTGCAAGCTGGGTATTGGTGGCCCACAATGTTCCGTGATACACATGCGTTTATTGTAAGATGCGATAAATGTCAGAGGCAAGGGAACATCTCGCGACGGAATGAGATGCATCAGCACTTCATCTTGGAAGTTGAAGTATTCAATGTGTGGGGAATTGATTTCATGGGACCGTTTCCTTCATCCTATGGCAACAAGTACATTTTAGTGGCTGTCGACTATGTGTCTAAGTGGATTGAGGCCATTGCTTCTCCAACGAACGACGCAGCTGTAGTTTTGAAGATGTTTAAGACAATCATATTTCCTCGTTTTGGTGTTCCGCGAGTGGTGATTAGTGATGGAGGGACCCACTTCATCAATAGGGTTTTTGAGAACCTTTTGAGAAAGAGCGGCGTGAAGCATAAGGTTGCAATGCCATATCACCCGCAGACTAGTGGCCAAGTTGAGGTTAGTAATAGGCAGATCAAGGACATTTTGCAAAAGACCGTAGGCACTACGCAGAAAGATTGGGCAACCAAGTTAGACGACGCAGTTTGGGCCTACTGAACAGCTTACAAAACGCCATTGGGGACAACGCCTTTTCATTTGGTGTATGGTAAGTCGTGCCACCTTCCGGTAGAGCTTGAGTATAAGGCGGCATGGGCAGTTAAGTTGATGAACTACGATATTAAACCCGCCTTGGAGAGGCGCTACATGCAACTTAACAAGTTAGAGGAGATTAGGCAACTAGCCTACGAGAGTTCGAAATTGTACAAGGAACGAAATAAGATGTACCACGACAAGAGAATTCTTGACTGAAACTTCCAACCCAATGACATGGTACTTCTCTTTAACTCTCGCCTTAAACTTTTTCCTGGAAAATTGCGATCTAGGTGGTCCGGTCCTTTCCTCGTCAAGGAGGTTCGATCATATGGAGCTCTGGTGTTGCTGGATGCCAAGGGCAAAGAGTTCGTGGCCAATGGACAGCGCTGCAAACCATATTTAGCCGAAGCAAACCAGACCGAAGGTGGAGTGATCACCTTAGGTAATGCGCCAAAAGCCTAAAAGGCTAATCAAGTCAAGCTAACGACTTTAACCAAGCGCTTGGTGGGAGGCAACCCACCGGTACGTTTTCTAACCATTTTCAATTCGATTCCTTTTGTTACTAACTTTTTTTCAACCTTTGAATTTTCAGTGCCAAAAAAAAAAAAAAAAAAAATTTTGTGTTGTGGACTACAAGAGGCAGATCGATCGATTCCCTTGGATAGATCGATCGATCCGGTTTGAACAAATTCAACATATATTCCAGCGGTCAAGGTCAAGATCGATGTGACCGTCGATCCGGCCGGATCGATCGGTCTGTTCGGATGGATCAATCGATCCATGAGGATAAGGCCCTGCGACAAACCACCGGTCGGTCTAAAGATCGACCTCCAGTCGATCCGTGACAAAGTTCAAATCGGAGGGAGCACCTGCTACCCAGAACAGAGCACCCGAAACCCAGAACAGAGCACCTACTGCAAAGGATAAAATTTAAACATTTAAATTCAGGCCCATCACGAGGTAAGTCAAATAGAATAGGGCCTGTGGGCCCGAGAAATCAGAGGATATTTTCCAATTTTAAAAAGGAAATAACAGTTATTTTGGGACCCCCAAAAAACTCTAATTTCTCGCGCCCATAACTCCTTTCTTCTCCTTCTTCCTTTTCCGAATTCCTCCATTAAAACTCTCAAGGTTTTTGCTCAAACACACAACTTCTTCAATTCTCAACCAATCTGAGCGATTTTTGGGTTTATCTCACTCGATTTTGCACCCTCATTCCGAATCCATAACCCGTTTTTCGAGAAGATCAAGGTAACCACTCAAAATCTCAAATTTTTGTACTCGCCATTTTTGACACCAAAGGGGTAAAAATCGATCCCTGATTCTGTTGATTAGGCTTTGCGACTGTTAAGAAGAGCATATGCTTGCTTTGAGTTTGATTTCGTATGCATAGATTTGTGTATTTCAACTTGAAAATTTTTGTTGAACTTGAACCCTAAGTTTATGGAGACAAAATTGAAAATCTAAGGAATCGAGATGTGATAGCACTTAACGATTCTTTGATTGATTATCTTGGATTGTTTGGACTGGTCGAGATTATATGATTCAATGGCAGAAACTTTGTCTCAAGTATTTTGCAAAAACAGGGGATATGAAATTTTTCGTGTTTGTGAGGTGAATTGAGATATGGATTTATGCTAGAATTGTCTCTTGTTTGTGGTTGTCATTGCAGGATGTCAAGACCACGAACGTCAGTTGGTAACCCATCACGCTCACGCAAGGGGAAAGGAGCCTCCACCTCCTCCCAAATCGCAAAAACCCATTGGCCACTCGACGAAGGACAACGGTTCGACTTGAGCAACTCTAACCTTCCTCTTGACTCGGACATAGAGTGGGACCAAAACGACGCATACTACTACAATAATTGGCTTGGCATTACCATTGAGCCGACTCGCTTCTTGTGTGGGCAAACGCTAAAGGATCTCGGGCTACTCTACGATGTGGGCAGCATACTTGAAGCTTGCCAATTGACTGATCTGATCACCCAGCCCGACGATCTCTACCCCGACCTGGTGAGGCAGTGTTTAGCATCCGCCAAACTGACCTATTCGGACCCACGCAAATCGGTGGCTTCACAGGGAGTTCTCTCTTTCTTTGCTGGAGGGAAGAGATATGAGGTGACTGTCACGGATCTCTGTGCCCTCTACGGTTTCGACTCCACGGAGGAGAACGTAGCTTTCCCCACACTTCTCCCGGTTGAACACAGGTTTTGGGATTTCATCGCAAGTGGAGATTATTTCTCTCGATCCGCGGCCCAATCCACCATTCGGAACCCCGCTCTTCGGGTCGGTGTCATAGCCATTAGCACTATCTTCTTCTCACGGGATGATGCAAGCAAAGTGCGAACCGATGAATTGATCATGCTTTACAATGTCGTGAGAGATACCATTAGTAATGAAGCCAGTTTGAGCTGCGAATTCGATGGAAGCGTCAACATGGGCGTGCTTTTCGCTTCATGCATTGCGGACAAGAGAACCAAAGTGGCGAAGGGAAAGGCGGCATCACACAGCGAGAGGATCGGGAGTCTGTTGACCAGGCTGTTCATCCGTGTCAAACTTGACCTCGGATCTTACACTTGCAACTCCGCGACGGAGTTTATGGATAACTCTTACCTTATTTCTTGTGAGATTTTGGCTGACACTAACGTTTACAGGTTCACGGCGAGAAACAAGACCACACTGTTCTGCCGATTGCCGCAACCATCATTGACGGACCTAGAAGTTGCAGCAAACGTTGGATTCACGCCGGGAACGGAGTACTTGTGTTCTGCCACTGGAGCACCAACTTAGGGAGCACCGATTGGGAGAGCACCAAAGCCCAGTAGGAGCACTTTGACCACCCGACCTGCTCCTGCACCCGCTTCAGTCCCAGATGCCCCTTTGAGCCACGATGAGGAGGAGGAGCTGGCAGCCGCTACGCAGAGGACTCAGCAGTCCAGAGCCCACTACCGCATGCTCTATGCGAGTGAGCTGACTCTAGATGACATTTTCGATGCTCCCGAGGATCCCGAATATCGCCGTTAGATGGTTGCTTCTACCAAGAAGAACAACGGGCTGCTTCGCCGCATTCTCCACATGCTTCAGAAGGGCTGCAGCAGCTCCCAGGCCACCGAGACCATTCCCTCCACGGCACCTGCTCTGCCACCTATTTCTGGACCTTCCACATCCGCTCGTCCGTCCACTCGTTCCTCCAAACGCAAGAAGCCGGTCACCAGTGAGGACTCAGACGACACCACCAATGATTAGACATCGCCCCCCTATCCTATCTTACCTCTACGTATTCCATGAACACTTTTATTTTATGCATTTTCATTTTTCTTTTATGTCACTTCTCACTCTCTCTTTTCTTATTCTCACACCGAGACGGTGTGAAGTAAGTCTGGGGGGAGTTGCTACTAATCTCGTTTATCTTGGATGTTTTTCTTATGTTTCTTATGTCCTGTTTTGAGTCTTTCTTTTGATTTGTTTTATTGAGTCAAGACTTTGTAGGGAATTAGGACTTTATCTCATGATGATATTTGAACTATTTGTGTTTAACTTTCTCTCTAGTGACCATTCTTTCAGAGAGTGGATACAAGGAACAGCTGGAACACTTCAATGCACCATCTTCCAGTTTCATATTGACCAAAAATTTCTCTCGCTATTGGCACTAGATTAGGGAAACGAACCATATTCAGGACTCCTTATTCTTTTTATCATTCTTGTTGTTCCTGAATAGCTAGCTCATTTTTAGTTAGTACCCTCCTTAACCCTAAACCTCTTTTCAAGCCCCTTGCATTCTTGTTACTTCATTGTCATATGTGCACCATATGCGCAAAAGGGCCGGAGAGTATTGGGTCGACACTGCCTTTAAATCACTCTTTCTGAAGAACGAGAGCACTGATTTCCAGAAGGAGCACCTGCTCCCATTCTCAGAAGATGATTTATATGAGTGGAACAAAAATCCACTAGAAGGAGTGACGATGATGAACTCCACTTGGGTATGTACAGTAACTTTAATCCTTTTTCGTGTTTGAGAGACATACGTTTGTAATAAAACCCTCTTCATCATCATATGTCAAAAAAAAAATATATATATATATATAAATAAAAAAATAATAATCATCAGATGATGAAGAGTGGAAAATATGTAAAATGTCTCTCTGCACAGCGAGTATACCCAAGGTGGACGATTTACAGCATGAGTTGGTTGGAAGATTTGGAGAAGAAAGAGTGGTTTAGAGAATGTGGATATCAACGTACCTGTTCTCTCTTGCAATTTTGTGCAATATTCTGCATCCACTACGAAACATCGGGTAACCCTTAAACACTTATGAACTCCACCTCTAAATGGCCAAACACCCTTAGCGTCGTCTACTCTAAATGGTGCCTTTAGCGAGATCCTCACGCAACTTTAATGCGTTGAGTTTGTGTTTGGGAAATGAAACTTGGTTGAGAAATGTATTGAGGATGTTTAGGTAAAGCTTTGTTATTCATAATCTAGATTATGTGGTCTGCAGATGGAGAGTTTTGAACTCGGTTCACTGAAGATAAAAGAGTTTCCGCGTTTTCAAACCTTTCTCCTTCACTTGGTCTTGAATTTGTTTGAGGACAAACAAAGATCTAAGTCTGGGGGAATTGATATAATGCATTTTTGGCACGTTTTGACCCTTGTTTTGTAGGTCTTTATCGAGTCTTTCGTTCTCTTTTGAGTCTTTCTAGGTACAAAAGTGGCTGGAAACAAAGATTGGAGTCTTGCAAATGGACTTGGAGAAAAAGAAGGAAAATAAAATCTTTTTGAAAGATTCTGCCCAGAAGGAGCACCTACACCAAACGTGGTGCTCTCGCTTACTGGAAAAATCTCAATATGGAAAGTTCATTAAACCTAATTCAGAAGAAGCCCTAATTTTGGCCAGCCACCTAAGGCATATAAAAAGGAGACATCACGCAGCCACAAAGGGGAGACATATATCACAGAGATCAGAACGTAGAGAGCCGAAAAACACACCAAAAAGGAGAAAGACCGAAGGAGAGAGATCGAGAGTGGAGAGAGACTCGATACCCATCCTTGGAGATTGGGATCATCACGCCATAGACATAACAAAGAACAGCGGCAGTGAGAGAGATCGAGAGTGGAAGAGAGAGAGAGAGAGATATACACTTGTTTTTAGAGTTTTGTAAGCTTGGAGAATTGCCTTCCCAATACTTGTTGAAGTCTTCTTAAACCCTACTCTTCTCTATATCGATTTCAATGCAATTTATTATGTCTTTTGCTGCTGTCCTTTGTTTAATCATGAGCGAGTAGTCATCCTGTTAGGTTTAGGGTTTTTGATGGGATAGAATTCATGAACTAAGTATAGATAGGTTTTATATATAGCATTCGATAGTCTCCATCTATTGTCGATCATATTGCCTAGGTTAGCTTGATCACCTAGCCTTTGATTCTAGGTTGAATTTACTTATCAAAAGTTTGTAAATTGCTGGAATTGACATAGATGGGCGATTTGATCCGTAGCCAACGAAAGTTGAAGTTAGGGCATCTCGTGAACGTATCAACCCAAATCGCTAATGCTTAATAATCTTTATTAACCTCAACGACAGTTAGGGTGTTAGATTGATTATTAGAGTTGTAGATGCCACGAGAGTGGATCTCCTTATATTCATGGTTGAGTTTGAGACTTGTTCATAATCGCATGCCTGAATAATTGTTTGGTTCTTGATATTCGAATCCCTGAGAATCATCCCTGACCTAACGCCTTTCCTTTATTGTTTACAACCGATTTTACATTTTGTTTTTGCTTTAATTATCGTGACACTTAAACCCAATTTGAATCGCTTAGCTGAGATTGTTTTCTATAGAATTAAAGCGTATTGCTGGTCCCTTAACGAACCTTTACTATTTCTACAATTGATTTAGTGAACCTAGGTTTTAATCTTTGAAACCGGATAAAGGACGAGTTTTATTCTTTCATCACCCCCAAACTCGTCGGATTGACTCTAGTGCTCGTCAGGTTGGCCTCATAATTCATTGGATTAGATGTGACATTCGTCGGATTTGCCCTAGAACTTGTCAAATTGACTCTAGTGTTCATCATGTCGTCGCCACGCCGGTTAGTGTCATTGGTCATCTTCGTCAGATCGTTCGTAGAATGATTCTTTTGCGTAAGAAGATCTCAAGGTTCTCTTTAGATAACGCCAAATTGTTGAGGTCAAAACGAACGCAATTGAATTTTCAAGGGTTTTAGAGAAAAGCTGAGATTTCTTAGTTAGAACCACGAGAACAAAAAACAAAGATATGACGTTGCTGTTAAGAAAACTTTATTGATCTTTTTGCAGAGTTTTTTCAAAGTATATTTTCGATTCCTTTCTCAAGAGATATAGACATGTCTATTTATTTAAGTCAAAGTCGGCTAGGTCAATATCTAAAGAGATAAGGAAGATTTTCTAATTTCTCATGATTTTATTTTAGTGAAGTTGGCTACAACCATGGGCTCTGTCTTCATGGGCTTTGAGCTTGTCACATCTCCTTTGTGCTTGACCTCACTGACTTATTGATGTGCGATAAAGCTACTATGTAGGATTTATGCAATTAGGTCTTTAAATTTATAACCCTAGGGAACTGCAAGTGCACAGTTAAGACAATTGTAGTACTTAGGGATCGTTCCACTGAGGACTAAGTGATGAATGCGCTACAAACCTATATGATTCGAATTAAGCTAAGGGAAAATATTATTTGGTTTTGAGGTTTTATGGAAGCAAATAACAAAGCAATAAAAGTAAAAGGGATAGATATCAATAAAGATTAGAAATCAAACAGTTCATAAAACATATGCAAACACAACCAATCGATTTAAGATTTTAATACTAGTTGTTCTAGAACTCATATCACTAAGGTAAGGTCATCCCACTATCGTGAAGTAACTAACCATCTATGTTTTACACCCTAATAGACTCAACTATCGCAGGTTATTACGAGGTGAAAACATGCATTATTGGTCGAGATTGATTGTTCACTAAACTCCTTAACTAACCTTTCGAATTGTTAAGGTTTCTAGCTCATCGAATACTAGGTCCGGAGATATAACAAGCTTTTGGAAAGTATATCAACCTAAGATCAGTCCTTGGGTAGCTAAGCCAATTCATGCTTTAAGTATAAATAAAGATGAAGAATCAATTCTAGAATAAATCCCTAAACGATTAAATGCGTAAAAACATAGAATTAAGAGAATGAATAGAAATCAAATCAAAGCTATAACTCTAACATGTTTTGCAACACGTAGCAGCAAGAGTAAAGCACATAAACAGTATAATTCGTTGATCTATCTAATCGTAAGGAATTAGATCTCATCTCTTTGCAATAGGGCAAAGATCAATCTATCCTTAAAGGCTTCTAGAATCAAATAAACATGAAGAACAAGAGAAAAACGAAATACATTGTTTAGGTATTGATTTAGGCTGTTAAGGCCGGATGCTTGAGTTCCTATAGAGGCTAAAAGCAGGTATATATATGGGTTCAAGGAGGCATAAGTCGGCTAGGGTTTCTTCGGGCAAATACGTCTTTTCCGGTCAAAAACTGAGGCAATTTTGGTCATGATAAGGATCAGCCTGCGTGACCGGTGTTGGAAGCTTCTAAGATGCTTCTAGAAGGTCATACAAAGGCTGGATATCGGCCCATGGCCTGGCCCGGTTCTTGGCTTCATTCTGCACATACTTCACTTCGAACGCAGTTTGACATATCCTCAGTGTTTCGGGTGTATCTTCCAAAGTACAGCTTCAATTGATGAAATTCCAACTCCATTGGAAATCGAACTCAAAGGGCTATCTCCACACCAAGTTTCATTACATTCCAAGTTGATTTGATCCTCCGTTCATCAGTGAACTTCTGGCATATACGTTCTGTCCAGATTGAGAATGTGCATTATCTTCAAGATAAAATGGCTTGGCTTGGTTTCTTTGACTTGGATAAGTAGCTGCATCATAGATAATACTCCATTTGCTCCATTTTACATCCTTTTGATGATAAAACCTGTTAAGACCTTAAAATCTACATATACGAGAAAACTATCTTTTTTGGTTCAAAAGCTTTATTAATATATATTAAAAACATACTAAAATAGATAGAAAAAGTGGTAAAATATAAGGTATATCACTTATCTTGTGGACTTTGTGTACGTTGAGCTTGCTATCTTGTCATCGCAACCCTTGGATTGCCATTTCACCGCTCTGAGCTCTCCACTTCTCAAAAACACATTTGTTTGCATTTTAAAAACTTTTTGTAAAATCCTGAAAAATTCATAGATAGATAAATAATGAATGACAATGTTGAGAAAAATAAAAACAAATCCAAAAACTTAGAATAAGCAAAGCAATAAAATCAAAGTCATAAATATGGGTTGCCTCCCATAAAGCGCTTAATTTAAGTCGGATAGCTCGACTCCTTGGGTTTTTAGGGTGGTGGAAGGTCTTCTAAAGGCTTGAGGTTACCTTTAGCATGTGAATGAGGTCTCCTTAGGTCATGTTCTGCATCTTCATCAAATTGGTTGGGTTCATTGATCAATACTTCTCTTTTCTCCGAAAGAATGTATCGAGTTTGTTTAGCTCGAAATCCAGGCGGTGTGGCATAGTGATAGACACGAGTGTCTATGTTAGTGAAGGATATCCTTCCTAGATTATAGTCCATGATAGCTTTAGCAGTCGCCAAGAATGGTCTTCCAAGAATGAAAGGTGTTGAACAATCGTTCATCGTTGCCACTTCAATGTCTACCAGAACGATGCAATCTCCAATATTCAATGGGCAATTATGAATTTCGCCTAGTGAAAGTGTAGATGCACCATTGGCGAGTGCAATTTGTATCCGTGATGGCCGAAGGTTGGTGATCTTCATCATTCTCACCAGAGATTCTGAAAGAACATTGATTCTGGCTCCCGAATCGCAAAGTGCATCGTCAAATTTGAAACCACGAATAGAGCAAGAGATGGTGAAAGGACCTGGATCGATGGTCTTGCAAAGTATCTTATAGTACTTGTGAGGATTCCTAGCTCGATCAAATAGCTCCTCAATCATGAAATCTTCTTCTTTGCTTTGTGAGAAACACTTTCTCAAGGATGGTTTTTTCCTCCACACTTCTTCAAAGGATAACTCTTAAGGGAGTTCTTTCACAAGAGATTTGAATACTTGTAGCATCTCATCACTTATGAAACGTGTCCTCTTGATGGTCCTCTTGGCAAACTTAAATCCTTTTGGAGGCGGTTTTACCGAAATTCTTGCCGTGAGTTTTCCTTGGCTTGTTTTCGTCTTCTTCAATGGTCTTGAGACTTCGTCTTCATCTTGATTAGAGGTGGACTCGTCCTCTTTAAGGGCAGTAAGAGTGCAGCAATTAGCATTAGGTACAAAGTCTTCTTCTATTGTTTCCAATTGAAAAGGAATTTGCACCGTTTCTTCGATGCTCTTCAAGCGATCATCTAGTTGCTTCACTTGATTGGAGGTGTTGATTGCTTCTTCTCCTAGCTTTGTTGTTGTGGCCGTGAGCTCCTTAGTATGGTGATCAAGGTCATAACGGATAGCATTAAGGGTTTGTACCGTTAGCCTAGTATCGGTCTCCAATTCTTCTACCTTTGAGGAGAGTTCGCCTTTGGTGATTTTGACTTCTTCTATTGCTTGAGCAGCTTGGTAAGTCTTGATAGCTACTAAATTTAGCTCCTTGTTAAGCTTCCCAAGGTCCTCCTTAGTGTTCTTAACCGTTTCTTCCAATTGGTCATAAGTTAGATCAATCTTATGCTTGATATCGTCGATGTCGTCTTTATCTTCATGAAGATGTCTAGTATAAATCTCTTCTATTCCTTCCAATTGGACCAAACATGATTCAATCTTCTCAAATTGAATAATAAGGACTTCAAACCTCTCCTTAAGAGATGAGTTTATGGTCTCGATCTTGGTGTCGACATCATGAATGACCTTTTTAGTGTCTTCCATAAATCGATGCATCAAGGCTTCGAGTTTGTCTTCTTGGTGGTTTGAGTGGGGACCGTGATGAGACTGTGGTGATGGTGGCGGACGGATGTGATGAGGACGAGGACGACTTTCTCCTTCATAAGCTTCCCAAGGACGATACAACATTGGATTGTATCGGTTTTGGTGAGAACGTGGCGGTTGATGAAATTCATGAGGCATGAGGATGTAATCTCCTTCTTCTTCACGAGGGTAAGTGCTCGCCATTCTCTTTGGGTTGTGATGCTCCATTGACGAATCTCTGAAACTCGCAGAAATTAAAAACCAAAAACAAAAACGAAAAATTAGAAAAATCAAAAAGGAAAAACAAACTTAGACTTAATCGTTATCAAAAAAATTTGTAGGCAATCAAACAAAAGTCCCCGGCAACGGCGCCAAAAAACTTGATGTGCGATAAAGCTACTATGTAGGGTTTATGCAATTAGGTCTTTAAATTTATAACCCTAGGGAACTGCAAGTGCACAGTTAAGACAATTGTAGTACTTAGGGATCGTTCCACTGAGAACTAAGTGATGAATGCGCTACAAACCTATATGATTCGGATTAAGCTAAGGAAAAATATTATTTGGTTTTGGGGTTTTATGGAAGCAAATAACAAAGCAATAAAAGTAAAAGGGATGGATATCAATTAAGATTAGAAATCAAACAGTTCATAAAATATATGCAAACACAAGCAATCGATTTAAGATTTTAATACTAGTTGTTCTAGAACTCATATCACTAAGGTAAGGTCATCCCACTATCGTGAAGTAACTAACCATCTACGTTTTACATCCTAATAGACTCAACTATCACAGGTTATTACAAGGTGAAAACATGCATTATTGGTCGAGATTGATTGTTCACTAAACTCCTTAACTAACCTTTCGAATTGTTAAGGTTTCTAGCTCATCGAATACTAGGTCCGGAGATATAACAATCTTTTGGAAAGTATATCAACCTAAGATCAGTCCTTGGGTAGCTAAGCCAATTCATGCTTTAAGTATAAATAAAGATGAAGAATCAATTCTAGAATAAATCCCTAAACGATTAAATGCGTAAAAACATAGAATTAAGAGAATGAATAGAAATCAAATCAAAGCTATAACTCTAACATGTTTTGCAACATGTAGCAGCAAGAGTAAAGCACATAGACAGTATAATTCATTGATCTATCTAAGCGTAAGGAATTAGATCTCATCTCTTTGCAATAGGGCAAAGATCAATCTATCCTTAAAGGCTTCTAGAATCAAATAAACATGAAGAACAAGAGAAAAACAAAATACATTGTTTAGGTATTGATTTAGGCTGTTAAGGCCGGCTGCTTGAGTTCCTAGAGAGGCTAAAAGCAGGTATATATAGGGGTTCAAGGAGGCATAAGTCGGCTAGGGTTTCTTCGGGCAAATACGTCTTTTCCGGTAAAAAACTGAGGCAATTTCGGTCATGATAAGGATCAGCCTGCGTGACCGGTATTGGAAGCTTCTAAGATGATTCTAGAAGGTCATACAAAGGCTGGATATCAGCCCATGGCCTGGCCCGGTTCTTGGCTTCATTCTGCACATACTTCACTTCGAACGCAGTTTGACATATCCTCAGTGTTTTAGGTGTATCTTCCAAAGTACAGCTTCAATTGATGAAATTCCAACTCCATTGGAAATCTAACTCAAAGGTCTATCTCCACACCAAGTTTCATTACATTCCAAGTTGATTTGATCCTCCGTTCATCAGTGAACGTCTAGCATATACGTTCTGTCCAGATTGAGAATGTGCATTATCTTCAAGATAAAATGGCTTGGCTTGGTTCCTTTGACTTGGATAAGTAGCTGCATCATAGATAATACTCCATTTGCTCCATTTTACATCCTTTTGATGATAAAACCTGTTAAGACCTTAAAATCTATATATACGAGAAATCTATCTCTTTTGGTTCAAAAGCTTTATTAATATATATAAAAAACATACTAAAATAGATAGAAAAAGTGGTAAAATATAGGGTATATCACTTATCTTGTGGACTTTGTGTACGTTGAGCTTGCTATCTTGTCATCGCAACCCTTGGATTGCCATTTCACCGCTCTGAGCTCTCCACTTCTTCTTTATGGACATTGAACTTGGCCCAACTTATATCCGTGATGAATTCGTCTAGCTCGGCCCATAGCGAGCTCAAGTCTTGGTGAGCTCTTTTAACTCGTCAGCTCGCTAATACGACTATTCAGCTCTTCAAGTTGTCAATACAACTATTTTGCTCGTCAGCTCACCAATTCGACTGTTCAGCTCGTCAGTTCGCCAACATGAGCTTTCAGTTTGTCAGCTCTCCAAAAAATTGACACTTAACCATTTTCTTGATGATTTATATAGAAGAGAAATCTGACCCCAACAATAATCATTGCAAAATCCTATTATAACAAATCACAAGTTACTTTCCAAAAAACTGCAAACCCTCTCCATCTCATATTATATATTTTTATTCTTCACTCATGAAAACTGTTTTAATACAAGAGAAAAAATGAAACAAAAAAACAATTAAATTTTTCTTACCCACTATCTTTCTCAGATTTTTTTTAGAAAAGTAATATGCAACTTAAATTTTAAGTTTAAATAAAATTATTCGTAACTTGAATGATTTGACAAAACATGATTTACGAGAATGAAAAACTTGAAATATAGTTTAGACAATGAATTAGTATGTGCAACGCACATGCTATAGCACTAGTTATTAATAAAGTACTGACTCAAGCTATGAAAAAATTAATAAGTTACACTATTTGTATATCAAACAATGGAAGAATAAAATTTGACATGCAATTGCTAATTATTTTACATTTTTTCCACAAGCTTTTTAACAGAATTTCTATGTTTTTCTAAGAACAAAATGTAGTAAATGAGGCCGAAAAGTCAAGTAATCGAAAGGCTAGGAAAGAGCGATCTTGGCGTAGCGTGTTGGAAGCGGACACTGTTGATAGAGACAGCAACTAGCATTAGCATTGCATGAGACGTCGCCGTTTAGTGACAATTCCTCACCGGAGCGAGAAAGCGACTCTTCCTTCATAGTTTCTTTTGTTTTCTTTTTAGTTTGTCAATGTGTAGTTTTAAGTTCTATAATTTTTCTTTTAAAACAAATGTGTATCATTCCATATCCTAAAACTATATGTAAATCAACGAGTACGGTAGAAATTTGAATTTAACTATTCATATGCTAGGGTAAGTGATGTTGTCATATATGTAAAATCTTAGATCATCATTATCAAAAAAAAATTTCAAACATCATGGAATGAGATCATATGTTTCCAACTCAAAACTAATTAACAACTGATAGATCGGCTAATGTCCTTTATATTTGATTTTACGTTTTTTAACATTTTTCAAATATCGGTTTTTTTATTAACGGGAGTTTGATTTTTTTTTTTTTATAAAAAATTGAAACAAAAGTTTAATGGACTAGGTTAATAGAATAACGAAAAAAACTCAATGCACTAAAAAAATTGGGATCAAAAATAAAAAAAAAAATACTTTTAAAGAATTGCTTAGGTCTAACTCAAAACTAACAACTCTACAAAAAGTGATCAAATTTCATTTTTTTTATGTAGTTCATTATTAACAAAAACTCTTATAACAAAAACATGTAACCTTCGGTTTTTTGTGCGTTGTATGCCACTTGATTGGTTAGATTTTGATATGGTTTTACGGAAACCTTTTTGTCAAAATATTTGTTCACTTCCAAAATGAAAAAAATATTAGATTTTCGATCCGCGTCAAACACGGCATTAGAATGTTTAAAAATAAAATAAAAATCATAATTTTTATTATTCGAAAAAGAAAATATCATATGGTATATCTCCTATATAGATAAATATATTATCTTATAAATTTAATTTGCATAATACTTAGACTGAATGTAAACGTTTTTTAATTAAATCGAATACGTTTGAGATTATGGGTTCTATCAAACTAATAGGAGCTCACTAAATAAATAAAAATAGCGTTAGTATGTAAAAACTATTTTATATAAAAAAATCCAAAAAATAAAAAGTGACAATGATAATTTTCGAAATTCAAGCATTAATGTTAGCTTCGAAAATTTGTATGTTTATAACAACGCAATTTTAACTAGAGTAATATGGATGCAATTTTTTTTTTTTTGACAATCAAACTATATATTAATCAAAAACACCATTAGAATTGGTAATTCAATTCGGCGGCAAGTTACTTACATACGAAAAATCAAAAGCTCGAGTACGTGCAGAATGGGTTAAACCGTCCGTCTTTAAATTACTAGAACGGGAGACAAAAGATAACGAAAAACTCGGGAGACGGTCTGGATTTCGTATGACAATAATATAGATGCAATTAAACAATATAAAATAAAATATTTATATGATCAATCACATATGGTATTTAAATAGACATAAATATAATTTTTATAAAATAATTGACATTGGTGAATGATTCATCGTTAAAACATTATGTTATATAACATATGAAAACATTATAATTTGTAATACATGTATTTGTGAATTTATGTTAAAAATTTAATTTTTTAAATTAATTTAATATATAGAGATTTTCAACATATTATATAGAATTAATTGGAATGTTTTGATTGACTAATTTAATTGATGTGTCCCTTAAATTATTCTTTCGTTGACACTTATAATTTTTTTTTAAATATTTTTTAAATTAATATATAAGATTTGATGAAATTTCAAATTTGGACAGATTATACTAAAATCTAAATACAAAATAAAATAGCTTTTTGGTTTATATTGGTGTCTTCTTTGTCACAGTGAAATATTTGTAAAAAGCAAAGCTAGTAAAATTTAATATAAACAATTTTACACCAATGTAATATTTTTAAAACTACAGTCATATTGGATTCTTTTAACGTTAACTCGATGTTTTCTAATTGGGTTTATAGTGTAGCATAAAGTAACTCCTTGTGTGCAAATGTGAAGACACACGCATATGTAAAGTTTTTTTTCTTTTTTTTAGCCAGCAATAAAGTTTTCTTTTTGGCGAAAAATGTTTATTTATTAAAAGGCCGAATTTTTTGACTTTGAATATCTGCCAAAAAGTAGGTCCCACTAATTGCTGACTCGAACTATTCCTCAGGACCACTTGCCGAAACCGACACGTGTCATATAGTTCGAGACAAGACAAACAAAAGATTAGCTATCCTTTAAGCCGATATGAGCCGTATAAGCTGTCTCCTACAACGGGTCTTTAATCGTATATTCGTATTCCATTTTTTTTATACTTGCATAAATTCTGTGATTAATATAGTATTATTTTGGGAAATATGCAAAATTAGTGCACATTAAAATTAATTATGTTCTAATACACTTTTTTCATTTTTACCATTTTTTTTCTCTATTTTACCTTCAAACAAGAATCAATAATTGTAAATAAATCTACAATATAAAAATAGACTAACACTCTCTTGAATGTGACACGTGGCAACCCATATGATCAACTTCTGGCCACACTTGTTCTGAAACTCCATCCGTTTCAAAACTTTTTATCTTCTCTTCTTTCTTATCACTTAATAGCTAGCAAATATTGGATAATTGCTTCTTTGAGTGTTTTGATTGCTTCTATGAGTGTTTTGACGTTAGGGGTTCCGATACTTATCAATATAATGCTTCTCCGAGTGTTTTGATTGTTTCAGTGTCATTCTAATGGCTATTTCTATCATTGGATTATGTCTTTCTGAATGTTGGAGTTATGTGTTTAGTTTTACCTTGTTGTTCAATTTCTTTCAGCACATTTACATAATTTTTTGTTTTGAAAAATATATGTCTAGATATTGGGTTTTGGAATTTTTTAAACTTACCATTAGGATTAGGGTGAAGAGTGTTGATTAACCTAATTACATCAAAACATGGAAACAATATTTGCCTACACGTTTCTTGTTATTGTGCATTTGATTATGTGGTCTGTTTTCTCTTTGTTTCTCTTTTTTTACTCGAAGTTGCACATTTAGCCATTATCTAATTCGTATCTTCTGCGAATAAGTTGAGGTATGTCTTCTTTCCTAACTATTCCACAAAAATTTTCGTTTTTGTTTCTAGTACTACATCTCGATTTTGCAGAAACAAAGAAAAAACAAATTTGCAGCTATCAGAGTTTTTTTTACATATTTCACATGTAATAAGCCATCTAATTATGTTGGTTAGTTTGTATAGATAGTCTAGAGAGTAGAGGCAAATGTACTTAGCATATATACACATTGTACACAAGTCTTTGTTACTACATCTTTTATAAGCAACTTGAAAATAATCAAGGCTACAGAAAATTACTAGCTCTGACTTCATGTTCTTAATTTCAGAGCTTCTTGGTATTTTGAGACTATTTTCTCTTCTACTGACTATATTTAGGATTGCCATTACTTCGAGAAAGATTTTATCGAACCAAATATGAATCTTTATACAACCAAAATGTCATTTACTCTCTTATGTTGTAATCTGGTGAGTTTTACGAATACTACCCACGATTTTGTTCTTATAACGTTGCAGAAGTTACTTTTTATCACTAAAGAAAGTAACTACGTTGTTCAAGATGGGATGATTTGGGGTTTCTGAAGCAAATTCATGCGTGGTTGACAAAATGTCTTATGTAAGTGAATATGTTATAAAATTGGTTTAAATTATTATGATCCAATAATGGGTTTTGATTCCTTTTTCCCCAGTAGATGAGGTCCTTCGTTGGTAGATGCAGTGAGTTTAGGTTCACGGCGATCAATGAGGTAAAAGGGAATTTAGACACTAAAAAGACTCATTGGCTTAAAGTCAAACTATATAACTTCTGATCCTTCTATAATATCTCTACCTAGAAAACATTAGCTATATATTCATAGACTTTGTTAGCCACCAACAGCAGAATCTCCAGAGATAGGAAGCACTTCAAGGTCATAGGTTATGTATTATGTGTATACTTCATGTTTCTTTGTATGGATTTTTTTTTTACCTCAAAGATTTGTACACCATCTCTGCAGTCGTTTGTGTATCACTAAAACTCTTGGTTTGAGTATGTTGTTCTTATTTATTTTTCATTATCGAAAACGCGTTATTACTTGCTTATATTTTCAATAAAATATGTATTTTCGATAGAATTTAGTGTGATTTGTACACCATCTCTGCAGTCGTTTGTGTAGATGATGGAAATGAAATCACTAAAATTATTGGTTATAGTATGTTGTTTTAATCTATTTTTCACTTGTTACTTTCTTATATTTCCAATAAAATAGGTATTTTTCGATAGAATTTGATGCAAGTGTTTTTAGTATCTTTTGTATTGGTTTGAGAGTCATTAATATCATTGTAAAGAACATATTTCCTCTGTTTCATATTAGTTGTCATTCTACACTTTTTTTTCATATTACTTATCATTCTGCAATTTCAATGCACAATTATTACCAATTTTTCTATTTGTATCTCTATTTTTAAAATTATTAACTACACATATCAAATAAAATAATATATTAATTAAGGGTAAAATAGAAAATTTAATTATTTTCTTAATTTATGTGAAAAGTTTCAGAATAACAACTAAATTAAAACGAAAAGAATATATCTGTTTTTCAAACCATTCTTCTAGTGAATGAGTTAGATGATTTGTTCGTTATGAACCTTCCGGTCTATAGAGTTTGCAATTAACAAAAAAATTTTATTCTACTAGCTTTTACTCCTTCTGATATGCAAAGATAAATTTTTTCCAAAAAAAATTTGTTCTACAAAGATAATAATTTTAGTGTTTTCAATGCATTTTTATCATTTTAAAAAAATATATTGAAATATTATTGGTTAGATTTTCTTGAAAACTGTTTATAGTAAAAATTAATATAAAATTAATTATTTTTCTTAATATGTATGAAAAATTCATAAAATTCATCTTTAAGGAATAGAGGAAGTAGAAAATAGTTAATATTCACATTTTTTTAAACATGAAAGACATAACCCGCACATAGCGCGGGCTATCATCTAATGGTTTTAAAAAAATTTAAAAATCATAAAAATACAAAAACGTAAAAAATAATAATTTATGTATATCGAAATATTTTTTAAGTTCACAAAAAAACTGAAAAATAATTTTATCTTTTTTTTCTATGCCTTTGAGAATGTACATTCTACGACTACTTACTTCTACGGATTTGTAGATTAATGATTCTGCCTATTTCAGATATCTACCAAATGTAGAATTTGTGTTCTACTAAGTGCTTTGTCTTCTACATTTTTGTAGAATGTTGCTCCCACTGTTTGCACTAAATACTATCCAATCCAGAATACTTATTCCACCATTCTCTATATCTTTTACCATATCCAGAATAGAAATTCTACCACATTATCTATCATATGCAGAAGCTAGAATGTGTTTTCTACTAAGTTAATTTGAAAAGTCCTTAAATCTAGGTTCTTGAACTAGTGAATATTCTATTTTCCTAAAATGATTTTTTTGAAGATATTTTCATAATACAATTTCTTCTTCCTAAATTTTGTATATAATATTATTAGTTAGACGATATAAACAATATAATTTTGTTGCAAACATTTCATAATTTTGTTGTAAATATTTTCAAACATATATTAGCATTTTATGAAGATATTTCCTAAATTTTCTTTATAATATTATTAATTAGACAATATAATATTGATATATAATATTTCAACTTTAACAAAATATTTTTTAAACTAAAGTAGAAGGTAAAAAGGATTTTTTTAACTAAATCATAATGAGACAAAACCAAGTACTTATACTATTCCCATTGGAAGTTTTTAATGGATCTTTTATCCAATAAAAAATGAAAACAAATTAAAAAGTAAGAAAGAGAAGAATACGAATCTCTGATTTAAAAGATTCTCAATTTTTTTGTGAAACTCATTTAGCAAATGGAGATATATGATTGGTTTATATTTGTCATTTTATCTTCAATTTAAAATAAATAATTTTTCTATCTCATAATTGTCTTTTTTAAATATACTTGAGACACTTGGAGAGTCTCTTAGCAATGGGGTGCTCTTAGAGATCTTCACGAGATACTCTATCCCTTAAATATAGAGTATTATCCTCTCCAAGAGATACTGCAATATTTCATAATTTAGAGTATTGAATAGTGATACTCTATATTTAGAGTATTACTATTCAATACTCTATATTTAAAGTTTCATCTTTTTTTTTTGCATTTAAGTCCCTAAAATTATATATCTCATAAAAAATTATTTATTAATTATGTTCTTTATCATTTTAGTCCATATAATTTTTTAATTTTAAAAATATTTCACATATACAGTTTTAAATTTAATAGTTACATATAAAATTATATAAATACGTTTCTAAATAAAATATAATATAAATCTAAGAGAAATATTACATAATATGAAGAAAAAAAAATATATTACACAGCAACATTACATTACAAATTTGATACAAAATAAAGTAAAACAGTTTAATACAAATTAAAGAAACACAATAAAAAGAAAATTACATTAACACATAAAAACACAAATTTTTAAATAGTACAACAACACTAATACTCAGATAAATTTGATTCTGAACCACCAAGATCCCCAAAATATGGTTCATAAAATTGTGGTGTGACCGAAGGTTACTGTTCTTGTTTTTGTTCTTGTTTTCTTTTTGTAAGATTCTTGCTTGTTTAGATCGAAAAAACTCACGGGTATTACTATCAGGGATAGAGTCTAAATCTTTTAAGAGGATTTTATTTTCCTCTTTCATTGTTTTGAAAGCTAATTTTTTTGCATCATTTTGCATACGTAATTCAGCTATCTCATAACTCTTTTTCCTAGTTGCTGCACTTTCTTTTAAAAAATCAAAGATTTTTTATTTGATGAAACGAGAGTGTCAACAGATGAATTATTACCTTCATTGATCTTTCTTTTGAGTTTTGCTTTCTTCGATCCAATGGGGCGTTGTGACGAATTTGATCCACCATCATCACTACTCAAATTGATTGAAAATGAAGATAGTACTAGAGATTGTGATGTTTCAGAGCCGACATTCTCGCTCCCAATATTAGGTGTATCTTGAATACCGACATTGATATTGTCTGTAAACTTTGGGATATCTTTCATCAAATTCCATACGTGGTCAAATTTAAAACCTTTCTTTAATTTTGGATCTTGTACCAAGAGTTTTTTGGCTTTTTCCACATGCAAAATTTTAGAACATTAATTTTAGTTTATAACATAAACATGTTTATATATAAATCAAGTATTTAAAAATACTTACAATGTCAAATTCAGATGCACCACTTGGATGCAAATTCTCCACTTGAGAGATGCAACTTTTCAGATTCCTAACAGCATATGTAATGCTACTCATCCTACTCTGCAGAGATCGAATACTTCTAATTTCCCATGTCCCTCTGTTTTTTTTTCATGGTAGCTTTTACTTATCCTTTCCCATAATTTTCCCACCATTTGGTTATTGCTACCAATTGGATCTTGAGAAATTTCTAGATAAACACAACATAACAACTCATCTTCATTTTGGTTGAATGATGAGCCTCTATTTTTTTCCATATTTTTAGTATAAGATTAAGAGTTGGTTAAATTGTGATATTATCAATCCTTGAAGTCTATTATTAATACATCATGATGGAAAACCCTAGTTCAAATGAACGGTCACAAAAAAATTTCGTAGATATTTTTATTTAAAAATTTGGATAGGATTTCAATCCAACCATCAATAATGGGTGAGATCTAATGGATGGTGTAGATTAATCTTCATATATTTTCTTATATAATATATTGGAAAAGTTATATAGATGGGATAAGATTTCAATCAAATGGTTGGTGACAGGTGAAATCTAATAAATGGTTTGGATGAAATTTGCAATATTTTTTTATATATAATATATAAGTTAAGTTATAGTTTGGATAGGATTTTAATCCAACGGTTCATGGCAATGAGATCTAATGAATGGCACAAATTTATTTTCAAGATTTTCTTATCATCTTAAATAGTAATATATTTATCTATAAAAATACACATCTAGACAATACACAAACATCACAACATCACCACTTAGTTTAAAATGAATTTGAATAATGAAGGTCCATCTTTTAATTCGTCTTCATCTTCAGACTCATCTAGGTTTGATGAATAGTTAAGAGATGATGATGCAACAATAGAGAGAGAAAATCAAATTGCAATCAATTTATTAGTCAACAACAACCGGCTTATTCCCCAACTCACTCAAGAAAGCGATCACGTAAGTCATCGAGGCTCTATTCTTGGTCATGCAAATTATACACCGTGATAGAGAAAATGCTCATCGTAATTTATTTAATGATTACTTTTCTGATAATCCTATGTATGGTGAAAGAGAGTTCCATTGTCGGTTCCGAATGTCAAAAAGTTTATTTCTTCATATTGTTGATGCTGTTAAACAACACGACAACTACTTTAATCAACGATGTGCTGCATCTGGTAGAATGGGCTTATCAACCCTACAAAAAGTTATGGCTGCTATTCGCATTCGCATTTTGGCATATGGTATGCCTGCTGATGCCACAGACGAATACATCAAAATTGGAGAGTCTACAGTAATTGAATGCATGAATAAATTTTGTCGTGCAATTATAGAAGTGTTTTCGAAGTGGTATCTCAGGTCACCAACATCAGAGGACATTGCCAAGTTTCTTAATATCGGCCACAACGTGGATTTCCTGGAATGCTGAGTTTGCAGGTCGTAGCGGATCTCCCATACTAATTCTTGAAGCTATTGCAGATTATGATCTATGGATATGACATGCCTATTTTGGTATGCCAGACAGCAACAATGACATCAATGTTCTGAAGGCATCCAATTTATTTTCGAAACTTGCTCAAGGTTCTGCTCCTCCTGCTAATTACATCATTCAGGGAAAATAATATAATATGGGTTATTATCTAGCTGATAGTATTTACCCCAAATTGGTCGACTATTGTTCAAACTATAAGCAATCCCCAACGTCCAAAAAAACAATTGTTTGCAGCAAAGTAAGAAGCATGTCGAAAAGACGTTGAGCGTGTGTTTGGAGTTCTACAATCCAAGTTTGCTATCGTAGCAGGATCATCCCACTACTGGAAGAAAGAGATCTTGCATGATATAATGACAGTTTGCATCATAATGCATAACATGATAATTGAGGATGAGCGCGATATCAACGCATCGGTTAGAGAAGCAAGATCAGCGTCGGGAGTAACGGTTGAAATGGTAATAAATGAAAATACCCGATTTCAATAGTTTTTAGCTCATAATCTACAAATAAAAAATAAAAAGACTCATTTATCTCTTCGGAATGCATTGATTGATCATATATGGGAATACTATGAAAATAGTTTTATTGAATAATGTATAGTTTATAATTAAGTTTTTATGTTTTTAATTTTATTTCTATGTATTTTTCTTTAAAAATGTAATATTTTATTAAATAATATCATGTGTAACATTTTAAAGTATGTTTTAGAGCTATGTGTAAATATTTTATTATTTTAGTTAATCATTAATAATATAAGTACCATATTGCAAAATAGATATTTTAAAATTTTCAAATTTGAAGTACACTCTTGGAGAATAACATTTGGAAACTTCAAATATAAAATATGTCTATTGTAAAAATAAAGTAACTATTGAAGATGCTCTAAAAGGTGTATTAGAACATAATGAATTTTAATATGTCCTAATTTTTCAAATTTCTCTATTTTTTTTATGTTAATACAAATTAGGTTTGTGTTCTTGAACAAATAGAGAAGTTAAAATCCGAGATGTGATCAGTCTTACTATTCAATGAAAATAATGACTTTAAGTCTATAACTGTATTTATAGAAATTTGCAACAACTATAAATTTCCTAAATTAGAATACTGAAAATTTCCATAATTAAAGCTTTGAAAGAGACCATTCTTAATAATCACATCTCATATTTTCTTATTGACAACTTAATGTGACTTGAAAGCATTGTATGTTTATCTTTAAATAAAATATACTATCATCTTTGAAAAATTTGGACATTGCTTTAAAAGCCATTTTTTTTTTGTCGAAAAAAGGTCATTGTTATTGTATTTCTCTCTGAGCATATGATTTTCTACAAGCGGGCCCTCTAAAACACGGGTGTCTAAAAGTATTTAGGTTTTTTGTTTACATTAAATATTATTTCTGTAATACTATTTTCTGTAATAGTTACACAGAACAGAACTGTCAAAATTTGAATTCAACTAGAACATAGCAAAATGAGAGATTTGTAATGGTTTGAACAAAAAAACACTCTCCATTTTGTAAAGATATTATTTTCGTCAACAACATTTCATATTTTTTTTATTATTAGATTAGGTAAAATCACAACAATTTAGCGAATTTGATTAATAACCATTCGACTGACTTGGTGATAAAGAAATAGTGGCATGATAGAATAGTACCACCATTTAATATTGTACCCATATTTCGTATCATTTCTAATTTTATTAGGGAAAATGGTCATTTAAAACCCCATCTTTCAAATTTTGGCCATTTAAAACCTCAACTTTTTCCTGGGCAATTTAAATCATCAACTTTTTGTTGACTTTCGGTTTAAATCATAAATTTTTGTTGACCAAGCCAATTTAGACAGATCGTTAAATGTTTAACAGAATAAATAAACAGAGTTAACAAAACCGTTTAATACCACAGTTAAATGAAACTACGTTGTTTTGATTTCAACATAAAAATAAAATTTTCGCTTGGACTAGACTTGAACCCATGACCTCCTCTTAAACAAAACTGAGTCCAAGACCATTGTGCCATCGTGTTTCTTAGTAAATATACAACAACAACTTATATATAATCTTAACTCATAAACAACTAATTTCTAAAAAATCCCTAATTTCTAAAAAACCCCAAATCGATTTATGTGTTCTGCAACTTCTTCTTTATTTTGCGACTTCTTCTCTGTTCTTCGATTTCTCTGATTGTTTCTCTTCTTCGATTTCTCTTACTTCTTCTCTTCTTCGATTTCTCTCTTTTAGACTTCTCTCTTCCTCTATTCTCTGACTTCCTCTATTCTCGTCATCCTCTCGTCATGATAGAACCTGACCGAAGTCCATTGTTGGAAGAAGATGGAGATGACGATGACCATGATGATGATGACGATGACCGTGATGATGATGCGGTTGTTCATGACGATGACCGTGATGATGATGCGATTGATGATAATGCTCAAGATGACATTAACGGTTTAGGTCTCGCAGAAGAAGGAAACTTAGAAGAACAAAGAAGAAGTCGCAGAACACATAAATCGATTTGGGTTTTTTTTAGAAATAGGGATTTTTTAGAAATTAGTTGTTTATGGGTTAAAGTTATATATAAGTTGTTGTTGTATATTTTCCTTAGAAACACGATGGCACAATGGTCTTGGACTTGGTTTTGCTTAAGAGGAGGTCATGGGTTCGAGTGTAGTCCAAGCGAAAATTTTATTTTTATGCTGAAATCAAAACGACGTAGTTTCGTTTAACTGTGGTACTAAACGGTTTTGTTAACTCTGTTTATTTTTTCTGTCAAACATTTAACGACGTGCCTAAATTGGCTTTGTCAACAAAAGTTTATGATTTAAAACGAAAGTCAACAAAAAGTTGATGATTTAAATTGCCCAGAAAAAAATTGAGGTTTTAAAAGGCCAAAATTTGAAAGTTGGGATTTTAAATGACCATTTTCCCAATTTTATTATTATCTCTTACTATTATTTTAAAATTTATATTATTTGAACGCAAATTGCGCCATAAACTTTATGGCCGAGGACACGTCTGTCTAGGTGTCACAAATAATCGTAAAAAGAAAACTTTAACATAAAAAAGTATATGTGTTTAATTAATAAATAAAACATGGATCTTTTTTCTTTTTATACTTTTATATCATCATTTAAAATTTTTTTTATCTTATTATAAGTAATGATCTCCGAATTCAACTACATGCATTATATGTGACTAAACAAACATATATATGAACTATTCTACGGTAATATTCTTTTTCAAAATAGATAATTCATAATTCAATGACAATAGACAATTTCCATGGCAAATATATTATTCCATGACGTAAGATCTATATATGCACAATGTTATATGATGAATAACGAATATGTAACACGGAATACCATACGTTTTTACCTACATTTTTTGTTGACGTCTACGATGTTACCTACATCACATTATAAATTATATTCTATAGGAACCGAACTTTATACATTGTATTGAAACATTAAACTTTTAATCAGCCATAAGCTAGAAGGTTTCTAGATTTAAATTTTATATTTGTTGTGAAAAGGAAAGAATTTTGTTTATGTATAAAATATTGGTTTAAAAAAAATTTGCAACAGTAAATAGTACGAATAAATAATTGTTTTAGGTAACGCAAATAATTTGACTAACAAAAAAAAGAAAAAAAAAATTTTTTTTTTAAAAAATATCACTTTTTCAAAAAAAAATAGTATAAATATCACTTTTTAAAATTATTTTTTCGTTATATCATTTATGTTTGGGTTAATTATGTTATATCATTTATTTTTTTGTTATATTATTTATGTTGTATCCATGTAGGTGTCCAAGACATTGTGGTCAAGTGGTAAGGAGACGGAACTGAGACGTCAACACGTTCCAGGTTCGATCCACTTGCTACGCGAAACTAAAACACATTGTCTTGGACACATATATGGATATGGACCCTTGCTTTTGGCCAATTTGCATATACGGAGAAAGAGTCTATCCATGGGCTGCATCCAGTGGCGGAGCTAGAAATTTTTTTAAACAGGGTCACTAAGAACTTACTAAATAACATAGTTTACAAACTGCTAAACACAAAAAGAAAACATAGTTTATAATTGCATCCTACGTTCACTAATAACTTGAAATATTTTTATCACCATTTCATTTGTTACATCTTTGAATAATTTTTTTTCGATGTAACAAATAAGACTATCACTTAGAAATTGATCACCGATCCGATTTTGTAGTGTGGTCTTCACAATCTTTATTCCTGAAAAATATCTCTCGATGGTTGCAGTCGCAACAAGCAAAATCAAAGCTAGCTTCAAAAGCCTATAAACCAAAGGATGTGAAAGATTTTTCTTAGTTTCTACCATCATCCGTGCTAGATCTCCAAGATTTCTCAAATCAGTAAACCTTTCATCTTCTCGTAGATTATCAATATATATGTCAAGTTGATGATTAAGAGAAATGCATTCCACACGGCTAAAATCCTCAGGATAAAATTTAGCCAATCTCAATACATTTTCTTTGTCAAACCTATGAAATGAATCAAGAGGACTTAAAGCCGCTATGCAGACGAGTAATTGAGAGTTTACCTCATTAAAGCGATCATTGAACTCCTGAAGCTGCATATCCAATACAGTATAAAAACAACTAACTTGGTAATAACGCAAATTCGTTATGTTGGTCTGTTTCCGTGGCCTCACGATGAATTCGTCTTCCATGTTGAGAATTTCCGTGTTGTGCTTCTTACAAAAATCAAAAACTTTCTTCACAAAAGAATCCCATCCAACATCTCTTAAATTTTGTAGTTGTCTCTTAGTGGATTCCACTAGTGAGACGGCATTGACAATGTCTTGATCTTTCTTTTGTAATGTCATTGACATATTCTCTGTGAGTCCTAATATAAGCAACATCAAGTGTAGATAGAACAAAAAATCAAAACTATGAATGTATTTGAGAATACCATTTGCTTGACGCCTCTTGGTGTAATCTACACCTTCATCTTGGTCATGCTCAAGCACCTTGATCACAGAAGAAAAAAATTCAACTAACCGCAATAACGTTTTATAATGAGAACCCCAACGTATATTTCCTGGCCTTGGAAGTGAAGACTTTTGATTTAACCCTTTTCCAGTCTTGATTTCGCCACTACTTATTCCCTCCTCAATTATCTCCTGTTGACTATCTCGCATCATATCTTTTCTCTTGCAAGAACCTCCAACAACATTTACTAACAAAGAAATCATATGGAAAAAAATTTCAACTTCAAGATGCTTCTTTGCAACTGCAACAATAACCAATTGAAGTTGGTGAGCAAAACAGTGGACATAATATGCAGAGCCACTCTCTTTTGAAATCAACGTTCTTAGCCCACTGAGTTTACCCCTCATATTCTCTGCTCCATCATAGCCTTATCCTCTCACTTTTTTCAAACTCAAACTGTACTTAGCAAATAGTGAATCAATACCATGTTTCAGAGATAAGGAACATGTGTCCTTAGCATGGATAAGACCAACAAATCTCTCTTTGACTATCCCATGCTTATCAACAAAACGAAAAACTACAGCCATTTGCTCTTATATCAGAAACATCAGCCGATTCATCCACCAAAAGAGCAAACACATCATGATCAATCTCTTGAATTATGGAATTGACTACTTCTTCTGAAAATCAATGAACTATGTCTTTTTGAATCGGATGAGACACCATTTGATTATTTCCAGGATCATTCTTCAATACAACTTTACCCACAACTTCATTTTGTTCAGCCGTATACCTCACTAACTCCAGAAAGTTTCCTTTGTCACTAGAATCATCTGTCTCATCATGACCACAAAATGCCAACCCTTGCCTCAATAAGTATCTAGAAGCATCCACTGAAACATTTAATCGAATACGGTACTGATTTTTCATAACATCAGACTGTTTATGCAGAGCATGTGCAATTGATTGGCCTTGTCTCATCAAATCTTCACGTTTCTTCTTAGCTCTGTGATGAAAGCTATTTATTAGACGTCTATGATCACTCAATGATTGAAACTTATTCCAACTCTGAAATCCCTCTGTCACGAATGCACTACTTCCGTCTTTATTTTCGTTGTAATCTCTGAATAAATAACAACACAAACAATATGTCTTTTCTTTCTTCACACTATATTCCAACCAATCAAACTTATCAAACCAATCAGGATTAAATCGTCTCAATGTATTTCCTATCTGTCGCTGTTCGAAATTGTGACCACGAGGTTGATAAGGTCCTCTAGTTAAATATATGCGTCTTACCACGTCTCGTTCGTTGGGATGGTATTCCAATATTATTTTCCTCTCACCGGGATCATATGGCAAATTATCTAAATCGATATCTGTTGATGGAGCTTTTCTTTTCAAAAACCGCTCCATTAGTTCATCTGAAGAATCAAAGTAAATAGTTTAATTCAAATTATATAACCAGTGAGGACAAATGGACAAATCAAAGATAAAAATATCTAAATTTACAGAAGTCAGTTATGTTTTATGCGTTCACAGAGAGTCAGAGAACCCATGATTGACTTCAGTCACAGAATTTCCAATTTAACAAAAAGGATTATAATTTAAACAAACTAAAGTGAAAAAGAAAACAAGAATTCCTAACCTGAACTAAACTTCAACTTGAAAATCGATTGAGATTGGAGACTTGAAACTTTAGAAATTTTTTTGTTTGTCGAACAAGGAGACGGAGAGACGATGATCAGAAGACGAAGAGTTTCTGTATTGCAAAGAAAAAACCGATATAAAATATCTAAATCATGTATATTAGATCTCAATGTTAATAAAAGCCCAACTGTTTTTTAGCCCAACCTAAACAAATAATTTGAGTTTTCATTAACTTTCTAGATTCAGATTTTTGTGGTGGGGTCAATTACTGTTTTTGAAGGGGATCATCATTATAACGACAAAAAAAAGGATCATTGTAAATTTGTTTAAAGATATAACATATTTTTTTTTTAAATTAGTAGGGGTCAACTGACCCCCTTTTGACCTTAGTACCTCCGCCCTTGGCTTCACCTCCTCATGGATTACTCCGGGCCCTTCCATAGGCCTATGTTTTGCCGTGAGTTATAAAAAAAAAGACTATATTATATTAAATTTTAGTTTTGAGGGTTTAGGGATTTTTAAGGGTCAAAATATTTTTTAGGCTTTGAAATTTTAAGATTTATACTTTAAAAATCCATAATTAGTGGTATGTTTGTAAACGAACAATTCCTAGTGGCATTTTTGCAAATATACAACCCAAAAATAGTATTTTTGTATTTATCCCAAAAAGAAAAGAAAAGGTAACGCAAATAATTACAAAACAACAAGATATAAAGGGACGCTAAATGTAACGTCCGTGAACCAAAATGTGATTTTGGTTGCTACGTCGATCGACACAAGGTTAGTGTGTCGATCGACACACGTGTTTTGACTTGTGAGAAGTCGTGTTTCTGGGCGTTGCGTCGATCGACACAAGGTGTGTGTGTCGATCGACACAGGTTGAAATTAGACCAGATCGGTTCGATTTCAATTGTTCGGTTCGGCGGGTCAGTTTAGGGAAACCCTAGGGTTGGGGTATAAAAGATGTGCAGTCGAGTTGGCCGAGTTTTTCTTCTAGAAATCGCAGAATCAGAGAGTTTTTTAGAGAAATTAGAGTGTTGAGAGTTGTTCTTGATTCTTGGAAGCTTGTTCGTGTTTGTGAGGATCCAGGAGTGTGTTGGGGTCTGTGGCTGCTCGATTTGTTTAAGGATTTTTGGATTGGAGGCTGTGTTCTTCGCGTTCTTTGCATTCTTCGTGAAACCTCATCCTTTGATAGGATATGATTATTTGATGATTTGATGATTGATTCTCGTTGATATGGATGTTATGTGTTGTTTGCATTTGTTTGTTGACAAATTCTGTGCAGGAGATCGACTTGTGAGCAGGTCAGAATCGAACCAGAGAAGAGAAAGTTCGATTCTGCGTTTCTGCGTAGTGCGTCGATCGACACAATTGCTTTGTGTGAATCGACACAGGGTGCGTCGATCAACACCATGGTGGTATGTCGATCGACACTGTCAGTTTGACATATTGAACGTGCTGTTTTCTCGTTTGGTTAATGTGTGATGCATTGTTGATTGTTCATCCTGGTATTGTATCATTGCTTATGCCTGTGTGTATAGCCTAGTAGATAGGATGACCGTCTCACTGAGTATTTGTGATAATACTCACGCATCTCTTTTTGCCATGTGATGCAGGTAAAGATAAAGTGTGATCGTGGAATCATGGCCGGGAAGAGGAGATGATTTAGTGTAGGGGTGGGCATTCGGTTTTCGGTTTCGGTTTTGGTTTGGGTTTTTGGTTTTTCGGTTTTTTGGTTTTAGATAAATTGAGTCCATGTGAAACCGAAATTGTTTCAGTTTGGTTCGGTTCGGTTTACATCGGTTTTAGTTTGGTTCGGTATCACAATATAGAAGTCCATAATATACCGAAATCCTACTTTGGTTCGGTTTTCAGTTTCGGTTTCGGTTTTGGTTTCTGTTTGAATCAGATTTTAGAGACTTGAATCAGATTTTAATAAGTGAAATTGCTTTTCCAGGAAGTGAGGAAATCTCTGTGTAATCATTGTCACTCACAGAATATGAATCTTCTTGGTTGTTGTCATTCTTGGCTTATAAATGAAACAAAAGAATGTTCTTTTAGGTTCCCAGGCGGTGGTTAGTTAGTCTTGTATTGGAAAGGGAACTCAAGAACGAACCTTTGTCATTAGTGGCTAAAGAGGTACCAAAATTGAATAAACATTACAGGTTTTTATTAATTGATACTCGCTGGTTTTGTAATTGGGTTTTCAAGAATATTTACTCAGAAAGCTCCAAGATTCGAACACGTCCAAGTTATGGTTTGAAACCGAAAAAACCGAATTCGAACATGTACAAATCAAATGAACAAGCAAAAATGAATCAAAAGAGCATCATATTCAAAGAGTTTTGAGTCTAAAATCCATAATGAAACATAAAAGAGAACACAAAATAAAATAAAAAGTCAATAACCATCCATAAGCTTAAAATAAAAATAAAGTTCACATACTTTGTTCTCTTTTTTCCATCACAATCCTTCAACTTCAAGACTAGCTTGTGTGCCTCACAATCCTAACTCTCAAGTGGAACATAAAGTAAAATATAAAAATGAAGTTCATGTATATAACTGAAACTAAACGAATGAAAGAATTGTAGATATATTACCTCTTTGTAGCTTATCTTGCAACTCAATGTCTCCAATCAAGTCTTTAATGGTGATTGCTCCTTTTTCAGTGAGTTTTACCTCGCATTTTAACCACTGCTTTGTGCACATCAAAGCCTCTATTGAACTATGTGTAAGAGCACTTCTGAAAGGGTCTAAGATACGGCAAGAAGTACTAAAAGCACTCTCTGAAGCAACAGAAGAGACTTGCATAGCAAGTACATCTCTAGCCATCTCGGATAAGACATGAAACTTTGGAGCATTGACTCTCCACCAACTAAGAACATCAAACTCTAGACCCATTGGCATCACTGGATTTTCTACTGATACTGTCAAATAAAGGCGTAACTCGTTACTCGCTTCTTGAACTCCCTTTGCTTTGACATGCTCCTTATAAACTTTATCCATTCTTTCATAACCACGAAAATCATCATCAATATCTGCTGCAATTTGATCTTGTTGGCTACTTTGAAACTGAGATGTCTGAGAAGAACCCCCTGTAGAATGAGATTGACTGCTTGTAGCACATTTATTGCTAAAGAGAAGGCCATATTGCTTAAACATTCCTTCCATTAGCATCTTTACAGACTGAAGAAGACTCCTTCCAATTACACTGTCCTTACCATAAAGATGATCCAAACACATCTCCGCAAATTCCATTTTGTTCCTTGGATCAAGTACACTAGCAACAATGAGAAGCATATTCACTTCACTCAAACCACCCCAATACTTTTCAAACTTAGCTATCATCCAGTTGGCACTTTCCTTTAACTCTAAGTCTGGTTGTTGGCTCAATCTAATCAAGTTCCTTTGTATGGTAACAATCCCATTGTAACATAGGTGAGCATTCACCTTCGTAGACGCTGAAACAATTAACGTGGAATGATAAAAACTGACTAACCTGTTTATCTCATCCCAATCTTTTTTAAGTGGTGGTCCAACTTTTTGTTCTCCATTTCGTCCCCCTCTAAGAAAGTAGTCATTATACCTTCTGTCTTCAAGTTCCACTTATCGAAGCCTACTCTAAACTTAAGAGCTCTTACCAACATTAGATACGTAGAATTCCATCTTGTGCTCACATCCAATGGTAAACTTCCTCGAGTAATAACCTTTCCAGAATCAAGCTTATCCTCAAAAGCCTTCATTCTCTTTATAGAACCCCTGAGGTACAGAACACTATTACGAACACTACACACACTCTTATCTGCCTCATGTAGACCATCTTTGACAACTAAGTTGATGATGTAAGCAGCACATCTCAAATGTAAGTTTTCACCATTCAGAATCAATGCTTCATCCCCTTTAGCTTGAAAACTCTCTGTAAACTTTGATATAGCATTTGTATTCGCTGTAGCGTTATCAACTGTGATGGTGAACACCTTCTCTATTCCCCAATCATCCAAGTAATCCAGAAGACAAGATGCTATAGTATCACCTGTATGATCATCTACATTCTTAAACCCAATAATTGCCTTCCTGAGCTTCCAATCTGAATCAATAAAGTGAGCACTGATCACCATGTAGCTACATAAGGTTGTAGGAGCAACCCATCTATCAGTTGTCAACGAAACCCTTTGCTTCTTCTCAGCAAACAGTTTCTTCATGTCTGCTTTGCGTGATGCATAAATCTCCATGATGTCTCTTGTAGCGTTCTTCTTGAGTGAGGTGTATAACTTTCTACCTTCTTGCAAAAGTGTCTCCAACCAATATTCTCAACAAATGCGAATGGTAACTCAGCCAAGACAATCAGTTCATTCGTAGCTTCTCTCCACACTTGCTTTGAAACCATACCTTTTTGGAGCCTACCATCAGAGGTTACATTAGCCTGTTTTTTACCTCCTGAATCATTCTTAAGAGAAGCATGATACTACTTACATATCTTTAGATGCGCATTCAGGTTTGAAGTTCCATATTTTGTCAAGCAGCTTCTACTAGCTCCACAATAATTGCAAGTGCATCTGTTATAGTCTTCTTTCGTCCTTGTGAAGTGTGTCCAAACCTCAGATCTTGTCTTCTTTCTCGGATTAGAAGAATTATCAGTAGGCTTCTCTTTCGTTCTCTTTCCTAATGTAGGTTCAGTAGGAGTTTCAATCTCATCATCAATCATCTCATCATAATCAATATCATGCTCATCGTCGTCATTATGTCGTGCATGTGATGAATTAGAATCCATCTACAAAATAAAGGTATGACAAAATCTTAAGTATATATTCTTCTTAAATACAAGAATGACAACAAAACAAAGCTTTAGTATATGGTCCAATTCATAAACAAAACATAGTATTTCAGTTCACGTATAGAGTTAAGTTCATGTTGTCTCCTTTCCATATAGCTAAGTAATGACAATAACTTGGTAACACGAAGCACAAAATCAAACGAAACATGGGTTGTGAAGACAAAGATATTTATATGTCTCCTCAAGACTGAAAAAAAAAATTTCAACTTTGGAATATTTTCTCTAGTTACAATGTATTAAAAACGGAGTTAAGAGAAAAAAGCAGAGCAAAAAAATTGTTGTTGATGTTGTGTTGTTTGTTGATGATCCAAAAGCTATACAATCAAGATATAAAAACATTTTATGATTTTTATAAAAAGAATAGTAAACACTCTTAGTCGTAAAAACTATGCCTTTGAGGAATGCAATCTTCAAGAACCAATCTTGTAGCCACACAAGAATAACCTTTCCTGAATCTACCTTTGTTCAGACTCTTCACATCAACTTCTACTGCAAAGATTGTACAAACCGTAGACTAACCCTCCTACGTTCCATAGCTAAAGCAACAAAAGAACAAAACTTACATAAACCCATAAACTTAAATAGGAAAACCCATCAAATCCCAAGAACATCAATCAACATATTAAGCTCTCTCGCCTCTATTACTCATGTAAGCTTTCCATTCATGTCATGAATTCAACTTTTTGATTGTGAAATAGTTGGCTTCCACTGAAAGATTTTTCTCCTAATGCGATGTTGCAGGTAATAACTCTCTCAAAGTTGTTCAGTTCGTAAACTGCTCGGCTTTGCTCGCGTCCAGAAGTCAATATCTCCTATAACAAGGATTGAAGGATATACCGCAAGCAAAACAGGATTTGAGGCCGTTCCTAACACTCGCTTTGCAAGTCATCCTCTCGATGGTCGTTACTAAGTTAATGGCTGATTATGACACCAAGAGCAAATTACAATCGAGAAGAGAAGAAGTCGATTACAAACCTGAGATGGTGGTGAATGATTGAGGAGAAGCCGATTAGCCAGCTTAAGTTCTCGATCAACTTCAGGAGAGAATCAGGAGGTCTATGAGGGTTTGGTGAAGCTTGTTGGGTACTGTCCAGATTTCGAATATTGAAGCTTGTCGATTGTTGTCAAGAGAGATATTGGATATTGTTTGCAACAGCCGATTGGGTTGTCGAGATAGATACCAGCCGATTGTCCGATTATAGTCCGATTGGGTAAATACCAGCCGATTGCGATTGGGTTTCGGTTTGGGTGGATACCAGCCGATTGCGATTGGGTTTTGGTTTTCGGTTTTGCATTCGGTTTTTTGGTTTAAACCGAAACCAAACCGAAACCATGGACTATAGATTTTAAAGTCCATTCGGTATAATCCGACTAACCGAAACCGAAACCATACCACTTTTTTGGTTCGGTTTGGTTCAGTTTTTCGGTTTTGGTTATTTTTGCCCACCCCTAATCTAGTGTCTCGTATTTCGTGGCTATTGTGTTAGAATTCTAGGATGTACTGATTCTGGAACTATGATGATTTGCTTGTTTGGATTTCTTGAATTTGATTGATGGTTATTGTTATTGAAATTGGTTTAGAGATTTAGTAAAGTATGGGATTTACTGAATGTTGTGTTTGGTCTAATTGTTGAATTGTTTCTACATTGTTGTGTTGACCCGTTGAAGATTATTATTTGTGATAATAATAATCCAAAGGGAAAAATTATAAATTCTGGGTTGGGTTGTTTAACTAAAAGTCTTTGTAGTAGCTATTTAACAATTTTTTCTCTTGATGCGATTTTATTTTCGATTAAATTAAGCTTTGCTATATTTTTTTTTTTAACATCTGTATTGTATTGATTATTATTCAATTACAAATTGTGAGAACTGTTACATTGACGATTTTACAATGGACAAGTTTCCACCTTGATCCATGCCAAACAATTATATCTTGCCCCATGCTGAAGATCTCTTGTAAGCTTATCTCCATTAAACTACATCATATTAATAAATCGCATCTTTTAGTATTCGAACCCTAGATATCCTGTGTAAAAGCATTAATGAATCCATAACTAAACCACTGGGCCAAGATGACTTCCACGAAACGATTATATCCTAGCTATATTTAATTTGTAACGCCCGTGAACCAAAAAGTGGATTTTTGGTGGTGTCGATCGATACAGGTGTGTGTGTCGATCGACATGTGTGTTTTGGACTTAGGAGAAGTCGGGTTGGGGCGTTATGTCGATCGATACGGGTAGCGTATGTCGATCGACACGGGTTAAATCAGACCGTCCGGTCCGTTTTAATTGTCCGGTTTGGTGGGGCTGGTTTAAGGAACCCTAGGGTTCGATATTTAAGCATGAACAGTCGCGTGGTGGGGGTTTTGGCCGAAAATCAGAGAGAAAGAAGAGGATTTTGAGTGTGAGATCAGAATCAAGGGTTTTGGGCGATTTTTGGGAGATTTCTTGAGAAGGATTGATCGTGTGTGGAGATTGAACGAGAGGGAGGTTGTTGCTGTGTTGATTTCGGGTCTGTGAGGACGGAATCAGAGGCTGTGTGTTCTTCGCTCGTTCTTCGCGTTCTTCATCCTTTTTCAATCCCAATCAAGGTGAGTGCGTGATTGTAGGCTCGTATAAGTATAGGGGGCCACGGAATACGATTGCTTGGTGGTTCGGGTGTGTTTTGTGTGTGGATTTGTGCAGGAGACTCGACAGATCGCATCAGATTCGAGTCGTGTGAGGATTGACTCGATTCTGGGTTCTGCGATGTCGTGTCGATCGACACCGAGGTGGTGTGTCGATCGACATGGGGCCTGTGTTCTTCGACACCTAGTGGTTGTGTCGATCGACACAGTGTGTCCTGTCGATCAACACGGTGTCACCGATCATCGACACCTAGTGGTTGTGTCGATCGATACAGTAAGTCCTGTCGCTCGACACGGAGTATTCTGGACTGGTTTTGTTTGCTTGGTTGTGTATGCTTGTTCTGTGATCATCCTGGTATTGTGTTTGTTGTTTATACTTGTATTTAAATAGCCTGTAGACGGGATGACCGCGTCGCTGAGTATTTGTGATAATACTCACGCAACTCTTTTTGCCATGTATTGCAGGTAAAGAGAAAATGTGATCGTGGAATCGTGGTGAGAAAGGAGAGATGATCTAGGGTCTCACTTTCTGTTGTTGAGTTAGAATTGCTAGGACGTAGTAATTCTGGAAACCCCGGTTTGATTGTATTGGATTTGGTTGATGTGTTGTTGTCTAAATTGGTTTGGTTAGTAACTTAATAAGTATGGGTTTATTGAATTGGAAATTGTTATTGATGGTTATTGTTTTCCGCGTTGCATGTTGTATTGGCCCAATTGAGGATTATTATCTGTGATGATAATAATCTGAAGGGAAATTTTTTTTTTAATTTTTGGGTCGGGTCGTTTCAGTTTGGTATCAGAGCCCTAGCGGTTCTAGGGCGGGTACAATTGATTGATTAGGAAGTTAATTGATTGATTGTTGTGTGGGTATAGAGTCTTAGATCATCTCTTCCGAGCCTTCAATGAGATTCCACGGTAAGTGTTGTATGATTTCTGTTTTTGTTCTAGTACTTAGTAATCTGCTGTGAGTGCAGAAGTATGGCTAGAGGTGCTAGAGGCAGAGGTCGTGGGGGCCGTGGGGGTCGTGCTGGTCGTGGGCGCGGCCGAGGGCTCGAGAGTGAGTCGGTAGCCGCCAGTGTGGCCCAGGAGACCACCCAGGAGCAGGTGGCAGACTCTCAGGCGTTTCAGGAGGGGTCCGTGGGTCCGGCTTCTACGAGTGTCAGTGTGAGGGCTGATGGGGCTAGTATGGGTCCCGGTGTAGTTGCTGGTGCGGCAGGCCCAGGTGGGGGTGCTATCGCAGGTGTGGCTCAGGACCGAGATGATCGTCTGGCGGGTTTGCTACAGATGATTCTGGAGCGGTTACCAGGTGGGGTACCGGCTCCGGATCAGGCTCCGGGAGTTCAGCCATGTGGGGTTGGTGTGCAGCCAGTAGTGGCGGGTGTTCAGCCGGGTGTGGCTGGGGTGCAGCCGGTTGTGGCGGTTGCAGAGGAGCTTCCATCGTATCTGAGGATGATGGAGCAGATGCAGCGGATTGGCACCGGGTTTTTCTCTGGTGGTGCCAAGCCGGAGGAGGCCGATGAGTGGCGGCGGAGATTAGAGCGTAACTTTCGCTCGATCAGGTGTCCGGAGGGATACAGAGTAGACCTAGCAGTGCACTATTTGGATGGTGATGCGCATCTCTGGTGGAGAGGCGTTGAGACTAGGCGGGTGCAGGCCGAGATGGTCTGGGAGGATTTCTTGGCTGAGTTTAATGCCAAGTATTTCCCGCAGGAGGCGGTGGACAGGATGGAGTCGAGGTTTCTGAACCTGACTCAGGGGGATCGGACCGTGAGGGAGTTCGATTTGGAGTTCAGTAGACTCCTGGTGCATGCTGGTAGAAGCATGGAGGGCGAGCAGGCCCAGGTGAGGAGGTTCCTCGGGGGACTTCGAGCTGAGTTGAGGACTCGCTGCAGGGCGAGTAGGTTTGCCTCGAGGGCGGAGCTGGTTGAGACGGCGGCTGCGATTGAGGAGGATCTCAGGGAGCAGGTGGTGGTGGTTAGTCCACCGGTGCAGCAGTAGCAGCCGAGGAGATCTCAGCAGCAGAGTGGTTCGAGCAGGGGCGGAAAGCAGGCTCGGGGACAAAAGAGGAAGTGGGAGAGTACTTCCGGGGCCAGTCAGGGTGGACAGGGTGGTTCAGGATGCTACGGGTGTGGTAGCATGGGCCACAAGGTGGCAGACTATCCGACGAGGAGAGAGACTCGGGCAGCACAGGTGTGCTTTCACTGCAGGGAGCCCGGGCACATTAAGCCCAAGTGTCCGAAGTTGCAGCAGATGGTTGTGGCGGCAGTGCAACCGTTAGCGGTGCAGCCTTTGGCTCAGATTGCAGCGACGCCGCGGGTTTTCACGGCGGCTGAGGCGGGCGGTTCTAGCGCCAGACCGATCATAGGTACTAATTTAGACTTCTCTTTTAAATTCTTGTGGTAATTTATTTTAGTCTGTTTGGATTGTGTGTCCGCATTAGAGTGTCGGGTCTTAAAGCACATGAGATTGTGCAGGGACCTTAGTTGTGGGCGGATGTGAGTCCCACGTGTTGTTCGATTCAGGAGCTACGAATAGCTTCATCACTCCGGAGTGTGCGGAGGGCAGCGGAATCCGGAGCGATTCTGGTGAGCAGCCGGGAGTAGTTAGGGTTGCTGGTGGGAGGACGTTAGCTACTTTCGGGCGGGTTCGAGGTGTAGACGTTCTGGTGGCGGGTGAGTTGATGCCAGCAGACCTGGTTATTAGTCCGGTGGAACTGTACGATGTCATCCTGGGGATGGATTGGTTGGATCGATACAGGGTCCATCTGGATTGTCATCGAGGACGTGTAGTGTTTGAGCGGGAGGCTGGGAGGTTGGTGTTTCAGGGGGTGAGACCGACTTCCGGAAGTCTTATGATTTCAGCGATACAGGCCGAGCAGTTGATAGTGAAAGGTTGTGAGGCATATCTGGCGACGATAGTGATGCCAGAGACTGTTGGAGAGGTTGCAGTTGGGGATATCCGGGTCGCTCGGGATTTTCAGGATGTGTTCCAGTCGTTGTTGGGTTTGCCACCGTCGCGGTCGGATCCATTTACGATTGAGTTGGAACCCGGAACAGCTCCGATATCCAAGGCACCTTACCGTATGGCTCCAGCAGAGATGGCAGAGCTGAAGAAGCAGCTGGATGATCTGTTGGGGAAGGGTTTCATCCGGCCTAGTATTTCACCGTGGGGAGCACCGGTGTTGTTTGTGAAGAAGAAGGATGGGAGTTTCCGGTTGTGTATCGACTACCGGGGGCTTAACCGAGTCACTGTGAAGAACAGGTATCCTCTACCATGCATTGATGAGTTGTTGGATCAGTTGCGAGGGGCTACTTGGTTCTCCAAGATAGACTTGGCGTCGGGTTACCATCAGATTCCGATTGATGAGGCGGACGTCAGGAAGACGGCCTTTCGGACGAGGTATGGGCATTATGAGTTTGTGGTGATGCCGTTTGGTTTGACGAATGCCCCAGCAGCGTTCATGCGGTTGATGAACGGGGTGTTCCAGGAGTATCTGGACGTGTTTGTGATCATCTTCATAGATGATATCCTGGTATACTCGAGGAGTCCGGAAGAGCACGAGGTGCATTTGAGGTTGGTTTTGGAGAAGCTGCGGGAGCAGAAGCTGTACGCGAAGCTGAGTAAGTGCAGTTTCTGGCAGCGAGAGATGAGCTTTCTTGGCCATGTTGTGTCTGCAGAGGGAGTGTCTGTGGATCCGGCTAAGATAGAGGCTATCAGAGGTTGGCCTAGACCGAGGAACGCCACCGAGATCAGGAGTTTTCTTGGGTTGGCAGGCTATTACCGGAGGTTCGTCAAGGGATTCGCGAGTATGGCGCAGTCGATGACGAAGCTAACAGGGAAGAATGTCCCTTTTGTTTGGTCTTCAGCTTATGAGGAAAGTTTCGGGAAGCTGAAGGAGATGTTGACCAGTACACCTGTTTTGGCGTTACTCGAGCCGGGTGAGCCTTATGTGGTGTATACAGACGCTTCAGGAGTTGGTCTGGGTTGTGTGCTGATGCAGCAGGGGAAGGTGATTGCGTATGCTTCGAGGCAGTTAAGGAAGCACGAGTGCAATTACCCTACCCATTACTTGGAGTTGGCTGCAGTTATCTTTGCACTTAAGATCTGGAGGTCTTATCTGTATGGCGGGAAGGTGCAGATTTTCACAGACCATAAGAGTCTGAAGTATTTCTTCACTCAGCCGGAGCTGAACCAGAGACAGAGGCGCAGGATGGAGTTAGTGGCAGACTATGACCTGGAGATTGGGTACCACCCGGGTAAGGCTAATCTGGTTGCAGATGCGTTGAGTCGGAAGAGGACAGCTTCAGATCAGGAGCGGGATATAGAGGCTCTGGTGAGCGAGATCAGCACGTTGAGGCTGTGTGTGATCTCACAGGAGCCGTTGGGGTTAGAGGCAGCTAACCAGGCAAATCTGTTGAGCAGGATTCGGGTTACACAGGAGAATGATCAGGGTTTGATCGACGCTTCTCAGGCGGCCGGTTCAGAGTATGAGGTCTCAGCGAGTGGGATGATACTGGTGAACGGGCGGGTTTGTGTACCCAAGGATGAGGATCTGCGGTGGGAGATCCTTAGGGAGGCTCATTTGAGCATGTTATCGATTCATCCGGGAGCGACTGTGATGTACCGTGACTTGAAGTGGTATTATCACTGGGTCGGGATGAAGAGGATGTAGCTAGCTGGGTTGCAGCGTGCAACGTGTGTCAGCTGGTGAAGGCTGAGCATCAGGTTCCGAGCGGATTATTGCAGAGTTTGCCTATTCCGAAGTGGAAGTGGGATATGATTACGATAGATTTCGTGACGGGATTGCCAGTGTCGCGGACCTATGATGCGATATGGGTTATTGTGGATCGTCTGACCAAGTCAGCACATTTTCTGGCCATCAAGAAGACCGACGGAGCGGTGCTGTTGGCTAGGAAGTATGTGCGTGAGATAGTGAGGCTGCATGGGGTGCCAGCAAGTATTGTGTCAGACAGGGATCCGAGATTCACTTCAAAGTTCTGGAGGGCATTCCAGGCAGAGATGGGCACTAAGGTGCATATGAGTACCGGGTATCATCCTCAGACGGATGGGCAGTCTGAGAGGACGATTCAGACATTGGAGGATTTGCTGAGGATGTGTGTACTGGATTATGGTGGTCTTTGGGTGGATCCTCTGAACCTGGTAGAGTTTGCGTACAACAACAGCTATCAGGCGAGCATTGGGGTAGCTCCATATGAGGCTCTGTATGGGAGGCCGTGTAGGACACCATTATGCTGGACTCAAGTGGGGGAGAGGAGCATGTTTGGTGTAGACTTTGTTCAGGAGACGACGGAGAAGATCCGTGTCTTGAGGCTGAACATGAGAGAGGCTCAGGATCGGCAGAAGAGTTACGCCGATAGGAGACGGAAAGAGCTGGAGTTTGAACTAGGAGATATGGTGTATCTCAAGGCAGCTATGTTGAGGGGTCCTACCAGATCCATTTTAGAGAATAAGCTGAGTCCGAGGTTTATGGGTCCGTTCAGAGTGGTGGAGCGGGTCGGACCGGTAGCTTATAGATTGGAGTTACCTCAGAGTATGAAGGCTTTTCACAAGGTCTTCCATGTTTCGATGCTACAGAAGTGTCTGCATGAGTCTGAGGAGGTGTTAGCGAGGATTCCGGAGGATCTTCAGCCCAACATGACGTTGGCGGCGAGGCCTGTGAGGATTCTCGAGAGGAGGATCAAGGTGCTGCACCGGAAGAGTATACCGTTGGTGAGAGTCGTGTGGGACTGTGACGGTATTGAGGAGGAGACTTGGGAACCAGAGGCGTTGATAAAGACGAAGTTCTCGAAGTGGTTCGAGAAGCAAGCGGTGGCTTGAGTTCTTTTCTGGTTTTCAGAGTCAGTATTAGCATGTTGCTATGTTTGTGATAATTGTATTTCGTGGTGGATGTAACGAGTATACAATTTGAGATTTAATAAGATGAGTTTGCCTTATTAAATGTGTTATGAGATGTCAATTCTTTTGGTATGACTGGTGATGTCATGGGTCCGTGATGACTGGTAGATCATGAGGAGGTTTAGCGGTAGAAGTTCTATGTGAGTTAGAGCTTGCCTATCGGCTAGGATGGCTAGGAATAGAAGTTTTACGCGGCTTAGAGATCGTTCATGTTCCAGGAGTGGCTGGAAATGAGACTGTACAGGTTCCAGGAGTGGCTGGAAATGTAAGCTCTACGCGCGTTAGAACTTGTCTATTTCCTAGGGGGAGTCTGGAGCAGAAGTCTTATGTGAGTTAGGACTGTCTTTCCAGGGACTCTGTGAAACACCCTGGTGATTGGGTTGTTTCGGATGACCACGGAAGGTGATTCGGGTCGACAGGTGCTTATGATGCACGTTTCAGAGTATTGCTCCAGGGAACGGGTGGGTTCCTGTATACTGAGGGATAGTGGATCTCTCCAGAGGACGGGTGGGTTCTCTGCATTTACTCGAGAGTTAGTGGTTCTCTCTAGGGGACGGGTGGGTTCCCTATATATATATATACATGGAGGGATAGTGGGTCTCTCCAGGGGACGGGTGGGTCTCCTGCACACTGTCGCTCAAGGGGTGACGATCCTACGAGCATATGTGTGGTGTATATGTTTATGAGTTATGAGTATGAGTTAGGAGCAGTAGCGTCTGAGCGTGGTCGTGAGCATGAGACTGGATGAGCTTCGGGGATCAGGAGTGGATCTCAGGTGGTGCTGACCGGGTGGGGTCAGGATTGCAGCCGTGGTGAGACGGTGCAATGTGGCTAGTGTGAGCCTAGTGGAACTCAGGGATCAGGTATGATCACGAGTGGCGCTGGCTGAGGGCCAGGGGTGTAGTGGACATCAAGTCTGGGGTTATTACTGGAGTCGGGAATTCGGTTCGGATAATCCTGGTAGCATATGTTACGCCGATGGTCGTACATGTTCTTGTTTGATTGTTGTACGATCATTTGGTCCAATGCGGGGTCAACGGTTGATCGGACATGTTCTTGTTTGATTGTTGGACGGTCAATCGGGCAGCCCTAATCCGGACCATGGGGCGTGCATCGTTGGTGTTCCGGGTGAATGTGGTCGAATTTTAGGCGAGAGTGTTAGCCTTAGCAGGACAGGTTGTGGGATTCGAGTGTGATCTCGAAGGATACTGGCCGGGTGCGGGTCAGGTGGTTGAGACTGTAGTGTGGCGGTGTCGCGTGATTCGAGGTCGAATCCGTGTTAGTGGGGGAGAATTGTAACGCCCGTGAACCAAAAAGTGGATTTTTGGTGGTGTCGATCGATACAGGTGTGTGTGTCGATCGACATGTGTGTTTTGGACTTAGGAAAAGTCGGGTTGGGGCGTTATGTCGATCGATACAGGTGGCGTATGTCGATCGACACGGGTTAAATCAGACCGTCCGGTCCGTTTTAATTGTCCGGTTTGGTGGGGCTGGTTTAAGGAACCCTAGGGTTCGATATTTAAGCGTGAACAGTCGCGTGGTGGGGGTTTTAGCCGAAAATCAGAGAGAAAGCAGAGGATTTTGAGTGTGAGATTAGAATCAAGGGTTTTGGGCGATTTTTGGGAGATTTCTTGAGAAGGATTGATCGCGTGTGGAGATTGAACGAGAGGGAGGTTGTTGCTGCGATGTCGTGTCGATCGACACCGAGGTGGTGTGTCGATCGACACGGGGCCTGTGTTCTTCGACACCTACTGGTTGTGTCGATCGACACAGTGTGTCCTGTCGATCAACACGGTGTCACCGATCATCGACACCTAGTGGTTGTGTCGATCGATACAGTGAGTCCTGTCGCTCGACACGGAGTATTCTGGACTGGTTTTGTTTGCTTGGTTGTGTATGCTTGTTCTGTGATCATCCTGGTATTTTGTTGGTTGTTTATACTTGTATTTAAATAGCCTGTAGACGGGATGACCGCGTCGCTGAGTATTTGTGATAATACTCACGCAACTCTTTTTGCCATGTGTTGCAGGTAAAGAGAAAATGTGATCGTGGAATCGTGGCGAGGAAGGAGAGATGATCTAGGGTCTCACTTTCTGTTGTTGAGTTAGAATTGCTAGGACGTAGTAATTCTGGAAACCCCGGTTTAATTGTATTGGATTTGGTTGATGTGTTGTTGTCTAAATTGGTTTGGTTAGTAACTTAATAAGTATGGGTTTATTGAATTGGAAATTGTTATTGATGGTTATTGTTTTCCGCGTTGCATGTTGTATTGGCCCAATTGAGGATTATTATCTGTGATGATAATAATTTGAAGGGAAATTTTTTTTTTAATTTTTGGGTCGGGTCGTTTCAGTTTGGTATCAGAGCCCTAGCGGTTCTAGGGCGGGTACAATTGATTGATTAGGAAGTTAATTGATTGATTGTTGTGTGGGTATGGAGTCTTAGATCATCTCTTCCGAGCCTTCAATGAGATTCCACGGTAAGTGTTGTATGATTTCTGTTTTTGTTCTAGTACTTAGTAATCTGCTGTGAGTGCAGAAGTATGGCTAGAGGTGCTAGAGGCAGAGGTCGTGGGGGTCGTGCTGGTCGTGGGCGCGGCCGAGGGCTCGAGAGTGAGTCGGTAGCCGCCAGTGTGGCCCAGGAGACCACCCAGGAGCAGGTGGCAGACTCTCAGGCGTTTCAGGAGGGGTCCGTGGGTCCGGCTTCTACGAGTGTCAGTGTGAGGGCTGATGGGGCTAGTATGGGTCCCGGTGTAGTTGCTGGTGCGGCAGGCCCAGGTGGGGGTGCTATCGCAGGTGTGGCTCAGGACCGAGATGATCGTCTGGCGGGTTTGCTACAGTTGATTCTGGAGCGGTTACCAGGTGGGGTACCGGCTCCGGATCAGGCTCCGGGAGTTCAGCCATGTGGGGCTGGTGTGCAGCCAGTAATGGCGGGTGTTCAGCCGGGTGTGGCTGGGGTGCAGCCGGTTGTGGCGGTTGCAGAGGAGCTTCCATCGTATCTGAGGATGATGGAGCAGATGCAGCGGATTGGCACCGGGTTTTTCTCTGGTGGTGCCAAGCCGGAGGAGGCCGATGAGTGGCGGCGGAGATTAGAGCGTAACTTTCGCTCGATCAGGTGTCCGGAGGGATACAAAGTAGACCTAGCAGTGCACTATTTGGATGGTGATGCGCATCTCTGGTGGAGAGGCGTTGAGACTAGGCGGGTGCAGGCCGAGATGGTCTGGGAGGATTTCTTGGCTGAGTTTAATGCCAAGTATTTCCCGCAGGAGGCGGTGGACAGGATGGAGTCGAGGTTTCTGAACCTGACTCAGGGGGATCGGACCGTGAGGGAGTTCGATTTGGAGTTCAGTAGACTCCTGGTGCATGCTGGTAGAAGCATGGAGGGCGAGCAGGCCCAGGTGAGGAGGTTCCTCGGGGGACTTCGAGCTGAGTTGAGGACTCGCTGCAGGGCGAGTAGGTTTGCCTCGAGGGCGGAGCTGGTTGAGACGGCGGCTGCGATTGAGGAGGATCTCAGGGAGCAGGTGGTGGTGGTTAGTCCACCGGTGCAGCAGTAGCAGCCGAGGAGATCTCAGCAGCAGAGTGGTTCGAGCAGGGGCGGAAAGCAGGCTCGGGGACAAAAGAGGAAGTGGGAGAGTACTTCCGGGGCCAGTCAGGGTGGACAGGGTGGTTCAGGATGCTACGGGTGTGGTAGCATGGGCCACAAGGTGGCAGACTGTCCGACGAGGAGAGAGACTCGGGCAGCACAGGTGTGCTTTCACTGCAGGGAGCCCGGGCACATTAAGCCCAAGTATCCGAAGTTGTAGCAGATGGTTGTGGCGGCAGTGCAGCCGTTAGCGGTGCAGCCTTTGGCTCAGATTGCAGCGACGCCGCGGGTTTTCACGGCGGCTGAAGCGGGCGGTTCTAGCGCCAGACCGATCACAGGTACTAATTCAGACTTCTCTTTTAAATTCTTGTGGAAATTTATTTTAGTCTGTTTGGATTGTGTGTCCGCGTTAGAGTGTCGGGTCTTAAAGCACATGGGATTGTGCAGGGACCTTAGTTGTGGGCGGATGTGAGTCCCACGTGTTGTTCGATTCGGGAGCTACGAATAGCTTCATCACTCCGAAGTGTGCGGAGGGCAGCGGAATCCGGAGCGATTCTGGTGAGCAGCCGGGAGTAGTTAGGGTTGCTGGTGGGAGGACGTTAGCTACTTTCGGGCGGGTTCGAGGTGTAGACGTTCTGGTGGCGGGTGAGTTGATGCCAGCAGACCTGGTTATTAGTCCGGTGGAGCTGTACGATGTCATCCTGGGGATGGATTGGTTGGATCGGTAAGAATCTTTGGCACAACTCGTAAAATCGATTGATCTTCTTGGACTATTTGTGACGAAGGCTTGGTTTCGTCACGATTTAGCCGAGAGTTTCTTACTTTCCCTGTTTCATAAATTGTTGCCCAAAAAACTATGGTTTGCGAACCAACATTGGATCAAAATGCTGGATTAACTAGAGAAGGAACCACCAAATCAATGAATGTTTCCAGCTGAAACGACCCGACCCAAAAGATTTAAAATTTTCCCTTCAGATTATTATCATCACAGATAATAATCCTCAATTGGGCCAATACAACATGCATTGCGGAAAACAATAACCATCAATAACAATTCCCAATTCAATAAATCCCATACTTTATTAAATTACTAATCCAATTCAATTTCATAACAATCCAACAATAACCAATAACCAATAAACCAATTAACTACAACTCAGAAATCACTAGACACCTAGCAATTCTACAACCGCACACAACCATACGAGACCCTAGATCATCTCTCCTTCCTGGCCATGATTCCACGATCACATTTTCTCTTTACCTGCAACACATGGCAAAAAGAGTTGCGTGAGTATTATCACAAATACTCAGCGACGCGGTCATCCCGTTTACGGGCTATTTAAGTATAGACATAACGATCCATAGAAATACCAGGATGGGCACACAAGCAAACAACAAGAACAACCAATCACGAACAAGTACAGGGACTCTGTGTCGATCGACACATCCACTAGGTGTCGATCGACATGACTCCGTCCTGTGTCGATCGACACACCATCATGGTGTCGATCGACATGACAACCCACAAACGAGCCTATCCTCTCGTGGCTTGAATCTGTCGCGATTCGTCGAGTCACCTGCACAATTCCAACCACAAACACACACAAAACACCAAGCAAACGCATTCCATCAATTCCTATGCCTACACAAACCCACGATCACGCACTAACCTCGAAGAATCGAAATGAGAATGGAACAAACGGTTACAAAAAGACTTGTACACGACGAACCACTGGTCCAAAACCAAAACGGGCGACTGTTCTGGAAACTAGACAAACACAGCTACGCGTCGGTATGCGGATCGCCTCAAGAATTTTTCTGGTTCGACCGGAAATCAACCCCGAAGCCGACTGATCGCAGACAACAAACTGCACAGACCCAACGAGTTTAAACAGCCATAACTCGATGAATAATCAACAAAATGACAAACCGTTTTCGCCTATATCAAGAGCAGAGATCGGAAAACTTACCCACCAAGTTTCAACCCAATCCGTCTTGAATAACCCAGCCGTTTGCCCTCTCAAACTTCCGAACAGAAGCTGTTCTCACTCACAAACCTCTCAAGAACAAAGCCTCTCTCTCTCTCAAACCTCTTCCAAATCCCTAAACTTCTGATTTCTGATCAACAAAAAGGGCCAGAACACTGTTTCTGCCTTTTATATCGAAACCTAGGGTTTTCCTTAACCAGCCCACCAAACCGGACAATTAAACCGAACCTGCCAGTCTAATTTAACCCCGTGTCGATCGACATAACGCCCAAAACCCGACTTCTCCTAAGTCCAAAACACACGTGTCGATCGACACACCACCCTGTGTCGATCGATACCCACCAAAAATCCACTTTTAGGTTCACGGACGTTACAATTCTCCCCCACTAACACGGATTCGACCTCGAATCACGCGACATCACCACACTATGGTCTCAACCACCTGACCCGCACCCGGCCAGTATCCTTTGAAATTACACTCGAATCCCACATCCCGTCCTGCTAAGGCTAACACTCTCGCCTAAAATTCGACCAGATTCACCCGGAACACCAACGATGCATGCCCCATGGTCCGGATTAGGGCTGCCCGATTGACCGTCCAACATTCAAACAAGAACATGTCCGACCAACCGTTGACCCCGCATTGGACCAAATGATCGTACAACAATCAAACAAGAACATGTACGACCATCTGCGTAACATATGCTACCAGGATTGTCCGAACCGAACCAGACTCAAGTAATAACCCAGACTCGACGTCCTCAACACATCCCTGGCCCTCAGCCAGCACCACTCGTGATCACACCTGATCCCCGAGCTCTACTAAGCTCAAACTAGCCACATTGAACCGTCTCACCACAGCTGCAATCCTGACCCCTCCTGGTCACCACCACCTGAGATCCACTCCCTAAAGCTCATCCAGTCTCATACTCACGACCACGCTCAGACGCTACTGCTCCTAACTCATACTCCTAACTCATAAATATATACACCACAAATATGCTCCCGGGATCGTCACCCCTTGAGCGACAGTGTGCAGGAGACCCACCCGTCCCCTGGAGAGACCCACTATCCCTCAACGTATATGTAGGGAACCCACGCGTCCCCCAGAGAGAACCACCAACTCTCGAGTATATGCAGAGAACCCACCCGTCCTCTGGAGAGATCCACTATCCCTCAGTATACAGGAACCCACCCGTTCCCTGGAGCAATACTCTAAACGTGCATCATACGCACCTGTCGACCAGCATCACCTCTCGTGATCAGCCGAAACAACCCAATCACCAGGGTGTCTCACAGAGTCCCTGGAAAAGACGATTCTAACTCACATAAAACCTCTTTTCCAGACTCTCCCTAGGAAATAGACAAGTTCTAACGCGCATAGAGCTTACACGACTCTCACCAACGGTATACTCTTCTGGCGCAGCACCTTTACCCTCCTCTCGAGAATCCTCACAGGCCTCGCCGCCAATGTCATGTTGGGCTGAAGATCCTCCAGAATCCTAGCCAACACCTCCTCAGACTCATGTAGACACTTCCGCAGCATCAAAACATGGAAGACCTTGTGAAAATCCTTCATACTCTGAGGTAACTCCAACCGATAAGCCACCGGTCCGACCCGCTCCACCACTCTGAACGGACCCATAAACCTCGGACTCAGCTTATTCTCTTAAATGGATCTGTTATGACCCCTCAACATTGCTGCCTTGAAATACACCATATCTCTCAGCTCAAACTCCAGCTCCTTCCATCTCCTATCGGCGTAACTCTTCTGCCGATCCTGAGCCTCTCTCATGTTTAGCCTTAAGACACGGATCTTCTCCGTCGCCTCCTGAACAAAGTCTGCACCAAACAAGCTCCTCTCCCCCACTTGAGTCCAGCATAATGGTGTCCTACACGGCCTCCCATACAGAGCCTCATATGGAGCCATTCCAATACTCGCCTGATAGTTGTTGTTATAAGCAAACTCTACCAGGTTCAGATGATCCGCCCAATGACCACCATAATCCAGTACACACATCCTCAGCAAATCCTCCAATGTCTGAATCATCCTCTCAGACTGCCCATCCGTCTGAGGATGATACGCGGTACTCATATGCACCTTAGTGCCCATCTCAGCCTGAAATGCTCTCCAGAACTCTGAAGTAAACCTCGGATCCCTGTCTGACACAATACTTGCTGGCACCCCGTGCAGCCTCACTATCTCACGCACATACTTCCTACCCAACACCACCGCTCTGTCGGTCTTCTTGATGGCAAGAAAATGTGCTGACTTCGTCAGACGATCCACGATAACCCATATCGCATCATAGGTCCGTGACACTGACAATCCTGTCATGAAATCTATCGTAATCATATCCCACTTCCACTCCGGGATAGGCAAACTCTGCAATAACCCGCTCGGAACTTGATGTTCAGCCTTCACCAGCTGACACACATTGCACGCAGCAAACCAGCTAGCTACATCCCTCTTCATCCCGACCCAGTGATAATACCGTTTCAAGTCAAGATACATCTTAGTCGCTCCCGGATGAATCGATAACATGCTCGAATGAGCCTCTCTCAGGATCTCCCGCCTCAGATCCTCATCCTTGGGTACACAAACCCGCCCGTTCACCAATATCATCCCACTCGCTGAGACCACATACTCTGAACCGACTGCCTTAGAAGCATCAATCAATCCCTGATCCTTCTCCTGAGCAAATCGAATCCTGCTCAACAAATCTGCTTGGTTAGCTGCCTCTAACCCCAATGGATCCTGTGAAATCACACATAACCTCAACGTACTGATCTCGCTTACCAGAGCCTCCATATCGCGCTCCTGATCTGAAGTTACTATCTTCCGACTCAACGCATCTGCAACCAGATTAGCCTTACCCGGATGGTACCCAATCTCCAGGTCATAGTCTGAAACTAACTCTATCCAGCGCCTCTATCTTTGGTTCAGCTCCGGCTGAGTGAAGAAATACTTCAGACTCTTGTGGTCTGTGAATACCTGCACCTTCCCGCCATACAGATAAGACCTCCAAATTTTAAGTGCAAAGATAACTGCAGCCAACTCCAAATCGTGGGTAGGGTAATTGCACTCATGCTTCCTCAACTGCCTTGAGGCATACGCAATCAACTTGCCCTGCTGCATCAGTACACAACCCAGACCAACTTTTGAAGCGTCTGTATACACCACATAAGGCTCACCCGGCTCGGGTAACGCCAATACCGGTGTACTAGTCAGCATCTACTTCAGCTTCCTGAAACTCTCCTCGCAAGCTGAAGACCACACAAAAGGAACATCTTTCCCCGTCAGATTCGTCATAGGCTGCGCCATACTCGCAAACCCCTTGACGAACCTCCGGTAATAACCTGCCAACCCAAGAAAACTCCTGATCTCGGTGGCACTCCTCGGTCTAGGCCAACCTCTTATAGCCTCTATCTTAGCCGGATCCACAGACACCCCCTCTGCAGACACCACATGGCCAAGAAAACTCATCTCTCGCTGCCAGAAACTGCACTTACTCAACTCCTGCAGCTTCTCCAGAACCAACGTCAAATGTACTTCGTGCTCCTCAGGACTCTTCGAATACACCAAAATATCATCAATGAAGATGATCACGAACACATCCAGATACTCCTGGAATACCCCGTTCATCAACCGCATGAACGCTGCTGGCGCATTCGTCAACCCGAATGGCATCACCACAAACTTGTAGTGCCCATACCTCGTCCTGAAAGCCGTCTTCCTGACATCTGCCTCGTCTATCAGAATCTGATGGTATCCCGAAGCCAAATCAATCTTGGAGAACCAAGTAGCCCCTCGCAGCTGATCCAACAACTCATCAATGCGCGACAGAGGATACCTGTTCTTCACAGTGACTCGGTTAAGTCCCCGGTAATCAATGCACAACTGGAAACTCCCATCCTTCTTGTTTACGAACAATACCGGCGCTCCCCACGGTGAAACACTCGGCCAGATAAAACCTTTACCCAACAAATCATCCAGCTGCTTCTTCAGCTCTGCTGGAGCCATACGGTAAGGCGCCTTGGATATCGGAGCTGTCCCGGATTCCAACTCAATCGTAAATAGATCCGACCGCGACGGTGGCAATTCCAACAATGACTAAAACACATCCTGAAAGTCCCGAACAACCTGAATATCCCCAACTGCAACCTCTCCAACAGTCTCTGGCATCACTATCGTCGCCAGATACGCCTCACAGCCCTTCTCAATCAACTGCTCGGCATGTATCGCTGAAATCACCAGGCTTCCGGAAGTCGGTCTCACCCCCTGAAACACCAACCTCCCAACCTCTCGCTCAAACACTACACGTCCTCGATGACAATCCAGATGGACCCGTACCGATCTACCCAATCCATCCCGAGGATGACATTGTACAACTCCACTGGACTAATAACCAGGTTTGCTGGCATCAACTCTCCTGCCACCAGAACGTCCACACCTCGAGCCCGCCCGAAAGTAGCCAATGTCCTGCCTCCAGCAACCTTAACTACTCCCGGCTGCTCTCCGAAATCGCTCCGGATCCCGCTCCCTCCGCACACTCCGGAGTAATGAAGCTTTTTGTAGCTCCCAAATCGAACAACACGTGGGACTCACATCTGCCCACAACTAAGGTCCCTGCCCAAATCCCATGTGCTTTAAGACCCGACACTCTAGCGCAGACACACAATTTCCTAACAGACTAAATTCAATCACCACAAGAATTGACCCAAAATATTTAAAAACCAAGTCTGAAATTATACCTGTGATCGGTCTGGCGCAAGAGCCGCCCGCCTCTACAAACGTGAAAACCCGCGGTGCCGCTGCAATCTAAGCCAAAGGCTGCACCGCCAACGACTGCACTGCTGCCACCGCCATCTGCTGCAGCTTCGGACACTTGAGCTTAATGTGCCCAGGCTCCCTGCAGTGAAAGCACACCTGTGCTGCCCGAGTCTCTTTCCTCGTCGGACAGTCCGCCACCTTGTGGCCCATGCTACCACACCCGTAGCATCCTGAACCACCCTGACTGGCCCTGGAAGTACTCTCCCACTTCCTCTTCTGTCCCCGAGCCTGCTTGCCGCCCCTGCTCGAACCAGTCTGCTGTTGAGATCTCCTCGGCTGCTGCTGCTACTGCGCCGGTGAACTAACCACCACAACCTACTCCACGAGGTCCTCCTCAATCGCCGCAGCAGTCTCGACTAGCTCCGCCCTCATGGCGAACTTACTCGCCCTGCAGCGAGTCCTCAACTCAGCACGAAGTCCCCCTAAGAACCTCTTCACCTGGGCCTGCTTGCCCTCCATGCTCCTACCAGCATACACCAGGAGTTGGCTGAACTCCAGATCAAACTCCCTCACAATCCGATCTCCCTGAGTCAGGTTCAGAAACCTCGACTCCATCCTATCCACCGCCTCCTGCGGGAAATACTTGGCGCTGAAATCAGCCAAGAAATCCTCCCAAGCCATCTCGGCCTGCACTCTCCTGGTCTCGACGCCTCTCCACCAGAGATGCGCGTCACCATCCAGATAGTGAACCGCCAGGTCCACTCTGTATCCCTCAGGACACCTGATCGAGCGAAAATTACGCTCCAATCTCCGCCGCCACTCATCGGCCTCCTCAGGCTTGGCACCACCCAAGAAAAACTCGGTGCCAATCCTCTGCATCTGCTCCATCATCCTCATGTAGGATGGAAGCTCCTCCGCAACCGCCACACCCGGCTGCACACCAGCCACTACCGGGTGAACCCCAGCCACCACTGGCTGCACACCAGCCCCACCTGGCTGAACTCCCAGAGCCTGACCCGGAGCCGGTACCCCACCTAGTAACCGCTCCAGAATCAACTGCAGCAAACCCGCCAGACGATCATCTCGGTCTTGGGCCACACCTACGGGAGCACCCCCACCCGGGCCCCTCGCACCAACAGCTACCTCAGGACCCACACTGGCCCCACCAGCCCTCACACTAGCACTCGTAGCAGTCACACCCACGGACCCCTCCTGAAACGCCTGCGAGTCTGCCACCTGCTCCTGCGTGGTCTCCTGGGCCACACTCACGACATCTGACTCACTCTGAAGTCCTCGCCCACGCCCACCACGACCACAACGGCCACCACGGCTCCTACGACCTCTGCCTCTAGCACCTCTAGCCATAACTCTGCACTCACAGCAGATTACTAAGTAGTAGAACAAAAAAAGAAATCATACAACACTTACCGTGGAATCTCATTTAAGGCTCGGAAGAGATGATCTACGTCCCCAAACCCACACAGCAATCAATCAAATATCACACAATCAATCAATTGTACCCGCCCTAGAACCATAAGGGCTCTGATACCAAACTGAAACGACCCGACCCAAAAATTTTAAAATTTTCCCTTCATATTATTATCATCACAGATAATAATCCTCAATTGGGCCAATACAACATGCATTGCGGAAAACAATAACCATCAATAACAATTCCCAATTCAATAAATCCTATACTTTATTAATTACTAATCCAATTCAATTCCATAACAATCCAACAATAACCAATAACCAATAAACCAATTAACTACAACTCAGAAGTCACTAGACACCTAGCAATTCTACAACCGCACACATCCATACGAGACCCAAGATCTTCTCTCCTTCCTGGCCATGATTCCACGATCACATTTTCTCTTTACCTGCAACACATGGCAAAAAGAGTTGCGTGAGTATTATCACAAATACTCAGCGACGTGGTCATCCCGTCTACGGGTTATTTAAGTATAGACATAACAATCAATAGAAATACCAGGATGAGCACACAAGCAAACAACAAGAACAACCAATCACGAACAAGTACAGGGACTCTGTGTCGATCGACACACCACCATGGTGTCGATCGACACGACAACCCACAAACGAGCCTATCCTCTCGTGGCTCGAATTTGTCGCGATTCGTCGAGTCACCTGCACAATTCCAACCACAAAACACACAAAACACCAAGCAAACGTATTCCATCAATTCCTATGCCCACACAAACCTTCGATCACGCACTCACCTCGAAGAATCGAAATGAGAATGGAACCAACGGTTACAAAAATACTTGTACACGACGAATCACTGGTCTAAAACCAAAACGGGCGACTGTTCTGGAAACTAGACAGACACATCTACGCGTCGGTATGCAGATCGCCTCCAGAATCCTTATGGTTCGATCGGAAATCAACCCCGAAGCCGACTGATCGCAGACAACAAACTGCACAGACCCAACGAGTTCAAACAGCCATAACTCGATGAATAATCAACGAAATGACGAACCGTTTTCGCCTATATCAAGAGCAGAGATCGGAGAACTTACCCACCAAGTTTCACCCCAATCCCTCTCGAATAACCCAGCCGTTTGTCCTCTCAAACTTCCGAACAGAAGCTGTTCTCACTCACTAACCTCTCAAGAACAAAGCCTCTCTCTCTCAAACCTCTTCCAAATCCCTAAACTTCTGATTTCTGATCAACAAAAACGGCCAGAACACTGTTTCTGCCTTTTATATCGAAACCTAGGGTTTTTCTTAACCGGCCCACCAAACCGGATAATTAAACTGAACTTGCCGGTCTAATTTAACCCCGTGTCGATCGACATACACCACCCGTGTCGATCGACATAACGCCCAAAACCCGACTTCTCCTAAGTCCAAAACACACGTGTCGATCGACACACCACCCTGTGTCGATCGATACCCACCAAAAATCCACTTTTAGGTTCACGGGCGTTACACCAGCGTGGAATAGGCATCACCAACTCTGACCAGCTATTTGACCAGAACCTGCGATCACCCGTGCCCAAACTACCCATCAATCCGGTTTTGGGAGAATGAACACGACAAATCGAGAAGCGCAAATAGTTGAGGCAACCCATCTACCGCAAACAACAAATCTCCCGTGAATCGTTGGTACGTATTGTGTCCCAAGTAATAGAAAACGTAACGGAGATCGATTTTACATTGTTTCAAGTCTTTTGATTTTTATGTGACTTTAAATTTATTTGTTAACTATGTGACTCCCCGCGTTATACGCAGATTAGGTTTATCAAATTATGTCACTTTAAAATATATATTTTTTTAATTATAGTTAAAAGATTTTTAGTAGTGTTCAATGTTTTTACATTGAACAAACTCTCACAAATTACTTGCCAAATAATTTATATTTCTGAATAATAATATATAAAGTAAAATATAATTCAGTATGTGTATGGTTTAGTTTCAGTTTGTATTTGAATTTTAACAAATATATCATTTATTTCTCAACAAATTTTAGGTCAATTTTTTTTTGTTAGATTCAATATTAAATTTGGGTCTTTTGATTAAATATAACATAATATTCTTATTACGTAATAAAAAAAATCCAAATTATATGATAGTACTTAAATTATAAAAATGTTCATCTTAAGATTTTTTCTTGTGTATAACTTTATATATTAAATATGAATTTTATTATATAAAATATAAATCATTCAAAACATTAGTTTAAAGAGAGCTTATTGGTTTAATAAATATATATAACTCATATTTTATTTTTTTTCGAATATTCTTATGTTGAAAAAGGTTTTTATAGAAAATGTGTACATATATATATATATGGGTTTATAATTTTGGGAATATTGTAAAACCTGGGTTTTATAAATTTGGAAATATTTTGTCACAAAACGTAATAAAATATTTTTTATAAAAAAAACTTTATAAATCTTTATTATAAAAACATGTATGTTCTCAAATTTTATTGTGATAACTAAATTTTAATTTAAAAAACGAAAATTATAATAAAAATTGTAAATTTAATTAAAGAAATAAATGTAAATTTACTTAAAGAAAGATTTTGTTATGATTAATTTAAATTTAAAATAGAAAATTCATATACAAATTTTTCATGTCATCTTTTTGTTTAGCCATGTCATATTACTTTTTGAGAGAGTAATTGCGGAGATACACATAAGTAAATTATCACAAATCACTTCCCAAATAATGTATAATGGACTTTTTGTGATCTCTAGTTTTTTTTGTCTTTTTTACATATAAAGATTTAAGCATTGTGTTAAGGAAAATTGTTTAAAAGTTAATGTACAATTTTGGCTATAAATTTATTGTAAGTTTTACAATTTTTTTTTTTTTGGTGATAGAAGCATCTATGTCTAGCATTTGCAAACAAAGAAGTTTTGCTCTGAGTATATAGATATTTTATTATTTTTAAACGTCTAGATTTATTATTTTTATTATAAACTATGAGAATTGTTATAAAGACGATTCTACAATGGACAATTCATTCCTACCCTATAAGATCTACGATAGATGACACTTCTTGCTCCACGCTCATAATGGACGCCTACTACCTTTATTGCGTGGAATCACGGTGAACGGTTCTAATTGCACAACGCTAGAGATCTCCTGTAAGATTGCCTCCATTAATCTGCATATTTGTTAATAAATCGCATTATTTGAGATTCAAATCCCAGACTTCTGGGTGTAGAATCATTAATTAACCTTTGGTTAAACCATTAGGCTAAATGAACTTTTACGAGTATATAGATTAACATAACGCAGATAATTATAAGAATTTAGATAATTTGTTCTAAAATTTAGAGTAATTTCATATTCATAACATAACGAATTAACGGAAGGGACTAATTGTGAGCACCTATGTTGGACTCTTTTAAGTTGAAAAATGTAAACTTCCCAACGAAAGGAATAATAAAAATATGAGTAGATATATATTATGAATTAACATCAATTATTTCATTAATAAACATTATGCGAATTAAATAAAATGAAGGTGGACTAGTGATTCCATTAGATAGGAGTTGAAATTCAATTTTTTTTAAATGCAGAACTATCAATCACTCCTATTTGACTAGTTGAAATAGTATCACATTTTAAATCTATAAAAAAACATAGTGAGTGAACTGATCAATAGTTACTCACCCTATGAAAATTAGCCAAGTGGTATAAATTTAGATTACCTTAATTTAAATAATATATACATTATATGAATTAAAACTACACAAAAACATGAATCACGTAGAAACCACTTTATTAGTTCTCTGACGATAATAACTGTTGGCATCGGGTTGAGTATAATGAGATTGGACCCAGCAACCCGGGATCCCATTTCGGAAGAGCTCGCCCCGCGAGCTCACTACATTCGGGCCCTAGATTGGAGAGGTCCGCGAGGTCGGCGAGATTCATAACATGGGCCGTGATCTGATTATAGTTGGGCCCTAGATGGGAGAAGACAGCGAGGTGCGAGGTGCAGAAGATAGATAGTTGTTCTGACATTTAAATCTTGTAACGTTCGAGTCAAACAAGAGTTAAGAGACTTGAATTGGGTTGTAATGTAGGAACGCGATTCTCGCATCCTGTAAATGATATATATATGAAATAAGACTAGGGAGAAAAGGGGGGATCCGCAACTCTCTAGCAATATACGCAGTAAACTTGTTCTTTTTTTTACTTAGCCATTTTTACATAACATCTTCTTTGAACCAACTAGTTCATCTCGCAACCAGGAAACTCCATTACTGGTTCTTCCTAGGTTAACAGATCTTATCTAGTGACCTTGCTCTGATTACTTTTTGTTTCCAATTCTTTATCTTTTGGTGTGATCTGAATCGTACGAGATTCGTGACTCACATTTTGGCGCCGTCTAAGGGGACCGAAAGTATTTAACCTGTACCAGAGCCTCGGATCACCATCCTCTTCCGCGATGTCAGACCAAGTTGACCAAGCTACAGTGTTGGCTGAGATTAAGACGATGTTTTCCGATCTGAAGTCTGCTTCGGATCAACAAAGGACTGCGAGCGATGCTCTCGTAGCTCATTTCGACTCTCACGAAGAGAGAATCAAAACTCGGCTGACCAATTTAGCCACAGCACAGACCGAATTGGAAACGCGCGTTAGCGCGTTGAGTGCACTGCGGAGTGGTAGAGACTCGCAGGTCGACCCATCTCGCCGGGTTGATACTTTGCTTATCAACGATCCTACCTCAATGGCTGGAGATGGAACTGAAACCGCGGATCCTAGATCCAGCAACCAGGTTTTAACTGGGATAAACCAAGAAACAGATCCTCGAGTAAGTTTGGGTCCTGTGGTCACCCCAGGAAACCCTACTCCTCCTGTGTTTCAGGGTAGGGATGGTCAGCATAACCAAACTCGTGGCGGATCGGAAAGCGGTCAAGCCCACGGTCTCCATACTCCAAGTTCCGAAGGGCAACCTACCCTATCTGGAGGAGTACCGATTGTGCGAGGTGGATCCGAATTCGAGAGCCTACGGAAGGATCTCGATAGAACCAACGCAGAACTCCTGGCCGTAACTTCCAAAGTTCACAAAGTAACAAGCGCGGCTCCAGAGATAGTTCGTGTCATTGAGGAAACGGAGAGAACCCCGTTCACCTCAAGAATTGCTAACGCACGGATCCGGGATACTGGAAAGCTGAGGCTCCCAACGTACGAAGGAAACTCGGATCCAAAGGCTTTTATGACCGCATTCCGCATTGCGGCAGCCCGTGCTCATTTCCACGAGGACGAGAAAGATGTGGGTTTTTGCCGACTTTTCGCTGAAAACCTCGAAGGCTCTGCCTTAGAGTGGTTTTCACGGATAGAGGAAGGGTCCATTGACAACTTCAATCAGCTATCAACGGCGTTCCTCAAGCATTATTCGATCTTCATGAATAAAGGAACATCCACCGTCGATCCTTGGAATCTATCGCAAGGAGCGAATGAACCTTTACGCAGCTCTATCGAGCGCTTCAAAAAAGTGAAAGCCAGGATAGCAGGGGTCGATGATCCCACCGCGCTACAAGCTTTGAAGAATGGTCTATGGCACGATTCGAAATTCCGTTTCGATCTGACGATCCATAAGGCGGAGACAATAGAAGATGCCCTTCATCGTTCCACGAACTGGATTGACGCAGAGGAAGAAAAGGCTGTTCTAGATAAAAAGTTTAAACCTCACAAATCGGTTCAGGAGACATCTGCAAGTCCAAAAAAATTTGAAAAGAGAGATAACAAGGACTCTCGAAACCATGGTGGCGGGCACCACGCGTATGCCTTAACTCGCGATTCTGACAAAAAATGGCCAAGGACCATGGGTCGGGACGAGAATGCATTTTGCGAAATTCACATATGCAAAGGGCATGCCACGCAAGATTGCTTTAAACTAAAGAAATTTCTCGCCGCGAAATTTGCGTCGGGAGAACTTACAAACGCTGGACTTGACATAGAAAGTTTGAAGCGAGAGTTAATTAGTGATGCTCAAAACGATCGCGGGGATGCTCCTTTCGCAAAGAGGGGGAGATCACAAGAAAAGGCAGATTCACCGAAACCAACTCAAAAGAAAAGAATTGATTTCATTATGGGTGGATCTAAGTTTTGTCGTGATACGGTAACGTCCATCAAAAAACACCAACGGAATGCCGAGTTCGGAAAGACACGTTTTGCACCTGATGAGACCGAGATGGAAGTATCCTTTTCCGAGAAGGATACAACGGGACTTAACCAACCTCACGATGATGCATTGGTTATCAAACTCAACATTGGTGCAAATTGCGAGGTTTCGCGAATCCTTGTCGATACGGGAAGTTCTGTTGATTTAATATTTCTCGATACTCTGGTTCGGATGGGAATCAGCAAGTCAGAAGTTGAAGGAGGCCCAACCCCGTTAACCGGGTTTAACGGGATGACCGAGATGTCGGTTGGAACGATACGTCTTCCAGTATCGGCGGCCGGGGTACTTAAGTTAGTCGATTTTACCGTAATAGATCGGCCAGCAACATATAACGTGATTCTAGGAACTCCGTGGATTTACGCAATGAAGGCTGTTCCGTCAAAATACCATCAATGTGTTAAGTTCCCGACTCCCAGCGGGGTCGGAGTGGTCCACGGAAGCCAAAAAGATTCGCGGATGTGCTATATGAGCGGATATAAGCTCAAGTTACAATAGCAATTAAAGAAACGTCAAGGTTCGTCCCTGGTAGGAACGCTCCCCTGTTCTAACTTTCGAGATCAACAAGGGAGAGTGATGACCTCGCAGGAACCAAGTCATAAACCCAAAGGTCCGAGTTTGCGCATTGAGCATGAAAAATGCGAAGACTCTATTCCAAAAATTGGTCCACCTAGTGATCAGATTATCCAGGTGTGCATTGATGAGGATAATCCAGATCGTTGCGTCGGCGTCGGATCTGACCTTAACGAGGAAATAAAACGCGAGCTTATTGTTTTCTTGAAAGAAAACAAAAACTGTTTTGCTTGGTCGTCCGAGGACATGCCAGGCATCGGGATAGACGTTATATCGCACGAACTGAACATAGATCCAACCGCGAGGCCGGTAAAACAGAAACGGCGCAAACTAGGACCTGAGAAATCCAAAGCCGTTAATGATGAAGTCGAACGATTACTCAAAAGCGGCTCTATTCGCGAAGTAAAGTATCCCGACTGGTTGGCTAACCCAGTAGTGGTGAAGAAGAAAAAGGGAAAGTGGAGAGTTTGTGTCGATTTCACAGACTTGAACAAAGCATGTCCAAAAGATAGTTTTCCACTCCCACATATCGACCGACTCGTTGAAGCAACAGCGGGAAACGAGATATTGTCATTCATGGATGCATTTTCAGGATATAATCAAATACGAATGAATCCCGATGACCAAGAAAAGACATCGTTCATCACGGATCGTGGAATCTATTGTTATAAAGTGATGCCCTTTGGGTTGAAAAATGCCGGAGCCACTTATCAAAGGTTGGTGAATAGGATGTTCTCGGAACAACTAGGAAAAACAATGGAAGTCTATATTGATGACATGTTGGTAAAGTCTACGATGGCCGAGGAACATGTATCCCATCTAAGAGACTGTTTCCAACTTCTCAATAAGTTTGGAATGAAGTTAAACCCCACCAAATGTACATTTGCTGTGACCTCCGGAGAGTTTCTTGGATACTTGGTGACCAAAAGAGGCATTGAAGCAAATCCAAACCAAATCAAGGCACTATTAACCATGCCATCTCCCACGTCAACACGGGAAGTGCAGCGGTTAACCGGACGAATCGCCGCTTTAAATCAATTTATTTCACGGTCCACTGATAAATGTCTCCCGTTTTTCCAACTCCTCAAAGGAAATAAAAAATTTCATTGGGATGATAAGTGCGAGGAGGCTTTTAAACAGTTAAAACAATATCTGGCATCACCGCCGATCTTGTCAAAACCCATCCCAGGCGAGCCCTTGTTTCTCTACATTGCAGTATCACAAGCGGCAGTGAGTGGGGTCCTAGTCCGAGAAGACCGGAATGAACAAAAGCCTATTTTTTACATAAGCAAAAGTTTAACCGACCCAGAAACGCGATATTCCGCGATGGAGAAGTTAGCTCTCGCCGTAATCACTTCAGCTCGCAAGCTACGTCCTTATTTCCAGTCACATTCAGTCATCGTGATGACGAGTCAACCACTAAGGACTATCTTACATAGTCCAAGTCAGTCAGGTCGTTTAGTGAAGTGGGCGATCGAATTAAGTGAGTATGATATCGAGTATCGTATACGGACGAGTGCAAAGTCACAAGTTCTCGCTGACTTTCTCGTAGAACTCACAGCCGAAAATTTTGGGAGCTCGCTCCCCGGAACTAAGTGGGCACTCTACGTAGATGGTTCCTCATCAAAGCAAGGTTCTGGAATCGGAATCCGCCTAATCTCTCCGACTGGGGAAGCAATCGAGCAATCTTTTAGATTGGTTTTTAACGCCTCAAATAACGAAGCCGAGTACGAGGCTTTGATCGCCGGGATGAGGTTAGCTTCCGGGATTGGAGTCAAAGAATTGTACGCTTTCACCGATTCCCAGTTAGTCGCAAACCAATTTTCCGGGGAGTACGAAGCTAAGGATGAACGAATGGTGGCATACGTAGAGATCGTCCAAGGACAATCCAAGCAATTCGACCATTTCGAGCTTACTCGGATCCCAAGAGGAGAGAACGCGTCAGCTGATGCCTTGGCGACGTTAGCCTCAACTTCCAGTCCTCTAGTTCGGCGAGTTATACCCGTCGAAGTCATAGAAGAACCCAGTATAAAGTTGGTTTCAGAAATACTTGCCGTTATCACGCGGGCGATGAAAAGAAAGGCGAATTTGCCTGACGATTTGGACGCTAGTATGTTACCAGATAAGAGGAAGGTTAGGCGAGCTAGCTCTCGAAGTAGCATAAATAAGGATGGATCCTCTTGAGGCTAATTTGGAAGTCACCAAAGATGGTGCGTTGCCGGAGGTGCCGGACACAACTAAGAGCAACGAGGTTATTCCGCCTGTTAACCCACAGAATGGCGATACTCGCGCCCTACCCGACTTGTCAAAAACAACCAGGAATGACAAGCACCAGGCAGAACGTGATAAAGAAAACCCTGTTGAGTTAAGTTCTGCCCCGTTGACTGGAGCTGATAACCATAAACAGAGTGTTGAAACAAGAGATTCGGGACCAAAGAGCGAGTGTGAGGAACTTGCTTCGGAGGGAGGTCAACTTCAGGACATGAATGAGGAAGAAGAGACTGCCAAACTGAATCAAGAGTTGCAAGAACCCGTTATTCTTGGCAACCCGGTCAACTCGGAACATAAGGATGGATCAATGCTAAGTGATGTTGGCAACATACCAGATTGGAGAATTCCAATCAGAAAGTATATTGAAACTGGGGAAGTTCCCGAGAATAAATGGGAAGCGAGAAAGTTAAAGGTAGTTAGTGCACGGTTTTGCATTATAAAAGGTGCATTATACAAGCGCAGTGTATCGGGACCTTATTTGACCTGTATAACCGGAGACGATACTGACACAGTTATGAGAGAGATTCACGAAGGTCTATGCGGGAACCACTCCGCAGGACGAGCGCTCGCATTCAAGGTAAAGCGGCAAGGGTATTTTTGGCCCACCTTGGTCATAGATTGCGAGAATTATTCTCTAAGATGTGAACGGTGTCAAAGGCACGCTCCGATTATTCGACAGCCAAGTGAACCTTTATCATCCGTCTCGGCTCCCTATCCGTTTATGCGGTGGTCAATGGATGTCGTAGGACCTCTCCATCCTTCCACTGGGAGTGTAAAATACCTGTTAGTATTAACAGATTATTTTTCAAAGTGGATAGAAGCAGGCGCTTACAAAAACGTAACCCAAACTGTCGTTCAACGATTTGTATGGCGAAACATAATTTGCCGCCACGGGTTGCCCTATGAGATTGTCACAGACAATGGATCCCAGTTCATTTCTAAAAAATTTGAAGGATTTTGTGAAACTTGGAAGATACGTCTTAGTAAGTCGACTCCCCGTTATCCTCAAGGAAACGGGCAAGCAGAGGCCGCAAACAAGTCAGTTCTGAACAACTTGAAGAAGAGGTTGGGAGCATACAAAGGAGGATGGGCTGAAGAATTACAAGGAGTATTGTGGGCATGTCGGACAACCCCAAGAAAAGCGACAAGGGAAACGCCTTTCTCGCTGGTGTATGGAATGGAAGCAGTCGTACCGGCCGAAGCGGCCGTGCCGAGTTTAAGACGGAATGCATGTCCGCACAGCGATGAAGAAAATAACGAGTTGCTTAAGGATAGTTTGGATGTTATTAACGAACGTCGCGACCAAGCTATGATACGAATGCAGAATTACCAACAAGCAATGGCGCGGTATTATAACTCCAAGATAAAACAAAGGAGGTTTGGGGTAGGAGAGCTAGTCTTAAGACGGGTATTCCAAAATACCCCCGAATATGGAGCTGGTAAACTCGGAGCGAATTGGGAGGGTCCATATCGAGTTACCAAAGTGGTTAGACACGGGGTTTACGGTCTTGAGACCATAGATAAAGTCCCTATTCCGAGATCCTGGAATGCGATGCATTTGAAAAAGTACTATTCTTAAAAAGGAAAGACACGAACTACGTTATGACTTGATCCCGACATGGGTACGTAGGCAGCTCACAGTGTGGGTTCAGTCGCCTAAAAAAAAAAAAAATTTCATCACGAGATGCCCCGACATAATATTACCGACTACATCTCAAGGCGCCCACTAAAATTGGAGCTTGGTACATTTACCAAAGCGTCTATATTAACGAGCTACGAGCTCCACCGAGTCCATCTCGAAGCGCGCAGGGAGTAGCAAGCTCGGTATATTTATCGGGTCTGCCCCCATTGCATAATAAGCTACAAGCTTTACCGAGTACATCTCGAAGCGCGCAATAAAATTTGAGCTTGGTACATTTACCAAAGCGTCTATATTAACGAGCTACGAGCTCCACCGAGTCCATCTCGAAGCGCGCAGGGAGTAGTAAGCTCGGTATATTTATCGGGTCTGCCCCCATTGCATAATAAGCTACAAGCTTTACCGAGTCCGTCTTGATGCGCGCAATAAGCTATGAGCCTGGTATATTTACCGAGACCCACTTATGAATTGAGCTACGAGCTCCACCAAGTCCACCTTGAAACGCACAGTGAGCTCCGAGCTCGGGGTATCCACCGTGCTCGTCTCCGACTTATAACAAGCCACGAGCTTCGCCGGGTTCATCCCGAATAAACTTAGCGAGTTCCGAACTCGAAACCAAAGAGTATTCACAACTAAGGCCGTGACCTATAATCTCGCTGATGTAAGTTCCCCAAGAAAATAATTCACTTGAAGAACTTGGGGGGTGGGGGAAAGGCTAGTTAAACATGTTACGAGAAACCATGTAATAAGCTCGTATTATGATAGTCAACCAGAATGAAAAAGGTGGAAAACACCAAGTCTTAATCTCAAAAAGAGAAATAGGTCGGAAACATAACAACCACCAAAACACCAAAGTTTTAATTTCAAAAGGAAAAATAGGGTGGGAAACATGACATCCACCTAACTGTTCTCCACGTCTTCTGGAACGTCAACACGCATATCGTCTAAGAGCGAACCCGCGTTAGTGCCGACCTCGTCAAAGGGCTCAGTTGCAACGAGCTCCGCTGTAATGCCAAGCTCGGGGGAAGGGTCAGAGGCAAGAAGCTCCATCTGAGACAGGTCGAGCTTAGGAACCTTTACCTCAGCATCAGCGAGGTCTTTTGCGAACTTATCCTACTCGAACATCAGAGAAATGTAGTCAACAAAAGGATGGATGAGATACAAAGTTAGAAAAGGAACGACTTGAGAAGACAAATACCTTATCAAGAGAAACCACATCTAGCTCAGCTTGGAAATCCGTAATCTCACCCTTGATGATGACCTCAAGAAGCTCGATGTTAGCCTTTGTCTCAGAAACTTTGACAAGAGGGCCCAGAGTTGCATCTTTCCCCGCTATGTGCGATTTCACCAAGTCGAGGGTCTCCTTGAACTTGATAGCGAGGTCCTTTCTGGCATCACGCGCCGTGACCTTCAAGTCTATCTCACGAGCATCGGCGAGCTCACGGTACTTCTTCTCCACCTCTGCGAGTTGAGCCTTAGCCGACTTCTCGTTGTCGTTCAGCAATGAGATAGTTTCTCGTGCAGAGTTGAGCTTCTCCCAGTGCTCATCGCGGGAGGACGTCGCTTTGCGGAGTTTGCGCTCTAGTGACTTAGCGCGGGTAAGACGCTCATCACTAAGACGGAGAGCTTCAGCATTCTTCGCCGCTGCATCACGCAATTCTGCTACCTCAGATTTGAGAGTAGCGATGGTGGCGTTCGCCTCGGTAAGATCAGTCGAGGAGGGAGCAGCTTGAAGACGAGTTTGGTACGCAGAAACAGTGTTGGTGAAAGCCGCGAGAAGCTACAAAAAAAAACTCGTCAAATTCGACGCATTTTGACTTAGTTTTAACCGCGAGAAGCTATGAAAAAGTGGGTGATGGAGAACCTGGGAATTGCAGTATGCGAACTCCTCAAAGTTGACACGATCCTCCGGGATAAGATCTTTCAGCGGAGGCAGCGAGCATCCCGGTTTCCTGAAGTGCCTAAACAAGTGAGCTGCAGAAACTGGATCCTCAACGATCGAGTAATTGGAGTTATACTCAAAATCCCAAGAGTACCTCAATTTCTTTGATCCACCGCGGGATCGGGATCCACTGTCAGGAGCCTTCCTCTTGCCACCTTTAGCGAGTTGGGAAAGCCGAACAGTATCTCCGTCACCCAAACGTGGTGGAACACTTGAGGACGACTCCCGAGAGCGAGAACTTCCGGCAGCTCGGGCAAGGGGGGACGATGCCGCGGGTAGACCAGAGACCGTGGGAGCAACACGCGGAGGGACAGTCACCGCAACAAGTTGCTGACCTTCCGGGAGAGGTGGAGCTTCCGCGAGCTTCGGTTGGACCGATGAGGCGTGATTGTCAGGGGACCTCGAGGTCCCGGCAAGGACGAGCTGCTGTTCTGCGGGTTGAACGTGATCTCCCAAGGCCTCCGGCTGAACCGCTGGTTTAGTTGTCACAGCTAGCTCCTTGACCTTTCGTTGCTGGCGGTAACTCAGCGACATCTTTCTTGATCGACGAGATGGGTAGCCTATAAGGAAAACAAAGACATTGCATTGATAAGAACGCATCTCGCTACTCATTAGACAAAAAAAAAAACACATTTCCCAGAGGTACAAAAACCAAAACGAGATGACGTGATCGCGCGATAGATACGAACGAGTTGACAAGCCCTTAAGTAGTGCACTCGACTAACCTTTACAATTTGGGTCGTACGAGCCTAGAGCTCGAAGCCGCGTTGCGGATTCGGTGATTCGGGAACGAGTGAATGAGGGCCAAGACGTGTCTCCCTGCCGTAGAAAGTCCAGAAAGATATCGACCTCAAGCGAATCTGGAGCTTTAGGTAAAGGTGCTACAAAAAAAAAAACAATAAAAGAGAATTAGTACTCGAAAGCAATATGGAGAAAGCAACAACACGATCCTATCTGTACCAATATTAGGAGACCAAGCAGTTGGGACTAAGGAAGTTAGCCCTCCAAAGGAGAAATCATTAACAGAAAAGAAAAAGAAACGGTTTTGCCATTTCTCATCCTTAGGAGGACGATCAGATATAACCCGACGTCCCTCCTTGATGGCGATATAAAAGTTGCCTTTGCGACCAGAACTCTTGCGAATCATGCATACACGAGCTAGGGTAGGAATGTCAAGTGGAAGCCCCCGCTCCTCAGCTAGAGTCTGCAAACCAACAACTTCCCAAATGAGGTTCGGGCACAACTGAGGAAGAGCCACGCCGAGTTCGCTCATCAAGTGAGTAAGTATCTCCGGAATTGGGAAACCAAGCCCACATTCTTTGAAGTAGATCTCATAACCACAACAAAACCCGAGTCTAACGAGTTCCGGAGATTCGCCAATCACGGGAAGAGCGAGCTTAATCTGGGCCGGTATTCTACAATTGGTACGAAGAGCGATCAAGTCTTTGGTCTCCATACGGCTCGAAGGGAAAGGTCCGAAACACTCCATGGAGTTGTCGAGGTGAGGGAGCCGACTGTGGGTTTGGTTCTGAGATGCGAGGTCACGACGAAAATCGGTTTCAGTGCTCTCTCGCGACTGCCGCTAGCAAAGAGAAGAGAAAGGGTCGAGATTGAGGAGAATGGCAAAGTTCCGAGTTGCGCAATCTCGCGATGACCAACAATGGCAAAGTTCCAAGATGCAAGGACGCGATGAAGATTGGCTTCAAAACTTTCTCTCTGCCGCCGCTAGCATAGAGGAGAGAAAGGGTTGAGACTGAGGGGAAGACGACCCCTGCTCGAATCGCGAGAGTCCGCGAGGCTCGACGACGGCGAGCTCCGAGATGCGAGGTCCAAGGGAACCGTCGACTGTGAAGATCTGATTCGATGCTTTCTCTCTCCTTGCTGCCGTTAACGATGAAGAGGAGAGAGAAGGTTGAGATTGAGGAGATGATGGAGACGACCCCTGCCCGAACCACGCGAGATCTCGCGATAACCATTTGCAGCGGGCTCCGAGATGCGGGATGAGGGAAGAGGGACACTTGCTCGAGAAGGTTTGAGGGAAGGAAAAGAAATCATACAAACTACCTCAAAGTAAGAGCCATAGATCCCATTCAAAGAAATTTGTAAAAAAAAATATGAAGAACACTCAAACAACAACTCTCAAGAACAATGAAGAACACAAGAAGAATCAAGGCAAAATCATGATATAGATCCAAAAACCCAAGGCATAAACACGAAAAAAAGGAAAAGAAGCCTACAAATTTGGATCTAGCCACACAAAATCAAGAGCAATATAAGAATACATGAAGACCTAGTGAGATCAACAAGAGCAAACAAAAAAAAAAAAAAGAGAAGATAAAAAAAAAATCTTTGAGAGAATTACCTTGGAATAAAGGGAGAGCCTTGGTTATGAGGTAGGAGAGTATATGCATTACAATTTATATGCCCTCGAAAAATGCACTCCCTCGGGAGTTGTGCTGGGCAAAAGATATTTTGAGTTTCGGATTAAGGAAAGAAGAGCGGGAAATCGAACTGTCTTTGATACGCATTGACCGCGAACCTCGGTCAAACATAAAAAAAGAATGTTAATTAAAACCCCGGATCAAGGGAGAGAAATCATCTCGGAATATCCATACTCGCAACTCGGGAAAGATCTGATTTCCCGAAGGAAGTTAATTGAAAATTCGAGGCGTGAATAAGGAAGTGTCGCATCCCGCATTAAATAACTTAAGTCTTCCAAGCAAAAGAAATATATACGTTCATACATACAAATATTCCGCTTGGAGGACTTGGGGGGCAAACTGTTGGCATCGGGTTGAGTATAATGAGATTGGACCCAGCAACCCGGGATCCCATTTCGGAAGAGCTCGCCCCGCGAGCTCACTACATTCGGGCCCTAGATTGGAGAGGTCCGCGAGGTCGGCGAGATTCATAACATGGGCCGTGATCTGATTATAGTTGGGCCCTAGATGGGAGAAGACAGCGAGGTGCGAGGTCCAGAAGATAGATAGTTGTTCTGACATTTAAATCTTGTAACGTTTGAGTCAAACAAGAGTTAAGAGACTTGAATTGGGTTGTAATGTAGGAAAGCGATTCTCGCATCCTGTAAATGATATATATATGAAATAAGACTAGGGAGAAAAGGGGGGAACCGCAACTCTCTAGCAATATACGCAGTAAACTTGTTCTTTTTTTTTACTTAGCCATTTTTACATAACATCTTCTTTGAACCAACTAGTTCATCTCGCAACCAGGAAACTCCATTACTGGTTCTTCCTAGGTTAACAGATCTTATCTAGTGACCTTGCTCTGATTACTTTTTGTTTCCAATTCTTTATCTTTTGGTGTGATCTGAATCGTACGAGATTCGTGACTCACAATAACTAACTGTATATGCTCCAAAGGGGGACAGCGGGTTGGGCAGTACGGGATAAGCGTATCAAGAAGTGCGGTAGGGTTCAAGTACGGTGCGTGCGGAAGAAATGCACCATGCGGGACAAGTGCGGATAGTACGATTACCTTAATTTAAAAAAAAAAAATATATATATATATATATATTATATGAATTAAAACTACACAAAAACATGAATCACGTAGAAACCACTTTATTAGTTCTCTAATGATACTAACTAACTGTATAAACTCCAAAGGGGGATAGCGGGTTGGGCTGAGCGGGACAAGCGCATCAAGAAGTGCGGTATGGTTCAGGTACGGTGCATGCGGAGAAAATGCACCATGCGAGACAAGTGCGGATAGTGTTGAATAAGCGGTGCAAAACATTTTTTGAATGGTGATTGACACAAATGCGGTACGAGTATAATAGTTTATTAATTTTTTGACTAATTATTTTTAATATTTTATTTTTTCAAAGTATTTTTGAACAAAAATGTGTAAAACTGAAAAATTTAATATTGTAATTTTTTCAAATTTTTTAATGAAAAGAAAAGTTGGAACACACCTTATTGGGTGATTACTTTTTCTACATGCGTTTCATGCAAATTTGATCCTGCACTTATTAAACTTTTCTTTTGTTTTTTAGTCTTTATTCAAAAACAAGAAACTAAAATTGTGTTGAATGGGAACAAACTTTTTTTTTGCTAAACTTGAATGGGAACAAATTATTTTCCCGCACATTAGAACGCTCTTCCCGCACAAAACATTCATAGCCATATGGTCCGAATGGAGAAAACGTATCAAACTGAAACAATCCAATTCGTAAAATTTAAATTTTTTTTTCTTCTGGATTATTATTATCACAAATAATAATCTTCAACGGGTCAATACAAACAATGCGGAACAATAAACAGTTAACGATCACACCAGTTCAATAAATCTCATACTTTATTAAATTCTAAACCAAAACAAACCAATAACCAATCAATTCAATTCAATTCCAATAGCAATAACAGGGGTTCCAGAATCACTAACAACCTAGCAATTCTAACCACACAACCACTCAACCGAGACACTAGATCATCTCCTCTTCCCGACCATGATTCCACGATCACTTTCTCTTTACCTGCATCACATGGCAAAAAGAGATACGTGAGTATTATCACAAATACTCAGTGAGACGGTCATCCCGTCTACAGGTTATACACATAGGCATAAGAATCAATAGAAATACCAGGGTGAATAAAACAACAACGCAAGCACAAACAAACAACACAAGTCCGTCGTAAACAGACATGCGTCAATCGACACAACCACTAGGTGTCGATCGATGCATAGACCTACGTCGATCGACACAACCACTAGGTGTTGATCGATACATCAGCTAGTGTGTCGATCGACACGCAACCCCGGTGTCAATCGACGCAACATCACAGATGCCAGGATCAAACCTATCCTCTCATGGATCGATTCTGGATCGAATTGCATCAATCCCTGCACGCAATCAACACGAAATCCACACAGAAACAACACACAATTCGCATCCTACCAATCCTTTACCCAGATAAACCCACGGTCACGCACTCACCTCGATTCTGGAAGGATAAAAGATGAGAAATCACGAAGAACGTGATGAACGCGAAGAACACGGTCTCCAACACTTCCGGGATCCCCACAATCACGAAAAATCCAGCCCCCAACGATCAAGAACAAACCAGGAACTCACAAACACTCCAAATCTCCCTAAACACTCTGATTCTGCGATTTCTGATAGGAAAAATCGGCTAGAATCCGACTATTCTGCGTTTTATATACAACCCTAGGGTTCCCTAAACCGACCCCCCAAACCGGCAATTGAAATTGAACCGGCCTGGTTCAATCCAACCTGTGTCGATCGACGCACGACCAAAATCCACAGAAATTGGTTCGCGGTCGTTACACAAACGGTGCAGATCAAATGGATAAAGCGGAACAAAAGCGGAATTAGCGGATCAAACGATACAAAAACGGATCAAACTGATCTAGCGGTCCAAAATATATGTGTGAATAGTAAAAGCGAATAAAAAGCGGTCCAAAATATTGTACATGTTATTATAATTTATATAAAATTTTAATTTTAATTTTTTTGCATAACTAAAACTTATTTAAAATTAATTGATTTTAAAAATGTAATTTATAAATACGGCAAATATAAATATATATAGTTTTATTTATTGGGTGTTATTTACAAATGCAATAGTTATATATATATATATAATATAAAAATATAATTATATAAAATTTTAAATAATAGATTGAATTTCCGTGATTCCACTATCTAAGACTAAATTTTTCTAAGTTTAAATAATTAAAAAAATGTATAGATACAATTGGTATGTACTTTTAAGGGAAATTAGGCTCTATATTACTTAATAGTGATCTAATTCATTATCTAACATTCAATGAATTAAAATAAAGTAACTAACAATATTAGGTGTTGATTTTCTTTTTTACCCTTAATAAAAAACATTAAAAGAAAACCCTAATTCATTCTCTTTTCATTTTTCGCCTTTTTTTCCAGTGCTTCTTCTTCTTCTTCTAGCGCTTTTTTTCCTAACGCTTCTTCTTTTTTTCTTTTTACACTAACACCATAAGTCGTTCTCATCTCTCTTCTTCTTCTTCTTACTACACAAACACCATAATCGATCTTCTCTCTCTGGTGATCCACAAAATCAAATCTCAATCACTTTGTCTTATCTCATTTCCATGGATCCAAAAGCACCCGCCATGGACTAAAATTGTATTCTTCTCCTCCGTTAAACTCTCCATCGTCATCTCATCTACTGGTTAAACTAAGCCACCGCTGGAGATCGATATAGTTACCTATGTCCGGAAATCAGGTAAGTATGTTTTTGATAATAGTTAACTATGTATGTTATTCTTTTTCACTGTACAAACTATAATAGGTAACTATGTATCTGATAATAGTTAACTATGTATGTATTCTTTTTCATTATGCAAATTGAAATGACCGCGAATCAAAATAGAAAATTTTGGTGCGTGCGTCGATCGACACAAGGGGTGTGTGTCGATCGACGCAAGGTTAAATTGAACCGGTTGGTTCGATTTAAGTTGTTGGGTTGCGGATTGGTTTAGGAGGAAACCATAGGGCTTCCCTATATAAAGGGTTGGGACCGCGTGGTTTGGTCATTTTAGAGTTCCAGAGAGTTTCCAGAGAGTTTTAAGAGGGGATTTGAGATAAAAGAAGAATCATTGTTGATTTCTTCCTATTTTTGCTCCTAAAAGCTCAGTTTGTGTGTTGTGGAACTCTGGAGTGGTGATTGGATCCGTTTCTTCGTGAAGGAAGAAGAGATTTTGGATTTTGGGGAGTTGTTCTTCGTGTTCATCGCTGTTTTCATTCCTTTTTTCTCTCCAGATTCAAGGTGAGTGTGTGACCATGGCTTATCTGGGTAAAGGAATTGATAGGATGCGTTGATTATTGTTTGCTTGATTGGATCTTGTGTTTTGGTTGGTAGATTTCGTGTAGGAGATCGATGAATCGCGTTTGGAATCGAGCCATGAGAGGATATGCCCGATTCTGGACTCTGCGATATGCGTCGATCGACACAAGCGCATCGTGTCTATCGAAGCCATGGTTGCGTGTCGATCGAAGCCATGGTTGCGTGTCGATCGACACAGATGCAGTGCATCGATTGACACATGGTGGTTGTACCGATCGACGCACGATCTTTTGGGCTGAATCGTGTCTGGTCGTTGTGTTTTGCATGTGCTAATTGCTCATCCTGGTATTGTATCATTTTCTTATGTATGTGTGTATAGCCTAGTAGATGGGATGACTGTCTCACTAAGTATTTGTGATAATACTCACGCATCTCTTTTAACCATGTGATGCAGATAGAGACAAAGTGTGATCGTGGAATCATGGTCGGGAAGAAGAGATGATCTAGTGGTTCGGTTGTTTGAGTATTGGATTGTTAGAATTGCTAGGTTGCTAGTGAATTCTGGTAGTGTTGTTTATCATTATTGGTTTGAATTGGAATTGGTTTAGTGTTTCCAATAAAGTATGGGATTTATTAAATGGTGTTGTTGCTTAATTGATTGTTGAGTTCCGCATGTTTGTGTTCTGACCGTCGAGGAGTATTATTTATGATAATAATAATCCGAGTTTGAAATTTTTTTTAATTTTTACGGGTCGGATCGTTTCACAAATTATAATAGATAACTACATTATGAACATATAATGTTTGATTAAATAAGTAATTGTGATAAAAAAATATTTTCATTTAGTGAACTATGTTATGAAATCCGTAGAGTAGACAACTATGCTCTAAAAATAGTTAACTATGCTTTTAAATTATAACTATTTTTCTGAAAAATAGTTAACTATGTTTTAGATAGTTACAAAATAGTGTGAAATAGTTAACTATCTTCTTAGATCAATAGAATATGTAGTTTTGAAAATAGTCAACTATGTTATTAAATAGTCAACTATTATAACATATTTGTTTTTTTGTTATCTTCTCTTTACGACTGTTTTTTGACCTAATTTATAAACTTTGTAGAGCATATCTACTTTTTCAGTGATAAAGACTAAAGACAAGAGCAAAAGATTTTTTTTTTTATGAATTTTTTCATATTTACCTTAATTATATTTGTCGGGGCAATTTCGTCCTATATTTATTTTTCTCTGCTACTTACTTACTTCTATTTTTTGACATGTTATTTACTTAATTTTCTCTCCTAAAAGTGATAATCTACTAATTAACTCTTTTTAAAAATAACTGTTTTAATGAAAGTGAAAGAAACATTATATTGTTGTGATTATCATTAGGTACAAAACATTATATTGACCTTTGCATGCTTAACCTCAATCGTTGTTTCAAAGCCCACTAAAATTATATTATAATTGAAAAATAAAAGTAGATGATTTTATTATAATAACATAATAGGATCGAATAAGAGTACTTAGGATAAATACAGTGAAATTTTGGAGAACAAATTGAGTTTGGGTAATAATAGTATGGTAAAATTAACCATAAGATTTTATTCTGATTTCTTAAACATAAAAAAGAAATTAAGAAAAACTAAGGAGAAACGCAAGCTAGACTCTTCAAACAACACCAAAGAAGGGGTGTAACTACTGTTAAAAGCGGTCGAAATATTTCCTTTGGGTTGTATCGTTTGATATTGATGCGATCTTCCCAAGGATAGGCACTCTAGAATCGGTAAGGGATAAGCTTTGCATTCAACAAAATCGTGAAGTCTCAAAGATCAAAGGATGTGGAACGAATGGTCGCACAAGAGTTGTGAAAGGCTCATGACTTACCGGGTGATCCCTCGGATATGACGTACCAAGACGGATCGATGACTCCTTGGATATGACACACCAAGACGAGCCAAGTTGATCAATGGATATTACACACCATTGAAAGAAAAATGAGAATCACTCTCAAGGTTCCAAAAAATAATAATCAAAGGCTTAAATTTTATTCATGAAATCAGCCTCATTATGTAGAGGAATTACATCACAAAAACGTCCATAAAAAATAGCTCCACATGCAGAGCATCTAGGAAAACAAAATTCAACTCTCAATTGCATATAAGAGAGAGAACAACACTTCAATAAATACCACTTTGAATCTTGACAAAAATCTTATCTTCCTTGATAGATTTTGGGCTGAATCCAACTTTATGGGCTTCTCTAATGAATCAAGATTGTAGAGCAATTCGGTTTGTAGCTTAACTCATTCTAGTCTTGTCGGAATTCGTCATTGAATGCGCACGGGTCTGAATCGGGAAAATTAGAAATCACCTGACTTTTAAATTGAATAACTTCTTCGTTTGAACTTCGTTTGATGTGATTCATTTTTGAGGTGTTTCGTAAATGAGCTGAGAATATTTTCCAATTTGTTTCATGCGTTGAATCGGCATGGTTGAGCAGATACACTTCGAACAATGAGCATATATCCTTTCGGGTCTGGTTCAAAATGTGCATCCGGTTTGATTGAACTCCGATTCAGCTGCTGGTTTCTGGACCCCATCATAATTTCCATGTTTCTTCCCATGATCGTATCATACTCCTCCTCTTGAAAAAAGATTTGCCCTCAAATCTTGCTTATTTTAAGAGTAGACACAATGCAATTTTTTGTTTGTTTTGTTTTTGTAGAAGATGAAGAAAAATAGAATACCGAACTTAAGAGTGTTGCTCTGATACCAAATGATGCAATCCTCCCAAGGATAGGTCCTCTAGAGTCGGTAAGGGATAAGCTTTGCATCCAAGAAACTGTGAAGTCTCAAAGATCAAAGGATATGGAATGAATGGTCGCACAAGAGTTGCGGAAGGCTCTTGATTTACCGGGTGATCCCTCGGATATGACGCACCAAGATGAATCGATGACTCCTTAGATATGACACACCAAGGCGAGTCAAGTTGATCAATGGATATTACACACCATTGAAAGAAAAATGAGAATCACTCTCAAGATTCTAAAAATAATAATCAAAGGCTTAAATTTTATTCATGAAATCAGCCTCATTATATAGAGGAATTACATCACAAAAATGTCCATAAAAAATAGCTCAACATGCAGAGCATCTAGGGAAACAAAATTCAACTCTCAATTGCATGTAAGAGAGAGAACAACACTTCAATAAATGCCACTTTGAATCTTAACGAAAATCTTATCTTCCTTGATATCTTTTGGGTTGAATCCAACTTCATGGGCTTCTCTAATGGATCAATATCATAGAGCAATTCGGTTTGTAGCTTAACTCATTCTGGTCTTGTCGGAATTCGTCATTGAATGCGTATGGGTCTGAATCGGGAAAACTGGAAATCACCTGATTTGTAAATTGAATAACTTCTTCGTTTGAACTTTGTTTGATGTGATTCTTCTTCGAGGTGTTTCGTAAATGAGCTGAGAATATTTTCCAATTTTTTTCATGCGTTAAATCGGCATGGTTGAGCAGATACACTTCGAACAGTGAGCATATGTCCTTTCGGGTCTGGTTCGAAATGTGCATCCGGTTTGATTGAGCTCCGATTCAGCTGTTGGTTTCTCGACCCCATCATAATTTCCGTGTTTTCCCCATGATCGTATCAGATATAGTAGTGCGGTTGATCGCTTGATCGCTACCAATCAAACAATTATTTAAAACGGACGATTGAAAAAAAAAAGTTGCAAACGAAGTTTAAATGATGAAAAATGTCATTTGAAAAGAGAATTAGAAACTCTATTTTAAATGAATGTTTGCTTGAATATTTTGAATAATATACAGTTTGGAGTGTCTTTATATGAATGGTTCCATGGCAAAAATTGATTTCATTTTTTTTTAATATTGGTAAAATTGTGTATAAATTCATGCATTAGACACATGAGTTAGAATGCATGAAGATGTTTTGACTATTTTGGATGATGATGATGATGTAAATGGGGATGAAAAACACAGGGACAACACACAACTAATGAAGATAATTCCAATGTTATAGAAGAGTATGAAGCAACGACTGATGGAGCATACATGGCAACAATTCATAATCAAATTACCGATATGCTATGGGCTAGTCGTATATGATTATTTAAAGTTCTACAACAATTAGAAGGATAGTTGCTTAACATTATACAACGATTATTTTGAAAGTAAATAATTATTATATATTTACTAATAATTTATATTATTAATTTTAAAATATTTTTAATGCATTTTATATTTTTAAAATAATTTAAACAAAATTTTAGTACATAATTTTATCTAATTAAATTATTCAATCGCTATAATGCTATCAATCAAACTTATATTTAAACTATTTTCTGTTATCCAACCGTCTTTTCTAACCAATATTTCTAACCGTTTTATTTTAAACAACTTTATGTTTTATTAATTTTGTAACTGTGAATAGTGTGTAGTTGATTTTAATTTGTGAATGGAAACACAACTGTGGTTCCTCCTGTTTATGGCAGCGACCGTCTAAAACCAATATCCCCATTCACAGCCATAGTTTCTATACTAGGCATGAAAACCGACATGTGATCATAATAGCTTTTAATTAATTAATCAAATCTAAGATGCTTTGTTGTGTTTAAATATTAAAATAAAAAAAGGGGTTACAGAGATCTTCGGTGTTATGACTCGTCTAATATCATATTCTAAATATCAATATAATAAATCTAGATGACAAAAAAAAAAAAAAAAATCCTCAGTGTTATTTGCCGAGAAAAAGTGAAACACACGACGCAAGTGTTCGTCACCTAAAAATTAAAGCGAGTTATAAAACTTTACATGAAGAAATAGCAAATGTAAACAAATAAAAATTAACTAAAGCATATCCAAAACAAAGACAAAATAAAGAAATTAAATCATACAAGCAGTGGAGAAGTGTTCCTATGTAGTCTAGTAGCATAAAATAAGCCTACTAAAATCGACACCATTTTATACATGTGGAATTCAACTCTCCTTTTTAATAGGGTTAATGAGCTAATGAAACGATCTTTTGTGGTTCGAAAAAGAAAATTATATAAGCAGTGAAAGTTTGTTCTATACATATCGTGAAAGAATTATCATTAGTCACAATATTAGAAATCTGGCTTTGGTTGGGTTTGATCCGAATAAATTCAGTTTATATTTGTTTTTTACTTTAGATTCAATTCGGTTTTAATTTTTAAAATTTTATTAAATTATTAAATAGTAGTTTTGTTACTATATTACATGTTTATTTTTGATTTTGTACTATATAAATGATTTGATTCTGTTTTCTTTCTATTATGGTTCATCAATTTAAAATTAAGTAAAACCAGTGTTCTTAAACGTTTGACTAATATTTATTTGGTAGATGAATTTCATGTGAATTTGATATCTTTTGGATAACTGTTTTTTTTTTATAATTACTGCATTTGGCAAGTTAATGATACAATGGTCGTTTACATGACTACACCACGAGGATGCTAATTAGTGCGGATTATCGACAAGATGAAAGACTATATTATTTCATTGGAATTGAGACTGTGGCGCATATTCAAAAAAGCGTTGGTGATGATAAAGTCATGTGACATCAACGTTTGGGACACTCGTCCTCACGTGTTGTGGGTTTAGTACTGGAATTTAAGGATTTACCTCGTAGTACTAATGATTTACAAAAGGATGGTGATGTTTTTTAGAGTAAAACAAACTACAACTTTGTTTCTGTTTAGTAATAATAAAACTTTGGAAGTTTTTGATTTATGTAAAATCAGTTCAAAATTGATTTTTACTTTGGATTCGACTCGGTTTTGATTTTAAAAACTACTTAAAATGTTATTAAATAACGATTTCATTATTATTATTACATATTTTTTTAATATACAAATGACTCAATCTTGTTTCTTTTTTCAATTTTGATTTATCAGTTTAATACTAGATAAAACAAGTTTTAATACTATATTGGTACAGAATTGGGTGCATTGGCTGAAATGTGAATCTCGTTTCTGGAATTCGACTTGGTTTATCAACTCTGAAAAAAGAATGTTAAAACTTATATGTTTGCAAGAAATACAAGAGAATACAACACGGTTTTTTCTTTTACACATCATTATTATTCTATTTTGGTTTGTATATGCAAACAATGTATTTATTTAACTAAATGAAAAAGTATGTTGGGAAAGAAAAAAAAACTATATTGGCATTTTCGTCACTTATACCCCTTTTAATATAGGTCTATTATAAAATCAAGCATTGTGAAAAGGAATGAAACTTATAGCATCATTAACCCTCAGACACAAAGGGTTCTTAAACTATTTTTTATTATTAAAGATTATAAAAAAAAAACTTTTCTCGACTCTGTTTCTCTAAACTAGAAGCTTGTAGAATAGATTGGAGATTTGCTTTCCAGCGTCCGGCATTATTAATATCTTCATCGCGTTTTTTGTTTGCTCAAGATGCAGGAGCACAGATGGTAACAGACTACATCAAATTTGGGTGTGGCGATGGTGAAGTTTCCCCGGTGTTGGTGATTCTCAAAGAGAACCTGAAGTAATTTTAGTTGTTAGATCCGGTTGTTTCGGCTATCTTGGAGATTGGACTTAGGATCGACAGAAAGGAAAAGGAATCTCATCGCTTTGGATGGTTGGCGGCGGTTATACGATGCTTGGTGGTGACCGGAGGTCTTTATCGGGAAGATTGCATCTCTCACGATCTTTGACTTTTATTTGGGCTTGGCTTTGTTTGTAATATTCGCTTCCCTTATGTTCTTAGCCTTTCGACCTTTTAATAAAATATGGTCGACAAAAAAAAAACTATCTTTCATTATTAAATTTAATAGTAATTTAATACTAAAACCAAAAAACTCACACGTCTCTCTCTCTCTCTTTATTTGTTACAGAGTTTCAATGGTCGATACAAGAAGATCAAGCCCTTATTCATCACTAATCCATCACCGATTTCCTTCTCCTTGTAATCTCAACCTCTGATTGCGTACAAATCCGAAGCGAAAGTGTTTCTTTCTCCCACGACGCATCCGATATCGTTCCGATGCACTTATCACCGTCGATTAGAGAAAGAGAAGAAGATCGGAAACTTGGAGGAGGAAAAGAAGCGTGGTGATGTAGGATTCAATCTGGAAAAAAACAGCGTTGATTAATTCGTTAGCGGAACAATTTTTTTTTTCTTTTTCTTTTTGGACCAATAAGAAACCGACACATCGCTTAAGAGACGTCTCTAGAGTTTCAATAGGAAGAGATGACTCTTGGCCAAAATCAATTAATTATTTAATTTTTTTTCTTTTAAAACCAAGAACCTCTTAAGGTCTCTCCAACCATTGGAGATGGTCTTAGTACTACAAAACTTAAACATTTCAATAACATCATCTTATGCATCCAGTTTTTAAAAAAATCTGATTTTTGGAGAATAAAATCACACGTTTGACATATTGCATATTGAAAATGGCTATTGTAAGATAATTTTGGGTACACAAAATCAAATTTTCTGCCATTCTTTCCTAGGATGCACGGGTACCTCATTTTGGACCAAAAACCTGTCCCGGGTACGGCATGAGGATGGGTACTGCGTCGGTATGCCTGGGAAACGTCCCCGAGACGTATCAAGCTTAACGGGGATGGCAACCGCTGAACGGGGACGGCAACGTTGTGGGATGGGGACGTCTCCGTACGTTTCCTAGTTAATATACGTGTACCCTTACATGTAATTTTGTTTAATCCCTAAATTAACTTATTTTTTCAAAAGAAAAAATGTAAAAAGACTAAAATAAAATGAAAAATACTTTTTGCATCCCTTTGATCTTTTTTTGACACCGAGACTCTTTGCCTCCCTCTTCTTAATCTCACTAGTCACTAGATTCGCTAAATACTCACAGACCTGGACTCACGGAGCTTCTTTCCTCCTTACCCTCACTCCTCAGGATTGAGGACTCACGTCTTTCACCCTCACAATCGTCACGTCTCTCTCGGTAAGTATCATGTATGTATAAACGACACCAATCGTTGATTTTGACTCGATCATATTTCTTTAATTCAACTTTTGTATAGTTTGGTGGAATCAAATTATACGTGGAAACGATCATATGATATGATATTTGTCCAGCTTGATAAAATGAACTCTCTGTTCTTTATTTTTTTTGCTTAGTTTTTTTTTTTAAAATTTATTATATGATTATTTGTGCAGCTTGATAAGATGAATTCACAAAGTGGAAGCGATCATATTGGTAGTAGCTCTGGTCCTTCTGCATCTACTAATTTATCCAATGAAAGTGAAGATCCTCCATTGTGGAATTATGTGACTAAGCTAGAGAAACAAGGAGCAACGGGAGGAACTTATAAGTTTAAATGTAATATTTGTACTGACATTCATCAAGGTTCGTATTACAAAGTTAAAGCGCATTTACTTGGAATGAAAGAGCATGAAATTACTATTTGCAAGAAAGTAACAAGGATTGAGAAGCTTGAAATGCAAAGATTGGAAGATGAATTTGAGAAGAAGAAAGCGGAGTCTGGACGTAAACCAATTCCTTTGGCATGTGAGAAAGACTCTGCCTTGAAGAAAAGAAAGTCTTGCTTCTCACCTATCGTTGCAGCATTTGGTATTCAAGCTAGAGACCAACTGGATCAAGAAATCGCAAGGATGTTTTATACCGGAGGCTTGCCATTCAATCTTGCAAGAAATCCACATTACCATAGGTCATATCAGTTTGCTGCTGCCACCAAAATTGATGGTTATGTACCTCCTAGTTACAATAAGCTCAGAACAACCTTATTGCAGCAAGAAAAAGACCATGTCGAGAAGTTATTGGTACAGCTGAAAGGGACATGGAAAGAAAAAGGGGTGACGGTTGTGAGTGATGGTTGGAGTGATCCTACAAGAAAACCTCTAATCAATTTCATTGCTACTGCTGGAAATGGTCCTGTGTTTCTCAAGGCTGTGAATTGTTTCGGTGAAGTCAAAGATAAATTTTTCATTGCTGATTTGATGAAAGAGGTTATCAATGAAGTGGGTCATCAAAATGTTGTGCAAATAATCACGGATAATGCATCAAACTGTAAGGCGGCTGGAGAGCATATTGAGAGTTTATTTCCCCACATATACTGGACACCATGCGTTGTTCATACTCTTAATCTTGCGTTGAAGAACATTTGTGCATCAAATAATACCGAAGAGAATGCAGTAACCTATGAGGAGTGTAATTGGATAACTGAAGTTCATGGAGATGTGTTCGCTATCAAGCATTTCATCATGAATCATAATATGAGACTATCAATTTTCAGTAAGTTCTCTCCTCTTAGGTTGCTTTCGGTTGCCGACACTCGTTTTGCATCAATCATTGTGATGCTTAAAAGATTGAAGCTTATTAAAAGGGGTCTTCAAGCCATAGTTATAAGTGAGGAGTGGTCTACATATAGAGAAGATGACATTGGGAAGGCAAACTTTGTTAAACAGAAGATTGTGGATGATGATTGGTGGGACAAAGTGTCTTATATTCTTGATTTCACAAGACCTATATATGATGTCATTAGATTTTGTGACACCGACAAGCCATGCCTTCACTTGGTATATGAGATGTGGGATTCTATGATTGAGAAGGTAAAGGTTGAGATCTACAAGAAGGAGAAACGATAAATGTCTGAATTTAGCCTCTTCTATGAGGTCGTTTATGAAATCTTAGTGGCTCGTTGGACGAAGAATAACACTCCTCTACATTGTCTAGCTCACTCTTTAAATCCAAGGTATATGATTTTAAATATATGATTTATTCTTCTTCTTTTTTTGTTTCCTTAACACATACATATAACACGTTTTGTATGCTATAGATTTTATAGTGATGCTTGGCTAAATGAAGATCCCACAAGACATGCTCCACATAGAGATGGTGAAATCTCACGTGAGAGGATGAAGTGTTTTCGGATATTGTTTTCAAATGATGATGATTACAAGAAAGTTATGGAGGAGTATGCATTATTCTCGATGAGAAGTGGTTCTTTTGAGGATTTAACATGCATTTCGGCGATGTCTACTATGGAACCCAAGAGTTGGTGGGCTAACTTTGGTGCCCAAACTCCTCTCCTCCAAACTTTGGCTTTTAAATTGCTTGGACGACCTACTTCATCTTCTTGTGCTGAGCGTAATTGGAGTACTTACTCATTCATTCATTCGCTTAGAAGAAACAGGTTGAATCCAAGTCGTGCTCAAGACTTGGTTTACATCCACAACAATCTACGTCTTTTGTCAAGGAATTCAGATCAATATGAAGCTGAGAAGACCAAGAAGTGGGATGTTGGTGGAGATGAATTTGATTCTATGGAGGAAGTTGGATTTTTAGAGTTTGCGAACCTTTCATTGGATGAGTCAGAATTTGAAGATGACTTACTCGTTGATTAGTTTTTTTTTTTTTGTCAAGATATTAAACTAAGTGTTGTTTTAATGTTAAGACTTATGTGTGATATTTTTATATTTTGTTTTATGGATATTTCTCTTATATAACTATTAAAGTACCCGTCTCTACAAATTTTAAATTTACCGTTTCTCGTCCCCGCTCCCGTCCCCGTTTCCCGACCCCGTATCCGTTTCAGTGCAACTTAGATTCTTTCCAGTGTTGCATCCGACTCAACAAAATGACTAACGTTGTTTCGGTTAACATTGAATTTGGTTTTGGATAGAAATACATATATTTGAGTAAACACGTTAATCATGCTGAATTTAGCTATATACTTATTATAGTTAGAGTATAAAAAAAAACGCACGTTAAAAATAGTATACATTGAAAATAATCATTTACTCAAGTCTGTTTCTTCATCTTCAGTGTCGAGATATAAGTGGATTAATAAAGTGGTGAAATGGACGGCTGTGAATAGTTTTATTAGTTGAGCTGTCGATAATCGGAGCGGTAACAAGAGGGGACCGTACACGTGCCTATCATCCTTTAGCCTTCCTGCGAGGTTTGTTTTATTTATGTATTTTCAATTAATTAATTAAAATCTATGGAAATAAAAGTGATAGTGACAAATGGCTACGAAGAAAACGACATCTTCTTGATGCGTTTAAGGTCCCACGTCACATGGGTATTGTGGGCCCCATAATTTTCTCATTTAGTTTCGTATAAAGAAAAGAAGCTACAGTGTGGACCCTTTTTTGGCAATTTGTCAGTACACGAGAAAAAGGAAATGAATATATTTTTTTTAAGAAAAATCACAAAACTTGGAATCACATCTCTTATATCTTTTTTATTTTATTTTTAAAAAGGTTTAACACAGTAACAAAGTAACAACGAAACCCACTTCATAATTTGGAAACGTTATCACGTATTTTGAATCAAAAACGAAATTTTTATTTATACATGTCGTGTATAGTTTTTATTTATTTATTATTATTATTATTTTAACTTTTTTTAAAACATATAGTTTTTATTTATTAGCATCTATAAATCACTATACAGTTCAAATTTAATTAGTACGTAAGAGCACCCCAACGGGAAGAAATTCATTGGATATTTTGTATATATTATTTTATTACCTTCATCAAATTTAATTATTTATTAAAATATTAAAATTTTATATAAATAATCAACCAATAAATTAACATTACATGGACAACTAAATATCTACAAGGATTCTAAAAGAAGAATTTCATCTCTTTCTCTCATATATTTATAATATTTTTTATTTTATTTTGTAGATACTATGTTAAATACTTCATTGGGGTGCTCTAATAAGCTATAGAATAAAATAAAGTTAATAGATAATGTACTAGATACAAACAGTATTGAGCTATCCGAAAATACAATATATATTTTTTTTGGAAATTCTTTAAAATACCATCAATTGAAGTTTTTGTTCCAAACATATCATCATTAATTTTATTTTTTAAAATATCACAATTTTGTTTTTGTGTTTTCCAAAAAATACCATAAACACCCAAAATAATTTTTAAATATTTATAATTTAAAATTTTGAATTTGGATTAATTATTTTATTTAGAGTTTGGTTTTCGAAGTTTAGAGATTAGGTTTAAAGGTTTGAAATTTAATTTTAATTTTGTGGTAGTTTTAGAAAACCAAAACTTGAATGGTATTTTTGAAAAAAAATTAATGATGCTGTTTTTGAAAATAAAACTTCAAATTGTGATACTTTTAAAAATTACTCTATTTTATTTTGTATCTTATTGAGTCATACTGATAGCATGCATCGATTTGTCTAATGTTAACAGTACTATACCTATATAATATAATTTTATCTGTAGTATATATAGTAAATAACCAAACACATAATATCTTCATAATTTACATAATATCATGTTTTTATATTATCCGATAGAATGCATTACGTTGATGAAAATGTTATTGTACGGTTTGTTCAACTTTTACCTATTTCTAATAAAAATTTAGTAACTCATTCGAAATCCAAATAAATAATTACCTAATAAACTATTTTATCAACCGTTTAAAAATAATTTATACTTATAACGAATTGAGAAAATGATTATAGTAAAAATATGTTCCAAATAAAAAATATTTCACTCTTCACTCTGAGTTGCAAACATTAATGAGAATTTTTGAGATATGCTATTTTTGAAATACCACTTTTCATAATTTTTTTTTTAAATACCATTTTTAAAATGTCATTTTCCAAAAAAATTACAAAAATATCACTTTTTAAAATTTATTTATTCATTATCTCATTTATGTATGAATTAACTATGCTGTATTAGGGTTTAGTTTTAAGGCTTTAAGGTTTGTTAGGGGTCAATATACTTTTTAGGGTTTAGAATTTTAAGATTTAAGTTTTTAAAATCTATAATTAGTGGCATAAATTTTAAGATATGCCACATGTTCTATGCCACTTTTCAATTATGCCACTGTTTGAAAATCTTTGCAAGCATGCCACCCTTCTTTTTCAGTATTCCCATATTATCCTTTGACTCATTTAATTTGACTTTTCAGTTTTTTTTCTGTCCGTTTTTTTTTTAGATTTCAGTTTTTTCATTATTTTATAGCAAATCTCAATTTTTTTTTCCTAAATCTCAAAACTTTTTTCTCAGATTTCGTTTCTCTATTTTTTGAACTAAATCTCATCTCTTTCTCTCAAAACTAGATTAAAAACATGAATTTGAATTTCACAAAAAAGAAAACTTAAGATCTGAGATTGAATTTAGTGAATTGAGAAGAAAAAGAGGAGGAGAAAAAAAAAAAATATGAGATTGAATTTCTCTAAAATAATTGTAGATATTTTTTTTTAAACAGTTTTTAAACTGTCTTACAAAACTTTTTAAAAATCTTATAAACCTTGTTAAAAACCTTATAAAAAACCTATAAATTTTGTAAAAAAACCTTTATAAATTTTGTAAAAACCTTTATAAACCTTTTAAAAACTTTTATAAACTTTGTAAAAAACTCTTATAAACATTAAAAAACTTTTATAAACCTTTTAAAAACCTTATAAATTATTATTTAAACTATTCATTTTTAAAAACCTTATAAAAACCTTGTAAATTTTTGAGTTTTGGTTAACTATTGGGCATTTAGGATATAGATTTTGGGGGAGGGGGTTAGAGTTTTCATTCACATTATAAAAACAAAAACAAAAAAAAATCTTTATAAAACTTGTAAAAAACCATTTTAAAACTCTTATAAAACTTGTAAAAAATCCTTTCAAAACTCTTATAAAACTTGTAAAAAATCATTTTAAAATCCTTATAAAATTTGTAAAGAATCTTTATAAACCTTTAAAAAAAATTATAAACCTTAAAAAAATTTCATTCAGAGTATAAAAAACTTAAAAAAATATTAAACAATTTTTAAGATTTTTAAACAGTCTTACGAAACCTTTTAAAAATCTTATAAACCTTGTAAAAAACCCTTATAAATATTTAAAAAACTTTATTAACCTCTTAAAACCCTTATAAACATTTAAAAAGCTTTATACACCTTTTTAAAACCCTTTATAAAATTTGTAAGAAATCTTTATAAACCTTAAAAAAACTTTATAAACTTTTAAAAAAAATTATAAAAACGTCAAAATCTTATACCAATAAGAATAACATCAAAAACAAAACTAACCCAGAAATAATCAAAAACTCAAATCTGTAAGCCAAATAAAAAAAAAAACTTAAATTTGTAATCAAAAACTCATATCTACAACACAAATCAAATAAACAAAAAAATTCTGTCCATAGAGAAATCACAAAAATGAAAACAAACACAAATCCATACCTTCAAATCTCCCCAGAAAAATCAAAATCTATTATTTTTCTACTTTTTCCAACGAAATTAAACCAGCTCTAGATCTGGTTTACTTTCATACCTTCAAATTTCTCAGAAAAAAATTTAAATCTGTTCTTTTTTTTTTCTTCTGATTTCTCCAAAGACATTAAATCTAAAAAAAGCTCTACATCTGTTTTGAGAGAGAAAGAGAGAGAGAGAGAGTGAGAGAGCGAATAAAAAGGATGGAGAAAAAAAACCAGATTTAGAAAAAGGGAGATAAAAGAAAGATGAAGGAGAAGAAAGTGGAAAAAAGTGGAAGAAAGAGGAAGAAATGTAACACCCGTGAACCAAAAAGTGGAATTTTGGTGGGTGTGTCGATCGACAAGAGGTGATAGTCAATCGACACGGGTTGAAATTGGACCGACAGGTTCGGTTCTTGATCGCGCGGTTTGGCGATCGGTTTAGGGAAACCCTAGGGCACGGGTATTTAAGGGGTCAGTCGCGTTTTTCTCTGGGGTTGGCTGAATTTCAGAGAGAAAACCAGAGAATTGGGAGGATTGTCAGGAATCAAGGGTTGGGTGATTTCTGGGAATTGTTCTTGGGGGATTTGATCGTGAGTGGAGATCGAACGAGAAGGAGGTTGTTGCTGTACTGATTTCGGGTCTGTGAGGACGGAATCAGAGGCTGTTCTTGGTGTTCTTCGCTCGTTCTTCGCTCGTTCTTCGCGTTCTTCATCCTTTTCAATCCTAATCAAGGTGAGTGCGTGACCGTAGGCTCGAATAAGTATAGGGGCCCAATGGAATACGATTGCTTGGTGGTTTTCGTGTGTTTTGTGTGTGGATTTTTGCAGGAGACTCGACAGATCGCATCAGATTCGAGTCGTGTGAGGATTGACTCGATTCTGGGTTCTGCGACGTCGTGTCGATCGACACCGAGGTGGTGTGTCGATCGGCACGGGGCCTGTGTTCTTCGACACCTAGTGGTTGTGTCGATCGACACAGCGGATCCTGTCGATCGACACGGGGTCACTGATCATCGACACCTAGTGGTTGTGTCGATCGACACAGTGAGTCCTGTCGATCGACACGGTGTATTCTGGACTGGTTTTGTTGCTTGGTCGTGTATGTTTGTTCTGTGATCATCCTGGTATTGTGTTGGTTGTTTATACTTGTATTTAAATAGCCTGTAGACAGGATGACCGCGTCGCTGAGTATTTGTGATAGTACTCACGCAACTCTTTTTGCCATGTGTTGCAGGTAAAGAGAAATTGTGATCGTGGAATCGTGGCGAGGAAAGAAGAGATGATTTAGGGTCTCACTTGGATTGTTATTCTATGGAATTGTTAGGGTGTTAGTCATTAGATATTGTTTAGTGATATTGGTTGATTGGTTGAACTGGTTTGCTATTTAATAAGGTATGGAGTTGTTAACCTGGAAATGTTGTTAATGTTTATTGTTCCGCATTGCTTGGTTGTTGACCCATTGAGGATTATTATCTGTGATGATAATAATCTGGAGGGAAAAATTTTGAATTTTTGGGTCGGGTCGTTTCAAGAAAGATCTAGAACGAGAGAGAAAGAAGAAAGATGAAAGATAACAAAAGATCAGATCTAAAAAGAGAGAAAGAGAAAAAGAAAAAGAAAGGAAAAATATAAATAAAAAATCTGGATTATTTCGTGAGAGAGAGAAGAAAAAGACAAAACTGACTTTTTGGGATAAATAAGTGGCAGATTTGCAAAAGTGTACATGCATGTGGCACGCTTGCAAACTTATCATTAAAATGTGGCATTTTTGTAATTGTTCCTTTTTGCAAATGGGTAACTTATAGTGGCATTTTTGAAAAGTAGTGCACTAAAAATGGTATTTTTGCAATTATCTCTTTCAAAAATACTATCATTTTAAAATCTTTTCAAAAATATCACTATTAATATATTATTTACTCAAAATATTATTTATATTTGTGTTAATTATGTTATGTTAAAGTTTAGTTTTGGGGGTTTAGGATTTGTTAGGCTCAAATTTTTTTTATAGTTTAAAACTTTGTGACATTTTTAAAAATGAATAACTCAAAGTAGTATTTTTGTAAAATTATATTTCAAAAATGACATTTTTGAAATTCTCTCAACATTAATATGTATTATGTCGAGTGAAAAAAAAAAGATAATACAAAATTCAAAACGGATGGTTCATAGATTATCAAGATTTTACATTTCCTGGTAACTGAGCCGTTTTCTCCAACAATTTAAATGAATATTTCTTCATCTCCACAACAATTTTACTTTTTTCGTCTTTCTTTTATTTTATGTCGATTGAATTTTAGGTCGATTTATTTATTCTGTTAAGCCGTAACTAGATTTGTATATACTATTTTTGTAAACTCAGCTCCTCCAAATCATACAACTATTTTCTAGTCTAAATGTGTAATTGAAAAAGAAAAACAACTTAGGCAGATAATATAGCTCACTCTCAGCTAATCATCATGAGATGTAAAACATCAATACACGTACAGATTCAAGTTCTCTTTTTGATCGCGCAGACTTAGAAGAAAAAAAACGAATAGTACAATAAATCCAAAATTTATAGCTATAAAAAGATAAAATAACAACGATGTTTTTGTGAAAAAGAAAAACAATGAATGAGTGTATTTGTAAGCTTTTGAATAGATTGAGTTTCTCAAATTCACAAAAACATTTGTAAGCTTTTGAATAGATTGAGTTTCTCAAATTCACAAAAACATTCGTTTTAGTTAGAGGTCGCCAAACATCACCAATTCTTTCTAGTATTTATTACCACACGAGTGAACTCAACTACTTCAATACTTTTAATTTAAATTTGGATACACTATTTTAATATATTCGACTCATCGTTTAGTACTTTTTTGCTAAATTTCTCTCTTCTTTTGTTGGGAAAATCTTTTAATAGCTGATAAAATACCTTACAATATCTAAATTTCTCTCTTTTTCTTCTAAATCGTTTAAAAAAACACAATTTTTTTTTCATAAGAAAACACAATATTTAACGTCGAATTAACTATTGTCCTCATATTTGTATCAACTAATTCGCACACTTTTGAAGTTAAATTGGATAATGTTACTGTGACAAATATTAATACAAACAGTAAAGTACGTACAACTTTCAATTTTGTAATTATAAATAAAAGTATAAACAAGTAAAATAACTGCGTTATTTTATTGATGTTGAATTTTTTATTCAACTGTTAAACAAGAACAATAATGGTGTTGAAAAAACAAGGGAGTAGACGTGGCATCAACGACAGTTTAATATTTTCAACATGTTGAACCCAAAAAAATGGGCTCTACAAAAGTGACGTGGCGACTTTTAAGTGGATGATCTAAAGTAAATGGTTATCACACGCACGCTACGCGCGTGAAACATATAACATTTATTTTTGAAATTTTTTATCTCATTTAAAATATTTAAATCAATTAAGTGGGTCTGCAACCATACTCAACATGTTGTCATCAACAAAAATGAGACCCACCATTAACTCAAATCCACAGAAAATCTTTTTTTTTTTCCCCCAAAAATAAAGAAAACTACAAAGATATGACATGTGTTGAGTTCTAATTAGTTTATCAAGATTTTGAAGATTTTATCAAATCTTATCTTTTAAAATCAATTATTATATCGTAAATATTTTTTTTAATAAATTTTATACGAAATTTTATCATTTTAAAAACTCTATAAATCAATACTTGTTTCATTTCATTTGGACACCAAAAAAAAACACCACTTCTTCCTTCTACCATAAGTTTCTAAGTATTCTCTCATAAATTCTTGTTTACATCTTTAAAAAAGAATTTTGTGAAATGGATCCAAACAATAATCCTACACAAAATTCTACTAATTACCCTTTTCCGTACCTAAATCCCAATAATGATCAATTTCAAAATCCCTCTTTTAACCAATCCCAGAATGTTCCAAATTATGGGTTTCCACCAAATTTTTCCATGCCATCACCTGCTCAAAACTACCATCTATACATGGATCGATGATGCCGTATTCATCTCAACCACTCCCTTTTTCTTCTACTTCGATGGCTAATAAAAATATTGTGAGTGGTAGACCAATTGAATTTCCCGGATTTTCTACACAAATAGCTCTCGGAGAGATGAACGGTGTTAATGAAGCCAATCCAAATGCAGAAGATTCAACATCTACACGCCATAAAAGCCCCAAATGGACTACTGAGGAAAATTTAGTGCTACTGAGTGGATGGATTAAATTTGGAACAAACAGCATTCTTGGAAAAAACCAAAAAAGCGAGGCATATTGGGGTAAGATTGCTGAGTATTGTAATGAACATTGCTCATTTGATCTTCCACGTGATGGAGAAAAATGCAGAAATCGTTTCAGCTACATTAACAAAAAAATTGGCAAATGGATTGGTGCTTACGATAATGCTAAGCGTATGCAACAAAGTGGGTGGTCAGAGAATGATGTATTGGCGAAAGCACATGAACTATATTCAAGTGGTAAGAATGGGCATTTCAATTTAATGTCAGAATGGCTCGCTATACGTGATCAACCGCGTTATGGTAGTCAGGTCGGAGGAAATACTGGGTCTGGAAGTAGTGGATCTAAGAGAGCCCACGAGAGTGATGCAAGTGACTCCAACTCTGTTGGATCTAGTGTTCGTCCAATGGGAAGGGATGTTGCTAAAAAAAAGGCGAAAAAAAAGGTAAGGGTGCAGCCTTGGAAGTTGTTAACGAAGAGTGGACTGAATTCAAGCAACTAAAGGAGCAAGAGTTGAAACGATTGGAAAAAATAGCCATGAGGCAAGAGGAGGCAAACCAACTGATGAAAGATAAGACTCAAACCAAGAAGATGAAGATGTTTATGAAGTTAAGTGAAAAAGAGCATCTCGATGATCGGAGCAAAGAGCTGTTGGAGAAGTTGAGCAACGATTTATTCGGAAATTAGTGATTGTCAAGTCTATGTCTACAGTTTTTCACTTTCAACTTTAATGTTTGTTTGTTATTTGTCGCTTTAATAATGTTTCGCAAGTGTATGTCTGTATTTTGTCATTTCGTGCAATAATGTATTTTGTCATTTTGTGAAATAATGTTCGTTTGTCAGTACTCTATTATTTTCCGACAATGTAGTCTATGAATTTTATCTTTTTGTATACTAATCAAATCATTATCTTATCTCTTATCTATTAGTTAACTGCATTACATACCTATTTGAGTTCCGTCGATTTCAACCACATGTTTTTTTATAAATGGGAAGTTATTCTTCCATTGATGAACCAATATCACAAATCTCATCTTACTAAAAAAAAACACTTCAATGGATCCAGATGAACTTCCTTTTGACATTGAAGCTTACAAAAGGCAGTCTGAGATTGAAGAGAGATATATCGTCAACCGGTTTAAAGAGCGTCGAAACAAAATAGAGGAAGACTATCCACGTCGTAACAAGAGAAAGTACATCAAGAGAGATCATGTAGCAGCAAACCAAAGACTGATTGATGACTATTTTGCCAATCAACCTACATATGATGATGCAATGTTTCGCCACCGATTCCGGATGCGAAAACATGTTTTCCTTCGGATCGTTGGAGACCTAACAAGCAATGACAACTACTTCACCCAACGAGTTGACGCAGCCAATAAAGAAGGTATATCTCCACTGGCCAAATGTACCACGGCCATGCGAATGTTAGCATATGGTATGGCGGCAGACGCGGTCGATGAATACATCAAAATTGGAGGTACTACAGCATTGGAGTGCTTGGGTAGATTCTGTAAAGGAATCATACAGTTGTATGAGAAAGAGTATCTCAGAGCTCCAAATCAAGATGACCTGCAAAGAATATTGCATGTGAGCGAGATGCGGGGGTTTCCGGGGATGATTGGAAGTATTGATTGCATGCACTGGGAATGGAAAAATTGTCCTACAGCATGGGAAGGTCAATTTACTCGGGGAGATAAAGGAACCACCACTGTTATTCTTGAAGCAGTTGCATCTCATGATCTATGGATATGGCATGCTTTTTTCGGGTGTCCAGGCACATTGAATGATATTAATGTTCTAGACCGTTCACCAGTGTTTGATGATGTTGAACAAGGAAACACTCCAAGAGTGAACTTCTTTGTGAACCAACGTCCGTATAATATGGCATACTATCTAGCTGATGGTATCTATCCTTCTTATCCAACTTTCGTCAAATCAATTCGACTTCCTCAAAGTGAACCAGACAAGTTATTTGCACAACATCAAGAAGGATGTCGGAAGGACATCGAACGTGCATTTGGAGTGTTACAGGCTCGATTTAAAATCATTCGTGAACCAGCTCGCATGTGGGACATAACCGATTTGGCTATCATCATGCGGTCATGTATCATATTGCATAATATGATTGTTGAGGATGAACGGGATACATATGTTCAACATTGGACCGACTATGATCAATCGGAGGCAAGTGGTTCAAGTACACCACAACCATTCTCGACCGAAGTGTTACCTTCATTTGCAAATCATATACGTGCTAGATCTGAATTACGTGATTCAAACGTGCATCACGAATTGCAAGTCGATCTTGTCAAACACATATGGGCAAAATTTGGAATGTTTCGTGATTAAAGAGATTTTTAAGTCTCCGTGTGGGATTTTAAAATTTATTTATTTTTAGTTAAGTCTATTGTACTAATTAAGTTAAACATGTTTTATCAGTTGCGTTGTGTATTTGTATTGTATTGCATTTAAAGTTTTTTTGTAACTCTATTTTTAATAAAAATTATTTTATTTTGTTATTTAAAAAATATTGATTAAGAATAGCACATAAAATAAAAAATAAATTATATAATACTTATTAATTTAATTTAGTTTCAATCCATAATTGTGATAAATATGTAGTTTCAAAATTATATATATATATATATGTATAAATGGTGGGGTAAGGTGTTGAATTTTATTAATTAAAACTATTGTAGAGGTTAAAATTGAATTGGATGTTGAATTATTAGGTGGAAGAAAGAGAAGATGATGTGGAGGATTAAAAGTAGAAAATAAGGGTGTTGAATTATAAAACCAATGTACATAGTCTTAGTAGGACAGTAATTCATGGGTGTAAAGTCAAGATACATATTTCGATTCTACTGTATGTAAATTTTGAGTGTAAACCACGTAGATTTCGATTGAGACGTTTTATTAAAGAACTTGTTTACTCTTAAAATTAGTTGGACGATTTTGATAAAACCCGGATACTTGATACAAGCCTTATTTATTTTTTTGGTCGAAATAGCAAGCATTATAAATCTATTACACAAAGTACGTAATAGTAGAAACGAATCAAGGAATAAAATAATAGGTAGGAGATAAGAGAAAAATAATATAGAAAAGAGTGAAAGAGATACTGTGTGTTGTTAAGATCTGGTTACCTCAATTTCAGATGCTATTCATGACGTGAGTATAGCTTCTGAATGTGTCAGAAGGTTTTCATTCATCATCATCTAAAAAATAAAATGAATTATATATAGATATTTTGTAAGATTGACTAAAAATGATGGCTCATGCTTTCACTTCACGTACGCGCACAATCAAGACTGACCACCTTTTTCTTCTTCTAAAAAGCACCTTCACCTCCAATTATATATTTTTATCTATTGAGAAACATTTTTTTTTTTAAATGAATCACCTTTTTTCTTGGAGTTCTTAATAATTTCTTTTATCTCTTATGAACTTTTTTCCCCACATATTTTTGTTTTTGTCGTCAAAATATTACATTAATCACCTTAAGTACAAAGTTTGAGTTATATATTAGATATACCATGATATTACATATCTGAGAATGGTGAGCGTTTATTTTGACGGCCCATACACAAATGAGGGATAACTGTTTTAGTGTTGCATTCAACAAAAAGAGTGATTATGTGTATAGAGTTATTAAATAATAATAAATATAGTGTGATCCGAAAAGTGGTTCATATTACTGTATATATATGAAGCGTATCGGGCGGTCGATCATTTTTGACCTTTCTAATTCAATTTTTTTTAATATAGTAATGAATAATGATTTTACTTTGTACAAATTACACAAATCTGATATATCACCTAAATTATTTTATGTTATGTATTAATTTTATTAAATATATTTGTTACATAATACAGCTTATTAAGTTTAATATATGTTAAAATATGCATAACTAATCCAATTTTAAATTTTTTATATAATTATAAATATGAATATTATTTGATAAATTACTTTAACTAAAATATTGTGTTCCAAAATATTTTTGGCATTTTAATTATTCAAATATATGTTTAATACTATTTGTTATCCGCTTTCACCATTTATACATATTCGTTAGATCCACAATTGTACTGCTTGATCCGCCTTGTTCCGCTTCGCCTGTTCCGTTTCCCATTCGGAGTCATAATTTGAAGACATTGTTTTTGCATACATAGCTAAGCTATCAATCTCTTTATTGACTTTCCTTCTGATATATTTGAAACTTGTTTCATTTAATAGAGCGATAAGGTGGAGAATATCTTTCAGATAGGTTCTCAAGACAGAAGGCTGCATCTCCATCACTCTGCAACAGAAAGTGCCTTATGAAAAATTCTCCACCAAAAGTGATTTATTTTTGGTAGAATTTGTAGCTTCCAAATTTCTTTAAATATTTCTGAATTAAATTCGGTAAAGAAGGTTAATGATTCAAATTCAAAAAAAAAAAGTAACAACTTTACCTTCCGCTAGGAATCATATTTTGATAGTCTTTCTGATAAGATGTTCTATCTACAATTAATATTAGATCGAGTCTTGAATATAGATAGTTGTTGTCCTTCATTATTTATTTTTTACTTCTTCACATTTGTCTAAAAATGGTAAAATCACTTTTGATGCTTTATTAATCAATCAAGAAAAATTAGAAGAGATATGTCGTGGTCGTGGTCGTGGGATTATGAAAGAAAAGATGTCTTTGATGTCCAATCACGTGTTCCCTTTCTCTTCTTCCTTTTTTTGTCCTATTACTTTTATTCCCCATGTTTTCTAAAATCCCTAAATTCCCCCCCCCCCCCCCCCCCACTTTAACAAATTTCACTTTTTAGCCACAAAACCTAGGCTATATGACAATCTAACATTATATATAGTCATTGGATTTTTTTGTTTGTTTGAGAAAAAACTTTCTAATAGTCATTGGATTTGAACAAAGCTTTTGGCAAACAAAATATAAATCGATCACTTGTATTAGTATACTTGTTTTTGTAATGATCGCGAACCAAAAATTGTGATTTTTGGTCGTACGTCGATCGACACAAGTGGTTTGCGTCGATCGACGTAAGGCTAAATCGAATTAGATCGGTTCGATCGGTTTGCGGGCCGGTTTAGAATGAAACCCTAGGGCTTTCCTATATAAAGGGGGTGGCCGCGTTTTTGGGACTTGAGAGTTTCCAGAAAGTTTCCAGAAAAGTTCCAGAGAGTTTTGTGAGAGAGGATTCGTTGGTGAGGCTCTAGAGATTGTTCTTGGGGTTTGTTCTTCGCGATTAAGGAGTGGATTTCGAATCCTTGAGGAGTATTCTTCTCGTTCTTGATGTTTCTCTTCTTTTTCCTTTCCAGATCTAAGGTGAGTGTGTGACCATGGCTTATCTGGGTAAAGGGATTGATAGGATGCATTTGATTGTTGTTATTTGGTAGATTTCGTGTGGTTTTGAGTGGATTTGTGTGCAGGGATCGATGTAATTTGATCCAGGATTGAACCATGAGAGGATAAGCTCGATCTTGGGATCTGTGATGTTGCGTCGATCGACACATGAAGCAGTGCATCGATCGACACCGAGGTTGTGTGTCGATCAAGACACTGGATGCATCGATCGACACATGGTGGATGTGTCGATCGACGCATGCCTGTTTTGGGCGAACTTGTGTTGATTGTTCGTGCCATGCGTGGTTGATTTTTCACCATGGTATTGTGTCAATTTCTTATGCATGTGTGTATAGCCTAGTAGATGGTCTGACCATCTCACTGAGTATTTGTGATAAGCACGCATCTCGTATAACCATGTGATGCAGGTAAAGACAAGGTGTGATCGTAGAATCGTGGCCGGAAAGAGGAGATGATCTATAGTCTCGTGTTGGTTGCTTATGAGCTTGTTAGAATTGCTAGGGTGTACTAATTCTGGAATTATTGTTGATTATTGGAATGTTGTTTATGGTGATTTGAATTGGATTATTGGTTATGGATTGACTTGGTATTGTTTAGTGCTTCAATAAGTATGAGATTATTGAATGATGATCTTGGTATTTGATTGTTTTGATTTTGCGTATTGTGCTGCTGACCCGTCAAGGATTATTATTTGTGATAATAATAATCCGAAAGAGAAAATTTTTAAATTTTTACGGGTTGGGTTATCTCATTTTGGTATGAGAGCCCTTATGGTTATAGGGCGGATACAATTGGTTGATTATGTGAGTTAGTCGATTGATTGTTGTGTGGATTTGGAGTCCTAGATCATCTTCTCCGAGCCTTCAATGAGATTCCACGATAAGTGTTGTTTGACTTTCTGTTTTTCTAGTATTCTTAGTATTCTGATGGGTAATGCAGAGAAATGGCTAGAGGTACTAGAGGCAGAGGCCGTGGGGCCCGTGGAGGCCGAGGTGGTCGTAGTGGGCGTGGGCGCGGGCGTAGACTTATGAGTGAGTTTGCTGCCGCGAGTGTGGCCCAGGAGACAACGCGGGAGCAGGTTGCCTATTCGCAGGCGTATCAGGAGGGGTCCGTGGGTGTGGCCACTGGGAGTGCCAGTGGGAGGACTGGTGGGACGGGGGTAGGTCCCGGTGCAGCAGGCCCAAGTGGGGATGCTGCTGCAGGTGGAACCCAGGATCGAGATGATCGTCTGGCGGTTTTGCTACAGTTGATTCTGGAGTGGTTACCAGGTGGGGTGCCGACTCCGGGTCAGGCTCCTGGTGTTCAGCCGAGTATGGCTGGGGTGCAGTCAGGTATGGCTGGGGTGCAGCCGGGTATGGCTGAGGTGCAGCCAGGTGTGGCTGGGGTGCAGCCGGGTATGGGTTGGGTGCAGTCGGATATGGCTAGGGTGCAGCCGGGTATGCTTGGGTGCAGCCGAGTATGGCTTCGGTGCAGCCGGGTGTGGCTGGGGTGCAGTCAGATGTGGCTGGGGTTCAACCGGGTATGGCTGGTGTGCAGCCGGGTATGGCTGGTGTGCAGCCGGGTGTGGCGGTTGCGGAGGAGCTCCCATCCTACCTTAGGATGATGGAGCAGATGCAAAGGATTGGCATCGGATTCTTCTCGGGTGGTGCAAAGCCTGAGAAGGTAGATTTGTGGAGGAGTAGATTGGAGCGTATTTTCAATCTCTTAGGTGTCCAGTGGGATATCGGGTGGACCTAGCAGTTCATTTCCTTGATGGTGATGCACATCTCTGGTGGCGAAGTGTGGTGGCTAGGAGAGCTCAGGCGGGTATGGCTTGGTAGGATTTTGTAGCGTAGTTCAACGCCAAGTATTTTCTGTAGGAGGCGTTGGATCGCTTGGAGTTGCGATTCTTGGAGTTGGCTCAGGGTAGCCGGTCGGTCCAGGAGTTCGATGAGGAGTTCAGTCGGCTTCTGGTGCATGTCAGTAGAGATCTGGAGGGCGAGCAGGCCTAGGTAAAGAGGTTCATGAGGGGACTTCGACCAGATTTGAGGACTCGCTGTAGAGCGAGCAGGTTCACCAAGAGGGCGGAGCTAGTTGAGACAGCTGCTGCGATAGAGGATGACCCGAGGGAGCAGGATGTGGTGGTTTGTCCACCGGTGCAGCAGCAGAGAAAGTCGCAGCAGCAGGTGGGTCCGAGCAGGGGCGGGAAGCCTGCGCAGGGACAGAAGAGGAAGTGGGAGAGTACTTCGGGACCAAATCAGGGTGGTCAGGGTGGTTCGGGATGCTTTGGGTGTGGGAGCATAGACCACCGGGTAGCGAGCTGTCCGAAGAAAAGTGAGTCTCGGGGAGCACAGGCGTGCTTTCACTGCAGGGTGTCGGGGCATATCAAGCCTAGGTGTCCTAAGCTGCAGCAGATGGCGGTGGCGGCAGTGCAGCTGGTGGATCAGATTGCAGCGGCACCGCGGGTGTTCACTTTGGTGGAGGCGCGTGGTTCTAGCGCCAGACCGATCACATGTAATTTTATAACTTGACTTGTTAAATTCTAATATGGTTGAATTTAGTCTTTTCTGGAAATTATGAGTATGTGCTAGAAGGTTAGGGTTCTTAGGCACATGGGATTTGTGCCGGGACCTAGTAGTGGGTGGATGTGAGACCTATGTTTTATTTGATTCTAGAGCGACGAATTGTTTCATTACTCCGGAGTGTGCGGAGGGCAGCGGAATCTGGAGATTAGTTAAGGTTGCTGGTGGCAAGTCTTAGGCTATTTTCGAGCGGGCTCATGATGTGTAATTTCTGGCAACAAGGGATGAGTTTTCTTGGCCATGTGGTGTCTGCAGAGGGAGTTTCTGTGGATCCGGCTAAGATTGAGGCTATCAAAGGGTGGCCTCGACCGAGGAATGCCACCAAGATCCAGAGTTTTCTCGGGTTGGTGGGTTACTACAGGAGGTTCGTCAAGGGATTTGCGAGTATGGCGCAGTCGATAACAAAGCCGACGGAGAAGGATGTCCCTTATGTGTGGTCTTCAGCTTGCAAAGAGGGTTTTGGGAAGCTGAAGGAGATGTTGACAAGTACACCAATGTTGGTGTTACCCGAGCCGGGTGAGCATTACGTGGTGTATACAGATGTTTCAAGAGTAGGTCTGGGTTGTGTGCTGATGCAGCAGGGGAATGTAATTGCATATGCTTCGAGACAGTTGAGGAAGCATGAGTGCAACTATCCTACCCACGATCTGGAGTTTGCTGCGGTGATTTTCTCTTTAAAGATTTTGAGATCTTATCTTTATGGCAGAAAGGTGCATGTGTTCACAAAACATAAGAGTCTGAAATACTTCTTTACTTAGCCAGAGCTGAATCAGAGATAGAGGCGCTGGATGGAGTTGGTAGCAGATTAAGATCTGGAGATTGGGTACCATCCGGGTAAGGCTAATCTGGTTGCAGACGCGTTGAGTAGGAAGAAGGTTACTTCGGCTCAGGAGCAGGATATGGAGGTTTTGGTGAGTGAGATTAGCACTTTGAGGTTGTGCGTTATCTCAGAGGAGCCGTTGGTGTTAGAGACAGCTAACCCGACAGATTTGCTGAGCAGGATTCGAGTAGCTCAGGAGAAGGATCAGGGTTTGATTGATGCTTCTAAGGTGGCAGGTTCAGAGTATCTGGTCTCGGTGAATTGGATAATACTTGTGAACGGGCGGGTTTGTGTACCCAAGGATGAGGATCTTTGGCAGGAGATCGTGAGAGAGGCTCATGCGAGCATGTTGTCTATTCATTCGGGAGTGACCAAGATGTATCATGATCTGAATCGGTATTATCACTAGGTCGGGATGAAGAGGGACGTCGCTAACTGGGTTGCAGCGTGCAACGTGTGCCAGTTAGTGAAGGCTGAGCATAAGGTTTCGAGTGGGTTGTTGCAGAGCCTACCCATTCCATAGTGGAAGTGGGACATGATTTCCATGGACTTTGTGACAGGGTTACCGGTTTCATAGACATATGATGCTATATGGGTGATTGTGGATCGTCTGACCAAGTCAGCACATTTTCTGGCTATCAAGAAGACCGACAGAGCGACGGTGTTGGCTAAGAAATATGTGCGGGAGATAGTGAGGCTGCATGGGGTGCCAGCGAGTATCGTGTCAGACAGGGATCTAAAGTTTACCTCAGAATTCTGGAGGGCATTCCAGGCTGAGATGGGCACTAAGGTGCATTTGAGCACAACTTATAATCCTCAGACGGATGGGCAGTCTGAGAGGACGATTCAGATCCTTGAGGATTTGCTGAGGATGTGTGTGCTGGATTACGGTGGTCATTGGGCGGATCACTTGAACCTGGTAAAGTTTGCATATAACAATAACTACCAGGTGAGTATTGGGATGGTTCCATACGAGGCTCTGTATGGGAGGTCATGTCGTACACCATTATGCTGGACTCAAGTGGGGGAGAAGAGCATGTTTGGTGCAGATTTTGTTCAGGAGACAACGGAGAAGATCTGTGTCTTGAGGCTGAACATGAGGGAGGTTCAGAATCGGCAGAAGAGTTATGACGATAAGAAAAGGAAAGAGCTAGAGTTTGAGCTGGGAGATCTGGTGTATCTCAAGGCAGCGATGTTGAGGGGTTCTAACAGATCCATTTTAGAGAATAAGTTAAGTCCGAAATTTATGGGTCCGATCAAGGTTGTGGAATGGGTGGGACCAGTGGCTTATCGGTTGGAGTTACCTAAGAGTATGAAGGCTTTTCATAAAGTCTTTCATGTTTCGATGCTGCGGAAGTGTCTACATGAGTCTGAGGAGGTGTTGGCTAGGATCCCGGAGGATCTTCAGCCCAACATGACATTGGAGGCGAGACCTGTGAGGATTCTCAAGAGGAGAGTCAAGGTTCTGTGCTGGAAAAGAATACCGTTGGTGAGTCGTGTGGGACTGGGACGGTGTCGAGGAGAAGACTTGGGAACCAGAAGGAAAGATGAAGGTAAAGTTCTCGAAGTGGTTCGAGAAGCAAGTTTAGGCTTGAATTGTTTTTTTCTAGTTTTCAGTGTCTGTGATAGCATGTGGCTATGAGTTGTTGATGTATTTTTCGGTGGGATGTAATGATTATATGTTTTTGGTGATTTAATAAGCTGGATTTTCTTATTAAATGTGTTTATAAGATGCGAGTTCTTATAGTATGACTGGTGGGGTCATGTGGTATAATGATTGGTGGGGTCATGGGTTAGGATGAGTGGTGGGATCATGTGATGATGACTGGTGGGGTCATGTGTTAAGATGAGTGGTGGGATCATGTGATGATGACTGGTGGGGTCATGTGTTATAATGAGTGGTGGGGTCATGTGTTATGATAACTGGTGGGGTCATGTATTATGATGACTAGTGGGGTCATGTGTTATGATGACAGGTGGGGTCAAGTATTATGTGATGGCTAGAAATGGAAGTTCTATGTTAGTTAGAGCTTGTCTATTCTCTAGATGTCGCTGGGAAATAGAGGTTTTATGTGAGTTAGAACCTGTCTATTTCCTAGGGGAGTCTGGAAAAGAGGTTTTATGTGAGTTAGAACTTGTTTATTCTAGGGACTCGGATAGGAACACCTAGTGGTGGTTGTTTCGGATGACCTAGTGATTGATCATGGATGAGATGACGTTCTGGGATAGAAAATGTCATGATGGAGCCACGGGAGGCGATTCTGGTCAACGATTCTTGATTTTGTCCTTATTGTCTCCATTTCGATTTTCCGATTTGTCTGATCTAGGTTAGCGAAGTCCAGTTTAGGGCTTTATTTCCCTGTCTTTGGGCTCAGTTTTTTCCTCCTCTTAAGGATTCTTGATTCTTGTTGGATAAAGCTTTGGGCTAGGGTTTCTATCCCTCTTGGGTTTTATGTGGTTTGTATTATGCATACTTCGTAGATTATGATTCTGACTTCGTAGATATGCAATTCACTTTGTTCTTGGGGTTTTAGAGGATGCTTTTCTGAAGCTATCTATTGGAGAACAAAATTGTCAAAAGAAACGTATCTTCTATTAGAGACTTGTAGTGTGTTGATATGATCATGGCTAGTAAGGAACCAGAAGCTGCAGAGGAACCGGAGATAGTGGGACGGATCACTCGCTCAAGAGCTAAGGAGATGGCCAAGGAAGCTCATTCACTCATAGCTGAAGGGTCATTCAATCTACCGAGGATCCAAGTCTTCAACATATTCACCTTGAAGACTTTACCCGGTAATGATAACTAAATAACTTAGGTGTGCAGTCTGTACTCTTTTTCCCATGTTGAGTTTTGTCCCATTGGGTTTTATCAGCATGGTTTTTAATGAGGCAGATGAATCACTACGTCGAGTTATTTAGGAGTCATTATTAATGGGTAATAATGTACAAGTCACTATGACTTGTACTTAGTTTATTTTGAGGTGCACCAATTAGGAACTTGCGGGTTGGGACGCTTTGTTGTTTTATTTTAATTAAAACGCTTTGATGTTTTTCTGTTTTAGAACAACATGTAGTTGAGGGTTTCGATTCAAGGGTGTATATAAACCCATGAGCCGCCTCTTATTTCAGTTAGTGAAGGATTTATGTGCTTAAGCAATTTCGAAATTTCTTCTCTCAATCTGATTCCTTGAATGTGTTCTTCGAGTCTGAGTTTCTAAACACTTGTGAACAAGAAACTCTTCTACCAGTTCTAATCCGCTTAATCATTCAAACACCTCTCCATCAAACCATCGATCCCTTTTGTGTTGTCATTCATCTCCATCGAAATCATATATCACCATATCTGATTCATCTCTTGCCTTATCATCCGTTCATCATCGCTTGTTCACGCATCAATCATCACCACGAAGACTCCTCCATCACGTACCAGCCCCAGATCGCTTCCCCATCAAGTATCATTCAAACCAGCCCCTCGTTCCCTCCTTAAATCATATCGCTTGTCACCTATCATCAGCCTTCATCAGAGTTCATCTAGGGAGTTCCTGTCATGTGGTATCAGAGCCAGCTCTGTGCCAAAGGCTGAGCAATTCTAAACCCTAATCTCGTTATTTGTTATTTTCGATTTTTTGTTTGTGTGGTTTTGTTTCGATTTCTAGTTGTTTTAGGAATTAGTTTCGAATTCCTTGTAGCAATAGGATTCTGTTTTGTTGTGATTTCTAGTTGCTTTAGGATTTAATTCCCTTTTGCTGTTCCGTTTTCTAGTTGAATTAGGACTGAATTTTTCGATCTGTTAGGAGTCCTACTGGTTTTAGGATTAGAGATTACGTGTTTTAGAGCTTTCTTGTGTTGTTAGTTGTTGATGCACTTGTATTGTTATAGTTTTAGTTTTGCTATTTCTCTTCATAAGGACTTGTTACTGTGAGCTGTTTTAAATATTTCAGGTACAATGGAGTTGTCTGCAGAATCTATGGAAGCTCTAAATCAAGCCATGCTCAAGCAGATCAAAGAATCAAATCAGCTAATGTCTACTCAATTCCAGCAACAGATGGAGCAGCTCAGTAACAAATTTGAGCAGCATATCAAGGATATTGCGCAAGCATCTAGTGCTACAGATCCAGAATCATCAGAACCGCCTAGTTCTAATGAAGCTATACGCCTCGCCAAGGGTAAAGCACATGTGGGAGCGTCTTCTAAGCAGCTACGAACCAGAACAACAAGATCACCTACTGGAGGTAGCAAAACCGTGTTCACTCAGAGGAGAAACACAGAAAGTACAGAAAGAGAACATCGTCGAACTGGCAGAACATCTACACGTCCACACCGTCGAGCTGAACAAGTAGCTGGGCATCATGTGTATCTTGAGTCAGATCGTGACTACTCAGAAGAAGATGAAGCTTCAGATCACAGCCTAGGGACATTAAGAAGAGACAGAAACAGAGGCAATGGTAGAGATTATGATCCTTTGAGGCAGCAGCTGAATCACCTCAAGATTCAGTACCCATCTTTTCATGGTACCAATGACCCAGAGACTTATCTAGACTGGGAGAGGAAAATGGAATCAAACTTTCAAGTTCAAGGTACTTATGAGCTGAACAAGGTGAAGATAGCCATCTCAGAATTCAATGGCTATGCATTATTGTGGTGGGAGCAGCTGGGACTCACTAGACAGCGACAGAGAGAGCCTGCAATTACTACTTGGGATCAGCTAGTCATACAGATGAGGAAGAAGTTCGTTCCTGCACACTACCAGAGAGAAACTCTCAGCAAGCTTAGGCGTCTTATTCAAGGTACTAAGTCAGTCAGAGATTACTATCAGGAGCTGGAAACTTTAATGATTAGGGCTGATTTGAGAGAAAGTGAAATCATGGTGATGTCGAGGTTTCTTGGGGGATTGAACAGAGAGATTCAAGACAAGGTAGAGCTACAGAATTATGAAGATGTACAAGAGATGGTGCATAAAGCAGATCAAGAGAAAGAATGTGAGATCTAATTTTGCTTCTAACACCCCAAAACCAAGAGAATTCAGCAAGCCAGCCTATACCAAAGACGCCAAACCAGCTACAGCTACAGTCAAAGAAGAGGTTAAGATCGATTTCAAACCCAAGAGTGGAACTTCTACAAGTCACATTAGGTGCTTTAAATGCCAAGGAATGGGGCATTACTCCAGGGACTGTCCTAATAAGAAGATGTTTCTGCTACAAGAGGGAGGAGAGATTGTGCCTCAAGACAGTTCAGAGAGTGAACCAGAATCAGAATTAAGAGATGGAGACGAAGCAGCAGCAATGGGAGAGATGTTAGTGGCAGGCAGAACATTAAGTGTTCAAATTCATCCAGATGATAGAGGACAGCGTGAGAATCTCTTTCACACCAGATGTGTAGTTCAAGACAAGGTCTGTACCTTGATTGTTGATGGTGGTAGCTGTACCAATGCTGCTAGTGAAGAGATGGTAAAGAAGCTTAATCTCCAAACCACTTCACATCCTAGGCTATATCAGTTACAGTGGCTGAAATACAAGGGAGCTCTAACTGTGTCTCAGCAAGTAGTAGTTAAGCTAGCGATTGGGAGATATGAAGATGAATTGTTGTGTGATGTGATTCCAATGAAGTCAAGTCACATCCTATTGGGCAGGCCATGGCAGTTCGACAGAAGAGTCTTTCATGATGGCTACACAAACAAGCAGTCCTTTGAGTTCAAGGGACGCAAGATCACTCTTCTGCCACTCACACCAAGCGAAATATACCAAGATCAGCTTCATATGAATCGTAAAGATACAGAGAAAGTGTCTAACAGCCTGTACATCAATCACAGCGAATTCAGCAAGATATTTGATCCAGAGATGACAACATTCATGTTTGTGTACAGAGAGACACTCACCAGCACTAAACCAGCAGCAGAGCTTCCACATGAGATGATAGAGATCATCGAAGAGTATAAGGATGTTTTTCCCGAAGAGATACCTCCAGGGTTACCTCCAATACGTGGAATAGAACACCAAATCGATTTGGTTCCAGGATCAGCTCTACCAAACAGACCAGCTTACAGGACCAATCCTGTAGAGACAAAGGAATTACAGAAACAAGTAGAAGAGCTGATGAGCAAGGGACATATCAGAGAGAGTTTAAGTCCATGTGCAGTACCAGTGTTGCTAGTTCCAAAGAAAGATGGGTCATGGAGGATGTGCGTTGACTGCAGAGCTATTAACAATATCACAGTGAAGTACAGACATCCTATTCCAAGGCTTGATGATATGCTGGATGAGTTATGTGGATCAACAATCTTCTCAAAAATCGATTTGAAGAGTGGGTATCATCAGATCAGAATGAAGGAAGGGGATGAGTGGAAAACTGCTTTCAAGACCAAGCAAGGGCTGTACGAATGGCTAGTCATGCCGTTTGGTCTCACCAATGCTCCCAGCACCTTCATGCGTTTAATGAACCATGCTCTCAGTCCCTTCATAGGCGTCTTCGTGGTAGTCTACTTCGATGATATCCTCATCTACAACAAAGGTCTAGAAGAACACTTAGAACACATCCGCCAAGTTCTAAATGTTCTTCGTTCTCAATCCCTGTTTGCAAATTACTCTAAGTGTTCATTCTGTACTACTGAGGTTATCTTTCTAGGTTTTATTGTTAGTGCAGAAGGAGTTAGAGTTGACGATGAGAAGATCAAGGCGATAAAGGAATGGCCTGCACCTAAAAACGTGGCAGAAGTCAGGAGCTTTCATGGCTTAGCAGGATTTTACAGGAGATTCGTTCAAGACTTCAGCACCATAGCAGCGCCATTAACTGAAGTTATCAAGAAGGACGTTGGATTTAGATGGGAAGAAGCACAAGAGAAGGCGTTCACAGCCTTAAAAGAGAAGCTTATCAAAGCCCCTATCTTAGTACTTCCTGATTTCATGAAAACTTTTGAGATGGAATGTGATGCCTCCGGAGTGGGTATAGGTGCTGTTTTGATGCAGGATAGGAAACCAGTAGCTTACTTCAGTGAGAAGCTAGGAGGATCAACTCTCAATTATCCTACCCATGACAAGGAGCTGTATGCATTGGTTCGAGCTCTTCAAACGTGGCAGCACTACTTATGGCCCAAAGAATTCGTCATCCACACATATCATGAGTCTTTGAAGCATCTTAAAGGCCAACAGAAACTCAACAAGAGACACGCTAGGTGGATTCATAGAAACTTTCCCATACATCGTTAAGTACAAGAAAGGTAAGGATAATGTAGCGCAGATGCATTATCCAGAAGGTACACTCTTGTCTCTACTTTGGCTTCTAAACTATACGGTTTTGAACATATAGTAGATCTCTATGAAAATGACATTGATTTTGCTGAGAGCTATGGTAAATGCCATAAGTTTGCATTTGAAAAATATTATAGGCAGGATGGATATCTGTTCTATAACAATCGCTTGTGCATACCACAAGGCTCCATAAGAGAACTACTAGTTAGAGAAGCTCATGGAGGTGGACTAGCTGGACATTTTGGAGTATCAAAGACTCTACTTGGACTGCAAGATCACTTCTACTGGCCTCACATGAAGTCAGACGTGGAGAAGGTTTGTTCTAGGTGTGCTATTTGCAAAATAGCAAAAGGTAAAGTACAGCCTAACGGTTTGTACACTCCTCTCCCTATTCCTTCTCAACCCTGGACTCATATATCTATGGACTTTGTACTTGGTTTACCTCGAACCAGGAATGGTAGAGATTCTATCTTTGTTGTGGTTGACAGGTTTAGCAAGATGGCTCATTTCATCTCTAGTCACAAGACAGATGATGCTGTTAGTGTAGCTAATTTGTTTTTCAGGGAAGTGGTACGCCTGCATGGCATGCCTCAAGTAATCGTTTCAGACAGAGATACAAAGTTCTTAGGACATTTCTGGAGAACTTTATGGGCTAAACTAGGAACCAAGCTGTCATTCTCAACCACATGTCATCCGCAAACAGATGGGCAAACCGAAGTGGTGAACAGGACCCTATCTACACTCCTTAGGACTTTAGTGAAAAGTAATATCAAGTCATGGGAAGAGTGTCTACCACACGTAGAGTTCGCTTACAATCACGCTAAGCATTCTGCTACTCTATTCTCTCCTTTTGAAATCGTTTATGGCCTTAATCCACAGTCACCTCTAGACTTGATCCCTTTGCCTTTAAGTGTAAAGTGTAGCTTTGATGGCAAAGAAAAGGCTGAACAGGTCAGGAAGATACACGCCAAAGCTAAGGAGAATATAGAGAAGAAGACTAAGCAGTACGAGAAGCACGCGAACAAGGGCAGAAAGGAACTAGTCTTCGAAGAAGGAGACTTGGTGTGGATTCATCTACGCAAGGATATGTTCCCAGAAGAACGGAAGAGCAAGCTGATGCCACGAGTAGATGGACCATTTGAAATCATCAAGAAGATCAACAACAACGCCTATCAGATTGATCTCCAAGGTAAGTATAACATATCTCCATCGTTCAATGTTTCTGACTTGCTTCCTTATATTGCAGATTCAGATTTGAGGACAAATCCTTTTGAAGAGGGGGAGGATGATATGATCGTGGCTAGCAAGGAACCAGAAGCTGCAGAGGAACCGGAGATAGTGGGACGGATCACGCGCTCAAGAGCTAAGGAGATGGCCAAGGAAGCTCATTCACTCATAGCTGAAGGGTCATTCAATCTACCGAGGATCCAAGTCTTCAACATATTCACCTTGAAGGCTTTACCCGGTAATGATAACTAAATAACTTAGGTGTGCAGTCTGTACTCTTTTTCCCATGTTGAGTTTTGTCCCATTGGGTTTTATCAGCATGGTTTTTAATGAGGCAGATGAATCACTACGTCGAGTTATTTAGGAGTCATTATTAATGGGTAATAATGTACAAGTCACTATGACTTGTACTTAGTTTATTTTGAGGTGCACCAATTAGGAACCTGCGGGTTGGGACGCTTTGTTGTTTTATTTTAATTAAAACGCTTTGATGTTTTTCTGTTTTAGAACAGCATGTAGTTGAGGGTTTCGATTCAAGGGTGTATATAAACCCATGAGCCGCCTCTTATTTCAGTTAGTGAAGGATTTATGTGCTTAAGCAATTTCGAAATTTCTTCTCTCAATCTGATTCCTTGAATGCGTTCTTCGAGTCTGAGTTTCTAAACACTTGTGAACAAGAAACTCTTCTACCAGTTCTAATCCGCTTAATCATTCAAACACCTCTCCATCAAACCATCGATCCCTTTTGTGTTGTCATTTATCTCCATCGAAATCATATATCACCATATCTGATTCATCTCTTGCCTTATCATCCGTTCATCATCGCTTGTTCACGCATCAATCATCACCACGAAGACTCCTCCATCACGTACCAGCCCCAGATCGCTTCCCCATCAAGTATCATTCAAACCAGCCCCTCGTTCCCTCCTTAAATCATATCGCTTGTCACCTATCATCAGCCTTCATCAGAGTTCATCTAGGGAGTTCCTGTCATGTGTTGTCGTCAAAAGTTTTTGAAGCCCGTCTTCGGTGAAAGTTGTGCGAGAATGCTTTTTGTCAATTGGTTCTAGACTCGGTATAAGACCGCTAAAGTGTCGTAAAAGAAATCCGCTTTCATTACTATGTCAATGCGGAAATAGCCTTTGGTTTCTGTTTCTGTTTATTTGTTGTTCTCCTTTTATGTTGTAATCTCATTTCCAAATTAATAAACTTTCAGAGAAAAGAAAAATCGTATTTTTTTAATTATTCGATTCTTTGAGAAATTTGGGTCCATTAGTTCTGTTATTGTCATCCCACGCTAGTTACATTGACAAGTAGATTCGAACTATTTGAATTTGGTATTTTCGTGGTTAAATATTATAGAACGGGTAGATTATCCAAATAACATTTTATCTCTTATATATTATTTGGAAAATAATTTTTTAAATTAGTTTAGATGTCATTACCACAATCAATCTAACCAAATAAAATATGATATGGCCAAATTTAATTATGACATGGCAAGTTATGTCATAAACAAAATCTTAATATTATTATATCTATTGTTAAATCAATACACGTCATCAATAAATCAAAACACGAAATTTGGTAACTATGCTTATACAAATACGTTTGTGTGGCCCAAAGGCCATTTAAAATTTAACCTAACCCTTAATAACGAATTGCATTCATAATTATATATAACAACCAATTTGCATTCATAATAAATTTTCTCTTATCAAAAAATTAGTTTATTCTAAGAGAAATTTTAAGGAATGCCACAACTCCTATGCCACTTTGCAAAAATGCCACCTTCTTAAAAGTTTTGCAAAAATGCCATTCTCTTTTTTTAATATCCCTAAATTACCCTCTCCTAAAAAAGTATCTCCCTCAGATCTCTTTCTCCCTATTTGCGATATTGATCTCGATCTCGATCTCGAGAGAAAGAGGGAGAGAAATCTCTCTGCAATCTCGATTTTGATCTCTCTGCGATCTCGATATCTCTGTGATCTCGAGATCTCTGTCGCTCTCACATAGAGAGATCTCTTTGCCATCTCGATCTCTCTCCCTCTTTTCTTTCTCGCACAGATCTGAATCTCGGATTTTCTGGGCATCAGATTTTTCTGTGAAGTCTGTATTCGTTGTTACAGAGTCGGATTTCGCCTCATCGTCGAGTCGGAATTACAATTAAGGTTATAATCTGTTTCTCCGTTTGATTTGATCATCAAGTTACAACTGTAAAAATCCTTATAATTTGTTTATAAAATATATCAGATTAGCATTACAGGCGGCTAAGCAAACTTAATTGATTAATAATTCAGTCATAATCATGATTTTTAAACCTTTAAAAAATCGTATAAAATCCTTTAAAAATCTTTATAAGATTAATTTCTATATAATCTTCTTTAATTTCTTTTACCAGGCATTAATGGTTGAGTTGTATTCTTTGTGTGGACTATGGAGGATGACGGATGACAGACATTAGGATTTTATGTTTGATGTTGAAAGGGGATCATCTCTTAGCTTTGTCGATGAAGATATTAGTTATAGTGATTTATTGCGTGTTGTGTCAGAAGATTTTGTTGTGTGTGGAAGTTTTGTCAAGCTTAGTTACATGTTACCAGATAGAACACATCTTCCTCCGATGTATATTAGGAACAACAGGCAATTGCATGCATTCATGAACAAGTTTGTAGAGAGTGGAGGGCGTATTCACTTATATGTGTCTGTGGATGAGGTATGTTTTGATAACTACTTATGGAGAGATGTGATTTTGTGTTTTTAGCATTCACGAATAAGTTTGTTTAATGTTTATTTTTTGTGACAGGGACAAACAAGCTCATATCCAATGACAGAACAAAGCAACATGGAAAATAGAAACGACTATCAGTTTACTTCTGCTTCTACAGTTTAGTTCTACCAACTTTTTGTTTCAATGTTATCTCTCTTTTTCTGGCTAAATAGATTTGTCAAGCCTTCTGTATTTTTGTAGGCAGAAATAAATTCACATATATTGATAGATGAAGACAGTAACGAACTTCGTTTCACTGCTCCTGCTCTTGCTCCTTCTCCTGCTCCTGCTGCCGCTTCTGCTGCTGCTCCTGCTGCTGCTCCTGCTCCTGCTCCTCTATCTCACATTCCGAATAAGGTATTTTTTCCGTATAAAACCCTTCGAAGTTCTGTATAAAATATGTATATCCATATAAAATCCATATAAATATCGCATAAAATCTGTATAAAATCCATATAAATATCGTATAAAATCCATATAAAATCCTTATATACTGAAGTTGCATAAGCTTTTGTTTTATATAGAGCGTGTTTGAATCAGAACGGATACTACCTCAGTTTCCAACTTCAGGGCTGTGTGAAAGTGGTTCTTCAAATTCATTTAGTAATGGTAATGAGTTGTGTTGTGGGATGAGTTTCAAGACGAAAAAGGATTTGTCTAGAGCTTTGAAGGCGTATGCAATCAAGAAAGGCTTTGAGTTTAAGACCTATAAATCAGACAGTTTTAGGGTTTTGTTAAGGTGCATTGATGAAAAATGTATTTGGAGCTTGCGCGCAACTAGGCTTCATGCCTCAGAAAGTTTTGTGATTCGCAATATAAAGGATGAGCATAGTTGCGATGGCTCACTAAGTAATTTTAATCATCGTCAAGCAACAGCAAAGACATTAGGTGAAATTTTGAGTCACCATTTTGATGGAGGGAAGAGTGGACTTAAGCCTAAACAGATGATGGAGATGTTTAGGCATGATTTAGGACTTGGTATCCCTTATGCAAAAGCGTGGCGAGCTCAAGAGCATGCAACCGACCTTGCTAGGGGAACACCTGTTGATGGTTATGAATCGTTACCGAGCTGGTTCCACATGATAAAGTTAAAGAATCCTGGTACTGTGACGTAGTTAGAGGTTAATTCTTCTAACAAGTTTAAATATGGATTTCTAGCGTTGGTGCATCACTCAGAGGGTTTAGGTTGTTGAGGAAAGTAGTTATTATCGATGGTGCACATTTGAAAGCAAATTTTAAAGGGACTTTACTTGGTGCTTCAGCCCAGGATGGGAATTTCCAGTTGTACCCTATTGCTTTTGGGATAGTGGATTCTAAAAATAATGCATCATGGGACTGGTTTTTGAAGATGTTGAAGACTGTTATCCCTGACGAGCCTGATTTAGTATTTGTGTCTGATCGTGCGGCGTCTATTGAGAATGGTCTCTTGAACAATTATCCACTTGCTCATCATGGGATCTGCAATTTTCATTTGCGTAAAAATCTTCAAAGCAAATTTCATGGTTCTGTTCTTATTCATGTTGCAGCAACGGCATCTGATGCTTACACAATAAATGACTTCGAAGAAACTTTCAGGTCTGTGCTTATAAATTTATAAGCTTTTTAAACTGTTTTTACTGGGGTTAAAAAAGATTTAAAAAACCTTATAAAATCCTTATAAAAATGTTAAAAAACTCTTATAAATATTATAACACTGTTTTTTGTATTCATATTCAGGGAACTCATGCTCGCAAATCCAAAAATGGGAGAATATTTGTGGAAAGTCGGTTTTATGAAGTGGTCACGGGTTCATGCACCAGCCAATCGGTACAATATAATGACATCAAACCTGGCTGAGTCTTTGAACTCCATGCTGAGAGATGGCCGCGATTATCCGATAATGTGTCTTCTTGAGACGATCAGATCGATTCTGACTAGATGGTTTCATGAGCGACGTGAGGAGGCTAGTAATCATAGGCATCCTGTGACAGATAATGTGGTGAAAAGGATGAAGAAGGAATGTTCAGAACTGTCACGCAATCTCGAAGTTGCTCAAGTTAATAGATCTGAATTTGAGGTGAAAGGAGATCGGCTTAAACATGTTGTGAATTTTGGAGATAGGTCGTGCACTTGTGGTATGTTTTCTATCGAAAAAATCCCTTGCGCTCACGCAATAGCAGCTGCAAAACATGGTAATCTAATAGAGTACGATTATGTTGATGATTTTTATTCTACTGAAAGGTATTTTTAATTTTTTTTTATTACTGTTTACAAAACGTTAAAATACCTTATTAAGCTTATAAATATTTAAACTTACAGGTGGAAGTTAGCATATTCAGAGAGTATTCGCCCAGTTGGTGATAGGAAGTTTTGGGACATTCCAGACGATGTTGCTGTTTTTGTTTGTAAACCACCTACTACTCGTGTTCCTAGTGGTAGACGAAAGAAAAAAAGGATACCTTCTGCTTGGGAGTATGGAAAGACTCGAACTAATGCCAAATCTTACAAATGTGGTAGGTGTGGCAATCTTGGACACAACAAAAGCTGTTGTGTGAATCCAATCAACTGAAATATTTTTTTAGTTACAAACTTTCTCTTAGATATCAACATTTTATTTGCATTTTATTTTTATTTTAACAACAGTTTAAGATATAAATGTAAGTGGGCTTATTTGTTTTTTTAGCTTTTATCTTTTTTTTTGTTTTGTTATGGCGTTAAAAAAATCTTATAAAAGTGTTAAAAAAACCTTATAAAATTGTTAAAAAAACATTATAAAACTGTTAAAAAAGCATCGTGATTTTTCAAAAGCATCTTTTTACAGGGGAATAAGCTTGAAATAAATGAAAAACTAGGTAGACCGACTGGACCCACGACGTCTTAAAATTTTACAAATGGTCCTACAACAAAATAACAAGTATCGTGCTTTTTCAAAAGCATCTTTTAACAGGGAAATAAGGTTGACATAAATGAAAAACTAGGTAGACCGACGAGACCCACGACCTCTTACATTCCTTGAGGATTCAGCTCCATCTCTCGGGCGGGTTCTTACATTCCTTGAGGATTCAGCTCCATCTCTCGGCTGGGTTCTTACATTCCTTGAGCATCCAGTTTCATCTCTCGGCTGGGTTACGCGAAGAGAATGTTGAATTTGGATGTAACGAGCTTGAATTTTTTCCAACCGGAATTTGGTTGCTTCAATTTCTTCCATCAAAAAATTCTGTTCACGTAGTAGCTCTGATGGATTAACAGCCTGGACAAGCACCTAAACAAAACAAATAAGAATAGTCAGCAGAAGACAAGTTTGATTTCTTAGACAAAATCTGTTTAAAAACTATGTTATAACAGCATTAACAAAACCATATAAACCTATTAACAAAAATGTTGCAAGGCTGCAAAATGCACCAACCTGAGAAGAACTGCCAATCACAGGCGCAGCTGGAGAACTTTCATTGTCATTAGAAGAAACCTCTTCCTCATTACTCGTATCCGGAACTTCTTGAAAAAAATCATACATGTTACGTGCCGCTACCAAATTATCAATATTCTCTGCAAAACGAAGTTACAAAATTTTAAAAGTCTAATCAGAACTCTATTTTTTAGCTATGAAAATATTGTTTTAGCGGGGGCTCACGTTGGGGGATGTATGGGTCAATGAGAGATGTGTTTAGTGAAGTTTTGTCCACGACACGAGGGTGCAGCAATACGGCAGTTTCTCTGAAACGTTCTTCCAGCAAGTATAGTGTTTCAGTGAACGATTCATCAGGAATCACATCCTCTAGTACAACTCCTACATAAATTATAGACAAACAAAATTTTATAAGCATTTTGTACAAGTTTTAAAACGAATTTATAAGGATTTTTTAAAGATTTTTTACGGATTTTATACGTTTTTTAACAGACTTTATAATAGGTTTTAAACGATTTTATAAGGATTTTTAAAAGATTTTTTACGGATTTTATACGTTTTTTTAACAGACTTTATAATAGGTTTAAACAGGTGTATAAGTGTCCATACCTATGTCTGACCAGTAGCTGCGTACTCTTCCAATACCGTCGTGGATGATATAGAAAAAATCTCCACCATCAGCATTTGCATCAAGCCACATTGGAGGATCAACTGGAGATGTTTCACCTTCGCGAAGTTGGAGGTCAAATCGTCCCGAATTGCCTTCAACACTAACAAGGCGAAATGAGTGTGCGACCATCTTTCCATTGATATCAAACCCTGTTAGGTCGGATAAGACTTGGAGAGAATGGATCAGTCCCCAAGCTCGGAGAACCAGTTGACTTGGTGCAATTTTCATCAATTCACAATATTCTGTTAATATCCACGACAGATATCGCCGGAATCCAACAGCAATGCATGAATGATACACTGTTGTAGCAATCGATGTAGGAGCAGCCGACGGAGACGATTCTCGATCTCGATTTATTTGCACTTGTTTGTGCACGTTTGATATGGCCAGATACGCTGAGTATAAATCACTTGCTGGATTAGCCATCTCTCAATCAAGAATATACTCTGAGTATATATCACTGCAATGTTAAAACCATTAAAATTGTTGGCTTATAAATACGTTTAAAAATCCTTAAAAATTTTCAGTAAAATCAATAACTATAATTACAGTGAAATATCAATATCTTTCCCTATCAAAGCAAACAGACAGATTAGGAACATACAAACAGATACACAACCAACATTTTATAAGGATTTTTAAACAGATACACAACCAACATACAAACAGATCAACCAGCATATAAACAGATACACAACCAAAATCAGTAAAACCCTTGTTTTTTTTTCTTCCCTGAACCCATTTTTTTCTTTCTTCAAAAACACTATTTTTCGGAAAGAGATAGCGTGGAAACGGTTAAAGTTAGTGACTTTTACCGATTACAAACCCGATTTCGCAAAGATCTGACCTAAATTGATAAAGCCTTCAAATTTTTTCTTCAAAAAATACAGTTTTTACCCTCGAAAACTTAAACTAAAATGCGAATACATTGTTAAATATATATCATCGAAGACTTTAAAGTTAGAGATTTACCTTTAAAAACGCAGTTCTTCAAGTTTTGTTGACGGTTCGTTTTCTCAGAGAAGAGGAAGAAGAAGAAGTTCGGATTATTTTTTAGTAAAGAATAAAAAGTTCCGCATATATAACTGTAAGTGGGTCTTCTGTGTGGTCTTTTTTGTGTGGGCCTTTTTCACAACAATTTAATATATAAATGTAAGAGGGCTTTTTTTCCTGGCTTATTTTTTTTCTTTGTATTTTTTCTGATCCGGCGTTAAAAAACCTAATAAAATTGTTAAAAATAAAATTGTAAAAAAAGCATATAAATATGTTAAAAAAACCGTATAAAAATGTTAAAAATCCGTATAATAATGTTAAAAAAATCATATAAAATCCAAGAAGTGATAGGTCCGATTTTCTTGCCTAACACAGATCAAACAAATTTAAAAATGGTCCTACAACAAAATAACAAATTCATGTTTAACTTTACACAAAAAGCTGCTAACGTTTAAATTTTTTCATATGGATTTAAATGTTTCTTCCACTTTCTTGGCTTTCAAAATCCCGTTCTACCTGTAAATATTTTCAAATATCTTCCATTCTACCTGTAAATTGTAACGAAATGTTTTTAGTAGATATTTCTTATGAAGATAACTTTAAAAAAACCAACACTTAACAAATGAACACACTTACATTCATACACTTGGTAATTTTGTCTGCCAAGTATATGCGTTCTTCATCACCTTGAGACTGTTTGTCTGGATGAGTGATGATCATTGCTTTTTTCTTCAATTTCCTCACCCCTTGTAAAGTTTGAATATCCTTTATAGTAATTTTTTTCCAATTACTATCAGGCCAAATAATCTGGAACATCCAATCAAATCATAATAAGGTAGATATATTAGAAGTTTGCAAATTGGTTTCATTTGTCAATATAAAACATACCTCGTGCAATGTCAGCAGCAGTTCCGTGAATGTCTTATACCTCACCCAATCGTCAAATTTTTGATCAATTGCCAGTTTTTCTTCTTGACTTAAAATTATCCTTTCAGGCATCTTTACCTGGCTTTGCTGCACCTGGGAGCTCTGCCCATGGGAGGCCTGCCCCTGGCTTTGCTGCCCCTGGGAGCTCTGGTCCTGTGTGCTTGGTGCTTGGCTGATTTTTTCCTAGCTTTCCTGACCCTGGCGGCTGTCTTGGGGATTTTGCTTGTTTTCATTTTCATCACCAGATATATACACAGTATCTGGCTCTCTTTCATCCCTCTCATCATCACTTATGTCCATTGCTTCCTCATCAGATTCAAGTTCTAGATTTTCCTCATCCGATTCAACTTCTTCCACAATCTAATTGTAAGATATATAAAAAAATTTGTAAGTTGCATAAGATTTTTATAAGGCACATAAGATTTTTATATTTACATCAGGCGATTCATACCGGTTCAGCATAAGAAGCATGGGTTTCGTCTTCTTCAAATTGATCTTGAACTCCCACATTCTCCACGGGATCAGTCGAAGTCTTGTCTTCCGCAGCCTACACGTTTTGTAAAGGGTTATAAAATGTTTTTAAAAGTGTTAAAAATATTATTAAAAAACGTTATAAAAGGTGTTTAAAAAGTGTAAAAAATGTGTATAAAATCCTTTTAAAAATCATTATAAATTTATTTAAAAATCTTTATAATAACCTTACAAAATCCTTAAAAAATCTTTCAAAGAATCTAACTATTATATATTTACATCAGGTGATTCATACCAGATTAGCATGAGAAGCGGAAGTTTCGTCTTCATAGTGATCTTCAACTCCCACATTTTCCACAGGATCCTCGTCATAATTCTTGAAAACAAATTTAAAGAATCAATGTTTAAACTTATAAACTGTATAAAATATCTGTAGGTATTATACCTCAGTTTCTTTATCTTGATTCTTTTCTTCAAAAACAATTTCCACACCGTCACTTGAGTCATCAGAAATCTGATGATCATCAACATTCATTGGACGATTCGCCTACAAAAACAAATATATAATATAAATAACTATAGATACAATACAAGATACAACATATAACATTTATTTTTTAGGGTTGTTAGTTCATTTACCTGTTCCTGTTCATGTTTGTCTTTGATAACTTTCTCAATGACCACAACACGTTTGAGAAGATTGTCACATTTACTCAGAATTATATCAATTTTCTCATCTAAACATATTCTTCTTTGTTGTGGATTTTCTGTTTCAACTTCCTCACCTGATCGTTTCCTATTATAGACAGGAGAAGCATGAAACCTGGTACTGCTACTTCCAACTTCTTTAGTTATTGGAAGTTCATTGATCTTTACCCAGCCATTGTTCCAGTCGGCCTTCTTCAACCTATAACCTCCGTTAATAAGTTGAACAAGATCGATCAGATCCTTGTCCTCAGGCTCTGCTGGCAAGACCAAATGACTGTACTCTTCGGGGTCACCGATGAAAGTCAAAACTTTTACCTGACAAAAGATTTTTATAACTGTGTAAAACAACTTTATAAAATTGTTAAAAACGTTAAACGATTGTTAAAAATCTTCATAAAACTTGTATAAACGTTATAAAATGTTTTAAAAATCCATATAAAATGATTTAAAAATCGATATAAAATCATTTAAAAATCCATATAAAAGAATTTAAAATTCCATATAAAATCCTTTTAAAATCAATATAAAATCATTTAAAAATCTATATAAAATCCTTTCAGAATTTTTTGTTGAAATACTTTTTGAAAAGCTTTATATTCTGGTAAAGTAATATGTACCTTGGGCTTCTCTGAGATTATTTCTACTTCCTTTTCCGTCGGTGTTTTGGTTTCTGTCCACTGCAAAATCAGTGGCGAACGGTGAAGATTCTCTCTTCTACCAAATGCATTACTTAGCTCCTCAACTGAAGCTAACGCCCATACGTGAAAGGCAAATGCAAAACCTTCGAGGGTTTGCAGTTTATTACTCAACAGTTTCTCAGCATCAATTTTTAAAATGCCTTCAACCAATGATGTATATCCAATTCTTCCCCAACTGTTGCTGCAATACTCTTCAAAAGATGCAGCTCTTTGCATATGCAATGGCGATAAATTATTAGACGGATTCTTCGCTTTCACAATCCACTCCCCTACTAAGAACGCTGCTAGACGAAGTTTTTCGTTGTCCGTCATAACTGTCTCAGTCAAAGTTATGAGGAGTTTCTTCAAATTTGATTGAGTCTTCATCCAAGGGTCTATTATCCTCTCATACGGCTCGCTCTTCCTTGTATCTTCATCGGGCAATCCTGTTATCATCACAAATTCCCTCAAAGAGAACCTCATTGGTTGCTCTCCAAAAAGAAACCACAACTCCTCTGATCTAGTTGTCGAAAGTCTTCTTTTCAAAATGTGACCGCAAATATTTCTTGAGAAACATATGTCGTTTTGCAGCAGATACTCAATTATTGGCCCAAAGCAACTGGCTTTTAGCCTCTTGAAGCATTCTTGGCTTAATGCATCCTTGATAACAGTCAGCACTGTTTTTTTAGCTGCATGCAAAACTATTTTTGGGACTGTCCCATTGTTTACAGCGTGCTGTGGTACAATTGTTTCTGGCAGTTTCAACTTCTTTGAGTAGTCATGATTAGTAATTAATTTGGAAGAAAAAAAGAAAGAAAACAAAAAATTAATCTCACATAAGCCAACATATATCCGTTTAAAAAGCGTATAAATCAACTTTTTGCCCAGACTATTTGTTTTTCTGGAAACAAAAATGGATTCGTTTTGAGATGCGAAAACCATGTTTATCCGAAATCCGATTTACATTTTCACACAAAATCAGTAAAACCCTTGTTTTTTTTTTCCGGAACCCATTTTTTTTCCCTTCAAAACACTAGTTTTTGGAAAGATATAATGTCAAAAACGGTTAAAGTTAGTGACTTTTACCGATTACAAACCCGATTTCTCATAGATATGCCCTAAATTGATAAAACTTTCAAATTTTTTCTTCAAAAAAATACAGTTTTTTCCTTCAAAATACTAGTTTTCGGAAAGAGATAGTGTGGAAAACGGTTAAATTTAGTGAATTTTACCGATTACAAACCCGATTTCGCAAAGATCTGAACTAAACAAAAAAAAAATTCAAAAAATACAGTTTTTATCCTCTAAAAATTAAACTAAAATCGGAATACATTGTTAAGTAGATATCGTCGAAGACCTTTAAAGTTAGAGATTTACCTTTTAAAACCGAAGTTTTTCTATGTTCTTCAAGTTTTGTCGACGGTTCGTCGTCTCAGAGAAGAAGAAGAAAGACTAGATTTTTTTTTTTTTCTTAGTAAAAGAAAAAAAGATACTCATAAAATCGGTATTTTAAGGTACTGGGCTTTTTTTGTATGGGCCTTTCTCTGGGCTTATTTTGTTTTTTTTTTGTTTTTTTTTAGTTCTCGGTGTAATAAAATCCGTAAAAAATCCTTTAAAAATCCTTATAATATCATTATAAAAATCCTTAAATGGTTATTTTGTTTTTTTTGTTATCCGGCGTTAAAATTGTTAAAAAATATTACAAAAATTTTAAAAACGTATAAAAATGTTAAAAAATTCGTATAAAAATGTTAAAAATATTTGCCTTGCGCTGTTAATCAGCTATTTAAATACTGAAACAGATCAAACGAATTTAATATACGAAACTGAAAATAGAGAAATTTAGATACAAATGTCATAAAAAACCTTTACACAAAATCATGCAAATTCTGTCAACTCATGGAAAATGTCAGCTGCTAACTTTGTCCTCATATCTTGGACGCTGACTTCTGTAATTTTGCTTGAGTATGGGATCCCCATTGAATAGCATTCGATTAACTTTAACATGAAGATTCCTGAATCTTCTAATGTGCAACTCTGATATACAAAATAAATATTATTAGCATGTTAGTTATACTTCTTTAAAAACAAAAAAAAAATTATAATTTACCTTTGGCATATCTCCCTTTATGGTCATTTCATATGGAGACACATCAATTTGGTTGTCTTTTCTGATGTACCTTATGAAGTAAGGAAGCATCTCAGAAAAAGGTTTAAATCTTTTTTTTGTCTTCTCCTGTGGAATATTTGGAAGTGAACAATCTTCAACATTAATTTCCCTGTTAAGCAAATCAATTACCACTGGCACCCAACACTTAGCCTTCACCAAATATGGCATAAAGATGACAAGAGTGTCTCGACCAAAATCTTCTTTTCTGATCCCTTGTGTTGGGAATTCATAGCTCTCCTTGTCGTCAACAAACAAAGCATACTCGTCATCAATCAATTTGAAGAATGACGGTTGAAGAATGACACATCCTTTGCGAAATAGGTCTGGATTGTCTTCCTTACGTTTATTAATCATCCCCACAGCTACATCGACATGCTGTCAAATCATTTATAAACATTTCTACTTGAGTTTATAAACATTGTAAACACAATTTATAAAGGAAAAATAAATTACAAAAACAATACCGTTTGTTGGACAACTTTGCCAAGCATCTCTAGGTATGTAAACCACTTTGAATCAACATCTATTCCTTCGATTAACAGAGATCTATATTTTTTTTATAAATGTAATTAGTTTTTATAAATGTAAACAGATACTTATACAATCATTAAAAAATAGTTATAAAATCCGTAAAACATCTTTATAAATTAAACTTACTTGTTTTTCCACACTGTCTTCCATTCAGCCAATTTGGCGGCCCTAGCTGGAGCAACTTTCATAAACGGATAAATTGTTGGGTGCTTCTTTTTCCCTTTCGTGTAAGGGGAGACAATTTTCAATGAGGGGATATGATGTCGTTTACTTCTCCTTTACACGATGTCAGGGTTGTCAGGGTTGTCAGCTTGTTCATTTTCTCTAGTCCTTTTTGTCACCTGCGTAGGGATTAAAATGTAGCATTAAAAAAAGGTTATAATATATCGGATAAATTTCTGAATTTCAAATGCTAATCACTTTTTTCGTAGTCTTTCTTCCTGATCTTGGCTTTCTGTAGGATTTTATGAATTCTGGATTTTCATCCATCTTCTCGCCCTCCTTCGGACTGGGAACTTCTGGAGAAAGAAGGTTAAAATTCGGAGTGGAGAAAGATGTAGTAGTTGATTTAGGCTGCAAAAGTAATAGTATAACTTTTTAGACAAGTTTACAATAATATTTTGGTTTTAAAGTAAAACCATCTTAGAGATTTTATATATCTTGTACTTCGTATAAAATCAGTATAAAATCCATATAAATTTCGTATAAAACTGGAATCCAGCCGAGAGATGTACCTTTGTGTTTGGTTGTCTATCTTGTACTTCGTGAACATCATTATTTGTGTTTCTTTCTTCTTCCTCTTCTTCGTCATCTGCCGCATAACTTGCGTCTTGCGTATTTGGCTCTCGAACCGAATCTTCAAATGTGCTTGGCAAATTGATTTCGGCATCATCATTGTTTAACTACAACACAGTTATAAAATACTCTTTAATACACTGTTAAAAAACCTTACAAAATCCTTACAAATTCGTATAAAATCCTTAAAAAATCGTTATAAAATCGTTACAAAATCCTTATAAAATCCGTATACACTGTAAAAACCCTTGAAACTCTAAAAAAATCCTTTAACCTCTTTATCTTGGCTCTCTTTTTCTTGGGTCTCGTTCTCTTGTTTCTCGCTCTGCAAAAGGAACAGTTTATGCAAAATGAGTAACATATTTATTAAAAAAACATTGATAAGTAACATATTTATTACACTTACCTCTCTTTGTTCTTCATCTGTTTTGATACCCAGGACCTTCTCTATCGTTTTTATTCTTTCTTCCAATTTAAGAAGAATTTCGATGATCATCTCCAGCTTCTGGTCCATTGTCATTCCACAAAAATTGGGTTGGTTCGATTGCTCTTTAAGCGACTCGTAAACCATCTGTGTTGCCTGTTGATAAGTTTCCTCTAACCCTAGACACAGATCAGAAATATCAACTTTTCCATTGATCCAGTACGATGCTTTCATCCTGAGCTTTCCTTGCATGATAAGGTTGACCATATCCATAAAAGACAGGTCGTCTTCATGCGTTTCTGAGGCCAAATGTTTGTGATATTCTGGATCGCCAACAATCGCGTGAACCTTTACCTGGAAAACAAATCCTTATAAAAATATTAAAAAAACCTAATAAAAATGTTACAAAAACCTAATAAAAATGTTAAAAAAACCTAATAAAAATGTCTGTCATTCAATTATTATTATTTGTCATCCAATAAGCCGTTAGAGAAAGGGAGTAGGAACTTACATGACCCTTTTTTTCGAGAAGCACAATGTCTGTCATTCTTGGTGCTTCAGTGCTTTCCCATCTTAGACACAATGGAATTGCATCTTCTGATCCTTCTCTTTTGCTGGCGAATCTTTCGCCAAAGATAGGAATTGTACTGAGCACCCATAGGTAAAGCGCAAGAACAAAACCTTTGACGTTGTACCTGTCTTTGGTCCATGTCTCTGGACCCATCTTTGTTACACAGGAAGAGATGATCGCGAAAGCATCTCTACCCCACGGTTGGCAGCAGTACTGATCAAAATCCGAAGCATATTTGAGGCGGGAGTATGGAATCTTCTCCGTCGAACTAACACCTATTAGAATACCTTCAACCAGTACAACTAATCCAAGGCACTGCTTCTCATCATCTTCAATGTCTCCTTTTTGCAAAATATTGAGGAGATCACTGTGTAGAAACTTTTTATGCTGCATCAAGTGATAAGGATGCACTTCTGGCCTTTTGCCTTTTCTATTCTTTTCAAATTCCAATTCTTCACAGTGAACACCTGCGTACAACAATAATAAACGCATAAAACTTGTTTTAAAATGATTATAAAATCCTTTAAAAATCTGTATAAAATCCTTTAAAAATCTGTATAAAATTCTTTAAAAACTGTATAAAATCCTTTAAAAATCTGTATAAAATCTTTAAAACTCTGTATGAAATCCTTTAAAAATCTGTATAAAATCCTTAAAATTACCTATGGTAAGGAAGAATTCCCTTTCTGAGAATCTTGTGGGCTGGGAATCAACCCTGAACCACAAGTCTTGCCATTTGGTCTTGATTCTCCTTTACATCAGAAAATGGAACATCTTTCCAGAAAATGTGATATTCCTCTTTACAAGCTGTACAATAGGACCGAGAAAACTGTTTTCGATCCTCTGGAATAAGTCTTGTCCCAATGCAGTTCTGACTGTGTCAACTAATTGCAGGTTGACATTTTGCTGGGCTGTTTTGTTATCGTTTGGTTCGAAACCAGGTTTGTACACTTGATCTGGCATCTTCATGCTATCGTACATCTCATCATCTGTGTGATCCATCTGATAAGTTGTTGAAACACATGTTAAAAAAACCTTATAAAAATGTTAAAAAAAAATTTATTAATGATTTTGCATAGATATAAATTTTAGATGTACAAAATCTGTAAAAAATCCTTAAAAAATTATTTTTATATCTTTGCGAGATCCATTTTGCTAAAAATTACCCAAATCGACAAATCCAGAAATTGCGAATCAAAAACCATTGAATCATACAAATTAACTATCGAACGACTACAAAATCTCATCGCACAAACTCAAAACGACTAAATCGAGATTTAGATCTAGAAATCGCAAATCAAAATCAACATATCTAGATCTAGAAATAGAGAAATCGCTAATCGCGAAACAAGTTACCTTTATTTTTTGATCTTCGTGTGTAAATTAGCTTCGATGTTCGATCTTCGATTTCGTAAAAAATCTTCGATTTCGCCTGTGAGGAAAAAGAAAAAGTTTTTGAGTCGGTTTCGTTTGCGAGAGGAAATCGAGTCGTGTTATTGTGCAGGGGCAAATTTGTCAGTTCGTGACAAATAGGTGGCATTTCTGTAAAAGTGCTTCTGGACGTGGCACGCTTGTAAAAAGCGGCCACTTTTGTGGCATTTTTGTCAATCCCCTTTATTTTAATGGCTTTTTTTTTATGATGATGATATTGTGGATAAAATAATTCTAAACATACATATGACATTTCATGAATGTAGAAAGCGATCCTTCTTTTTGTATTGATGTAACTTTATGTATTTTAATTATATCTAAAAAGTATTTTTTATAAGGTTATACACACATGGTACCATGATTCAAATACAAAATCACACGACAAAATTCAACAATACTATTATCATGTCTATCTTTGTCTATCTAATGAATATGTCTTTTTTAACAATACTATTATCATGTCTCTTAAAATTATAAGATATATTTGTAAGATTTTAGATCGTTTTCTTCTCCATATCTTTAATGTTTATATCTTCTTCATGTTATTCGAAAATTGATTTTCTCAAATTCGCTTATGTATCACTAGATCTGCTTTCACCAAATAAAAAAAGTTTTAATCAATATTTTATAATATTTTTGTTTTTTATTTAAAAAAAGTTTATAAATTAATTTTTAATATTTTGATGTATAATTCAGTTTTATTCAAAATTCAATGTGGACAAAATGAATTTTTTTAAAAAGATGATTAAATAGGAAGTTCAATCTTTTACGAGAAGGATCTCAAATTTTTATAAAAAATATATTATACACTACAATGTATTAAATTATTATACAATTGATTTAACACGTTTACGTATATAAAATAATAAAGTTATGAAATAATAAAATGGTAAAACTAAACTTCTGAAAATTCATATCATTAACGAAAATTATATTGTTGACAAAAAAACATTAACAACAAAAATATCAACAATAATGTCTATAACCACAATAAAAAATATATATTTTCACATTTTTAAAGTGTAAAATAAAAAACAAAATTATAAATAAGTTATCCGCGTGTACGCGGACGAGTCACCTAGTATATATTAATTGAAGAGACATTAGAAAAAAAATCATACGTGTCATTCAATGAGCGTTTGGAGAGACACATCGTTTCATTTAACCATTCATAACATTTCAATTAAAATTATATGTCATGGTGGAAATCTCTACATATTTTCATTAGTTTTCTGACATAAACTCATTAATACATATTTTACAAATTTAATACTAACTAAATATAATATTTTAAACTTTTATGATGTATTAACGAGCTTTTATTATTTTATTTATAAAAATCTTATCTATTTTAGTAAAATATACAAATGTTATTATTGTGATGTAGTCTATAATACATATTTAATTACATATACAAATATTTATATATTTTCTTGTTGAAAAACATATATTATTTTTCATTTATTATATCTGACAAATTCATATAATTAAAATTTATATGATTTATCATATGTCTATAATATATACGAATAATGATGATTGATTTTACACTTAAAATATATTAAAATAAATAATATTTGCAAATGTTGGCATTAACATCTGCTTGATCAAAAGTATTCAAATTTATTTTATTTATGCACAATATATATCTTTTTTGTAGGTTTATAAATATTAAAAATTATATATTTATGCACAGTACACATATTTTTATACGTATATAGATATTAAAATCATATGATTTGTCATACATATTTAAATATCAAAATATTATATATGTTAAAATCGATTAGTCAATTTATTTAATTATTTTATCATGTGTTTGGACATTGGTCAAAATATAGAAAAATTTAAAAAAATGCCACTTTTCAAATGCCACTTTACAAAAATGCCACACTTTTGAAATTTTTGCAAAAATGCCACTTTTTGAAAATTATTTTTTTTTATATTATTTATGTTTGGGTTAACTATGTTCTATTAGAGTTTAGTTTTGAGGGTTTAGGGGAGATTAGGGGTCAAAACATTTTTTAGGGTTTAGAATTTTAAGATGTAGGCTTTATAAATCTATAATTAGTTTTATTTTTGCAAATGAACACCTATAAGTGACATTCTTGCAATGTGTACACAAAAAGTAGCATTTTTGTAATTACCCCCAAAATATAGTAGTCTTTAATATATGAATAATGAAATACCTAACTAAAAATATATCATAATGCTGAGTTATCTATATATGAAATATTTAAGCAGTCAATTGAAAAATAGGTCAATACCTAAGTATCCGATTCAAAAAAAATTATCTCAATATATTTATATAAAAAATTGGGGTAGCAAATCTAACCAAACTATTTTGCTCAAGTCTTTCTCGAATGCACGAAATCTTTAAACCCAAATACAAATAATAAAATGTAGTAATCATATTATAGAAACAAACTGAAATATTTGTGTTGGTTAATTGGTTCTTGAGGTACGTGAAAAATGCTTGAAAGAGAGAAATAAATGTGTTGTAAAACTTTGTCTATCGTGAATTCGAAATTCATATATCATTATGGAAATAAATGTGTTGTAAAACTTTGTCTATCGTGAATTCGAAATTCATATATCATTATCGAAATGGAGAGATTGTTGTTCTTGTACTTTCTTATTCTAGCTAGTATCTCGAACGAGTGATTGTTAGTGCGAATATGACGTAATATTGATTTCTAAGTCTAAATTGATTTTCTCTCTTTATCTATTTACTGTATCCCCTAGACTCTATTCCCAATCATAGACTCTACATATATATATATATATATAGGGACTGTACCAGTAGATATATAGGGACTGTACGAGTAGAGCTAACGATATTACAACATAATTTGTCTCTAATCTAAATCACAAGAAATTAGCCATCCATGGTAACCTAGGGCTCGATTGTATTCTCTCGTGATAAAGACGACTAACCAACTTTGTAATTAAAAATAAAATAATACAAACACTAAACCAAACCTTGACCTTCCTTAACTTTGGATTTTGAATATTCTAATTACAACGTAGAAAATTATACTGAATAGGGAATAGCATAACACATAGGAAACTCTCTAAACATACTGATAATAAGTCAACACTATTAGTAAGATTTGATCATCAAGAATTTTATTAGTTAAATTAACCGTAAAAGGATATATAGATGCATTTGGATATCAATTTAATGGAACAGATTCTTGTGTTATTATAAATTATCTTAGTATGATGGAGTAATTAAAGATAGACGTACGTGGTCCATAGCTTTGCTAGTTTACCTTTAAACATATTTAGTTGTTCTTTAGTTGTAATTAAACAATGTTGTTTACACAAACCGAGACAACTCGAATTCGAATCTAATCAAATCTGAACAGATGATAGTGTTTAAATAAGATCATACATTATTAAGAAATTGACATTGTAGAAGATGTTAAGGGGTGTAAAGTAAAATAGTTTTCCAAACAGCACTAAGATGTATGATCTTATTTAAACATAACATAACTAATGGTAAATTGGCGTTTGTATCGTAATTAGCTATCCTTTTGAGATGGTAAAATATACCTTAATTTTAAGATAAGTTATCAACTAATTTTTTAATTTACTTTTTTTTTAGTTTTTTTTTTAATATTTCGTTTGAATATTATTTATTGTTGTATTTTAATATCTTATCACTATTTTTGACCGTATCTATATATATGTTGTCATCTCTAACAATTTTCATGTATGGATAATTTTTTTTACTGATTGTATCACCAAAATGATCCTATATAAATTATAAATTGATCGCAAATAGATATTTATTTATAAGTTTTTAAAAAAGAAAAAAATATGCTATAATAAAATTTTCAGTTCAAATAAATTGAATTATTTTTTTCATTAATGAAATGACGGTTTTCAAAATACCCCTACTAATTTTAGTTTTTGGGAGGCAATAGTGATCCAAAAAATTGTTCGATCGCTTTAAATGACAAAATAAATGAGCGCAATTTTCATTAAGCAAGACCAAACTCTAAAAAATTAATTCAAATCGATCATTTTTAAAACTTTCTTGAAAGAATTTCGGTTACCATTTCCGATTTTAACCTTCATATATATATATACTTATATACTACCATATTTTGTTATTCTTTTATCTATTTGAAAAATCAAAATTTCGGGTAAAAGATGTATGTTTCGTTGTAATGTAACAAAAATTGTAATAGAAGTATGCTTGGCAAGAGAAACAAAAGATTCTATGCTGAAATTTTTGGGAGGTTTACTGAAACAACATTTAAAAGTTAATTTTTGATCAAAATGATGTTTATTTTGAATATTACTCAAATAACTTTTTTTATCCGTTTTACTCTTATTTGTTTTGAAGACAAAAAACGTATTTACAAAACTGTTATTAATGAGGCGGAACACGTAAGCAAAGAGTTTTCCGCCAAAAGCGAATAAGTCTACCGTTCATATGATGATAAATTTATTTTATGATCGGTAGATTTATTAAAGGGTTGGTAGACTAAATTCAAATCCGTAGACTTAATCGACGAACAATAGAGTTAATATTTGAATGATATATTTATTGTGTAGACTTATTTGTATTTGGTGGTAGAGATATTTTGGAGTGGTAGACTTAAATTATGCATGGTATAGTTAACGCTAATAGTAGTATATTTGTTTTTGAATGATAGACTTAGTAGTCAAATGGTAGATTTATCTTGGTAGACTTCTTATTGAGTTGTAGATTTATTTGTATGTGATGAAAGACTAATTACTCGTGGTAGATTTAAATTCCTCGTCGATAGACTTAAATTCCTGGTTGATAGACTTAATTTTGTGATTGGTAGACATATTGTTGGTTCGCGATCGTAGACTTATTTATAGTAGTGGTAGATTTATAATATGTGGTAGACTTATTACTTTCCTTGGTAGAGTTATTCAATCTTTTCAGCTTTTTACTAAAACAACCTTTAGTTGGTAGACTTGTTGACATTGGTAGACTTGTTGCGTTTTCGATGAATTTGGTAGACTTGTTGACATTGGTAGACTTGTTGTTTTTTCGATGAATTAGATAGATTTGTTTGGTTGTATTGAGTTACGATAGACTTTATGTTATGATGATAGACTTGTTTCTTCTATTGAATGACGATAGACTTGTTTCGATTTGGATGGTATACTCGTTTGGCTATATTGAATGATGATACACTTTTTGTTATTATGATAAACTTGTTTCGTTTTCATTGTGTATGGTAGACTTCTTTGGCTATAATGAATGACGATATGCTTGTATTCTTGTATACAATAATGATGATAGACTTGTGTTCTTATATATAATAATGGTAGACTTGTTCTGTGACAGTGCACGAGATTTTTGCAAGAAGCATTGACCAGATTGAGGCTTTGTATTCTGCTCTTCATAGGCACTTAAAATAAATCCACGTTCGTTTGTGAACTCGTGTTCATTTCCCGGGTCATAGATCCAATTTCACGACTAGCAACATAGCGGAATAAAAAATAAGAGGTCCTTCCCTACCCGAGGATATCCAATAGCGCAGCTTTTGGATACAATAAGATCGATGTTAACGCTACAAGAAGAAAAAACGCAAGTCTAATGACGATAACCCTTACCAGTGAGGTGGAGAAGCTGCTCGAGATATTAATTGATTTATTTGAACGTGTTGTAGTAGATTTGTTATTGCTTAGTAGATTATTTGTCTGGATTGGTAGATTTTTAAGTGTTGAAATGATAGATTTATTTAGAACAATAGATTTATTGCTCCTATATTTTCACGTATTTTTGTTAAATAACCTATGGTTTTATCATCTCTTATTACATTGTAAACATGCCAGGGTCGAAAATGCTAAGCTATGGACTGTCCAAGAGAATGATGACAATCAGATACAAGTAACATGCATGTCATCATTGCATGTCATTAATTTGACAGCAAAAATGTGCACTTGATAAAGGTTTGACTTGGATAAAATACCTTGTGCCTATTCCATTGCAGCAGCCAAAACAGTGAAGAAGTTACAAATCGCCCATATCCATTCATACTTTTATCAGTGCTACTTGTACAACGGTTACTCCAAAAATGTTATGCCAAGAGATGTTGCGTTTCCCACGTCAGAAGACGTGGCGTCGAAAGTTTGTAATTTGGTGTAGTTCGAGAGACTACGGTCACAAAAGGACATGCAGACATTTCACGGCCATAATCGTACGACTTGCGAAGCTTAAATATATGTTTCTGATCGAGAGACCACGATCACACAAGTATCAACTCTTTTCCATATCAGTTGATACTTGTGTTTTAAAACAAAAAAACACTATAGTGAGTACAAAAAGTTCGTTAAATCATTACATTACTAGAAACGGTTATATAAGGCTACCATACTTTCGAAGGACCACCTAGTTTACCATGGTAATACATACATGATTTTTTTTGAAAATATACACCTAGTTAAATCTAAGGGTCGCGCACTTCGTTATATGTCTACGAAAACAAAAAACATACAAGCCTACCGCAATGATTTAAATGTGTATGACAACAAAATAATTAAATCTACGGTCACAAAAGGACTTGTCAAAATAAATCTACCATCATGTATTCTCGAGTCAAAAGGCCTGTAAATAACGAATTTGTAACGACCGCGAACCAGAATTGGTGATTTCTGGTTGTGTGTCGATCGACACAGCATCGTGTGTTGATCGACAAAAGTTAAATCGAACTGGATCGGTTCAATTTAAGTGTCGGTCTGCGATCCGGTTTAGGGCGAAACCCTAGGGCTTCCCTATAAATAGGGGTGTGGCCGTATTTTTGGGACTTTCAGAGTTCCAGAAAGTTCCGAAAAAATTTCAGAGAGTTTCCAGAGAGATTTGTGAGAGGAGATTCATCTGGAAGGCTTGTGAGATCGTTCTTGGAGTGATTCTCGTGGGTGGAGTGTAGTTCTCGGTGTTGGGAGTCGTTCTTCGTGATTTTTATCATTTTCCTTCATTTTTCCTCCCAGATATAAGGTGAATGCGTGACCATAAGCTTATCTAGGTAAAAGAATTGATATAATGCGATTGTGTGTTGTTTGGGTCGAAATTCGTGTTGTTTTTGGTGGATTTTGTGCAGGAAATCGATTTGGCAAGTTTCTGCCGACAGTATGTCGATCGACACAAAAGTAGTCTGTCGATTGACAGAAGTGTTGGCAGGGTGTGTTGATCGACACTAGTGGCTTGTGTCGATCGATACCGTCAGTTTGACATACTGAACGCGTTGTTTTCTTGTTGGTTAATGTGTGATGCATTGTTGATTGTTCATCCTGGTATTGTATAATTCTCTTATGATTGTGTATATAGCCTAGTAGATGGGATGACTGTCTCACTGAGTATTTATGATAATACTCACACATCTCGTATAACCATGTGATGCAGGTAAAGACAAGGTGTGATCGTGGAATCGTGGTGAGGAAGAGGAGATGGTCTAGGGACTCGATTGTTTGCTCGTTATTGTAGAATTGCTAGGGTGTTAGTAATTCTGGAACTTGTTGGCTTGTTTATAGACTTGTGTTGTTGAATTGGATTGTTGTTTATGGGATTGCCTTGGTATTGCTAGTGGTTTCAATAAAGTATGAGATTTTTTAATGTTGTTATTGGATATTGATCGTATTGTTTTCCGCAGTTTGTGTTGTTGACCCGTTGAAGATCATTATTTGTGATAATAATAATTCGGAAAAGAATTTTTTTTAAAAATTACGGGTTGGGTTATTTCAGTTTGGTATCAGAGCCCTTATGGTTCTAGAGCGGGTGCAATTGATTGATTATGTGAGCTAGTCGATTGATTGTTGTGTAGGTTTGGAGTCCTAGATCATCTTCTCCGAGCCTTCAATGAGATTGCACGGTATGTGTTTGGTGACTTTCTGTGTTTCTAGTATTCTTAGTATTCTGCTGGGTAGTGCAGAGTGAGATGGCGAGAGTTGCTAGAGGCAGAGGTCGTGTTGGCCGTGGAGGCCGAGGTGGTCGTGGTGGGCGTGGGCGCGGGGGAGGACTTGTGATGGAGTCTGATGCTGCGAGTGTGGCCCAGGAGACCATGTGGGAGCAGGTTGTTGACTCGCAGACGCTTCGGGAGGGGTCCGTGGGTGGGGCCTCTATGAGTACCAGTGTGAGGACTGGTGAGGCTGGTGTGGGTCCCGTTATTGCCGGTGGTGCAGTGGCCCCGGGTGGGGGTGCTGCCGCAGATTTTGCCCTGGATCGAGATGATCGTTTAGCGAATCTCCTACAGTTGATTTTGGAGCGGTTATCAGGTGGGGTTCCGGCTCCGGATCAGGCTCCGGGAGTGCAGCCAGTAGTGGCTGGTGTTCAGCCAGGTGTGGCTGGTGTGTAGCCAGGTGTGGCTGGTGGTCACCCGGGAGTGGCTGGGGTTCAGCCGGGAGTGGCTGGGGTTCAGCCGGGAGTGGCTGGTGCGCAGTCGGGTGTGGCGGTTGCTGAGGAGCTCCCATCCTACCTTAGAAAGATGGAGCCGATGCAGAGGTTGGCATCGGATTCTTCTCGGGTGGTGCTAAGCCTAAGGAGGCGGACTTGTGGAGGAGTAGATTGGAGCGTAACTTCCAGTCTCTCAGGTGTCCAGAGGGATACTGGGTGGACCTAGCGGTTTACTACCTTGACAATGATGCACATCTCTGGTGGTGAGGTATGGTGACTAGGAGAGGTCAGGCGGGTATGGCCTAGGAGGACTTTGTGACGGAGTTCAGCGCCAAGTACTTCCCGTAGGAGGCAGTGGATTGCTTGGAGTTGTAATTTTTGGTGTTGACTCAGGGTGACCAGTCGGTCCGGGAGTACGATAAGAAGTTCGAGCGACTTCTGGTACATGCTGGTAGAGATCTGGAGGGCGAGCAGGCCCAGGTGAAGAGGTTCTTGAGGGGACTTCGACCAAATATGAGGACTCATTGTAGAGCGAGCAGTTTCGCCACGAGGGCGGAGTTGGTTAAGACAGCTGCTGCGATCGAGGAGGATCTCAGAGAGCAGGCTATGGTGGTTAGTCCACCGGTGCAACAACAGAGGAGGTCACAACAGCAGGCAGGTCTGAGCAGGGGCGGCAAGCCTGCGCAGGGACAGAAGAGGAAGTGGGAGAGCACTTCAGGAGCCAGTCAGGGTGGCCAGGGTTGTGCGGGATGCTTTGGGTGTGGGAGCATAGAGCACCGGGTAGCGAGCTGCCCGAAGAAGAGTGAGGCACGGGGAGTTCAGGTGTGCTATCACTGCAGGGAGCCGGAGCATATCAAGCCCAAGTGCCCTAAGCTGTAGCAGATGGCGGTGGCGGTAGTGCAGCCGATGGCAGTACAGCCGTTGGCTCAGATTGTAGTGGTACCACGGGTTTACACTTCGGCGGAGGCTGGTGGTTATAGCGCCAGACCGATCACAGGTAATTTCCGGACTTTACTTTTTAAATTCTTGTGGTGTTTGCATTTTGGTATGTTTGGAAATTGTGAGTATGTGCTAGAGTGTTAGGATTCTTAAGCACATAGAATTTGAGCAGGGGCCTTAGTAGTGGACGGATGTGAGTCCCATGTTTTTTTTTGATTCTGGAGCTACGAATAGCTTCATTACTCCAGAGTGTGTGGAGAGTAGCGGTATCCAAGAGATTCCGGCGAGCAGCCGGGAGTAATTAAGGTTATTGGTGTTAGGTCCTTGGCAACTTTCGGGCAGGCTTGTGGTGTGGATGTTCTGGTGCCATCAGATTTGATCATTAGTCCTGTGGAGTTGTATGACGTCATTCCTGGGATGGATTGGCTGGATCGGTACACAGCATCTGGATCGTCGTCGAGGATAAGTAGTGTTCGAGTGAAAGGCGGGGAAGTTGGTTTACCAAGGTGTGAGGCCGACTTCCGGGAGTCTGGTGATTTCGGTGATCCAGGCAGAGCAGCTTATTGAGAAGGAATGTGAGGCATACTTGGCGACGATAGTGATGCTAGAATTTGTTGGAGAGGTTGCAGTTGGGGATATTCGGGACTTCCAGGATGTTTTTCAGTCGTTGCAGGGATTACCGCCGTCTCGGTTTGATCCTTTTACGATTGAGTTAGAGCCTGGGACGACTCCCATATCCAAGACACCTTACCGTATGGCTCTAGCAGAGATGGCAGAACTGAAGAAGCAGCTGGATGATTTGTTGGGCATGGATTTTATATGGCCTAGTGTTTCACCGTGGGGAGTGCCGGTGTTGTTCGTGAAGAAGAAGGATGAGAGTTTCTGGTTATACATCGATTACCGGGGGCTTAACCGAGTCACCGTGAAGAACAGGTACCTTCTACCGCGGATCGATGAGTTGTTGGATCAGTTGCGAGGGGCTACTTGGTTCTCTAAGATTGATTTGGCTTCGAGTTACCATCAGATTCCTATCGATGAGGCGGATGTTAAGAAGACTGCTTTCAAGACGAGGTACGGGCATTATGAGTTCGTGGTGATGTCTTTCGGGTTGACGAATACGCCAGCAGCGTTCATGAGGTTGATGAACAAGGTGTTATAGGAGTATCTAGATGTGTTTATGATCATCTTCATTGATGATATTCTGGTGTATTCGAGGAGTCTTGACGAGCATGAGGTGCATCTGAGAGTAGTTCTGGAGAAACTATGGGAGCAGAAGCTGTACGCGAAGTTGAGCAAGTGCAGTTTCTGACAGCGAGAGATGAGTTTTCTTGGCCACATGGTGTCTGCAGAGGGAGTTCCTATGGATCAGGCTAAGATTGAGGCTATCAGAGGATGGCCTAGACCGAGGAATGCCACCGAGATCCGGAGTTTTCTCAGGTTAGCAGGTTACTATCGGAGGTTCGTCAAGGGGTTTGCGAGTATGGCGCAGTCGATGATGAAGCTAACAGGGAAGGATATCTCTTTTGTGTGGTCTTCAGCTTGCGAGGAGAATTTCGGGAAGCTGAAGGAGATGTTGACGAGTAAACCAGTATTGGCGTTATCCGAGCCGGGTGACCCCTACGTGGTGTATACGGATGCTTTGGGAGTTGGTCTAGGTTGTGTACTGATGCAGCAGGGGAAGGTCATTGTATATGCTTCGAGGCAGTTAAGGAAGCACGAGTGCAACTACCCTACCCAAGATTTGGAGTTAGTTGCGGTAATTTTTGCTTTAAAATATTTGGAGATCTTATCTTTATAGCGGGAAGGTGCAGGTGTTTACATACCACAAGAGTTTGAAGTACTTTTTTACTCAGCCAGAGCTGAACCAGAGACAGAGGCGCTGGATGGAGTTAGTAGCAGATTACGATCTGGAGATTGGGTACCATCCGGGTAAGGCTAACCTTGGTTGCAGATGCGTTGAGTAGGAAGAGGGTTGTTTCAGCTCAGGAGCGGGATATAGAGGAGTTAGCGAGTGAGATTGGCACCTTGAGGTTGTGCATTATCTCACAGGAGCCATTAGGGTTAGAGGCAGGTAAGTAGGCGGATTTGCTGAGTAGGATTCGAGTAGCTTAGGAGAGGAATCAGGATTTGATTGATGCTTCCAAGGTTGCAGGTTTAGAGTATGTGGTCTCCGCGAACGGGACGATACTTGTGAGTGGGTGGGCTTGTGTACCCAAGGATGAGGATCTGAGGCAGGAGATCCTGAGAGAGGCTCATGCGAGTATGTTGTCGATTCATCTGGGAGCGACCAAGATGTATCATGATCTAAAGCGGTATTATCATTGGATCAAGATGAAGAGGGATGTAGCTAACTAGGTTGCATCGTGCAACGTGTGCTAGTTAGTGAAGGCTGAGCATCATGTTCCGAGCGGGTTGTTGTAGTCTGCCCATTCTGGAGTGGAAGTGGGATATGATCACCATGGACTTTGTGACAGGGTTACTGGTTTCGCGGACGTTTGGTGCTATTTGGGTGATTGTGGGTCATCTGACCAAGTCTGCACATTTTCTTGCCATCAGGAAGACCGATGGAGCGGCGGTGTTGGCTAATAAGTATGTGCGCGAGATACTGAGGGTGCACGGGGTGCCAGCGAGTATCATGTCAGACAGAGATCTGAGGATTACTTCAGAGTTCTGGAGGGTATTTCAGGCTGAGATGGGTATTAAGTTGCATATGAGCACAGCGTATCATCCTCAGACAAATGGACAGTCTGAGAGGACGATTCCGACATTGGAGGACTTGCTAAGATTGTGTGTTATGGATTATGGTGGTCATTGGGTGGATCACCTGAATCTGGTAGAGTTTGCGTACAACAATTATGCTAGATCCAAGTGGGGGAGAGGAGTATGTTGGGTGCGGATTTTGTTCAAGAGTTGACGGAGAAGATTTGTGTCTTGAGGCTGAACATGAGAGAGGCTCAGGATTGGTAGAAGAGTTATACCGATAAGAGGAGGAAAGAGCTGGAGTTTGAGCTGGGAGATCTGGTATATCTCAAGGCAGCGATGTTGAGGGGTCTTAACAGATCCATTTTAGAGAATAAGCTAAGTCCGGGGTTTATGGGTCCGTTCAAGGTGGTAAAACAGGTCGGGCCAGTAGCTTATCGGTTGGAGTTGCCTCAAAGTATGAAGGCCTTTCACATAAGGTCTTTCATGTGTTGATGCTACAGAAGCGTTTACGTGAGTCTGAAGATGTGTTGGCTAGGGTTCCGAAGGATCCTCAGCCCAACATGAAGTTGGAGACGAGACCTGTGAGGATTCTCGAGAGAAGAGTCAAGGTTGTGCACCGGAAGAGAATGCCGTCAGTGAGAGTCGTGTGGGACTGTGATGGTATTAAGGAGGAGACTTGGGAACCAAAAGCGAAGATGAAGGCAAAATTCTCGAAGTAGTTCGAGAAGCAAGTGGAGGCTTGAGGTGTCTTCTCCTGGTTTCAGTTTTGAAATAGCATGTTGCTATGAGTTTGGATTTATTTTTCGTTTGTGTTATAACGATTATATATTGTTGAGATTTAATAAGATGAGTTTTTCTTATTAAATATGTTTATAAGACGTGTGTTTTTATGTTATGACCGGTGGGGTCATGTATTATGATGCCGGTGGTGTCATGTGTTGTTATGACTAGTAGGGTCATGTATTATGATGACCGGTGGGGTCATGTGTTATTATGACCGGTGGGGCCATGTGTTATGATGATCGGTGGGGTCATGTGTTGTTATGACCGGTGGGATCATGTGTTATGATGACTGGTAGGACATGTGTTGTGATGACTGGTGGGGTCATGTGGAGGTCTAGTGATAGAAGTTCTATGTGAGTTAGAGCTTGTCTATCGGCTAGGGATCGTGGAATCGTGGCGAGGAAGAGAAGATGGTGTATGGACTCGATTGTTTGCTCGTTATTGTAGAATTGCTAGGGTATTAGTAATTCTGGAACTTGTTGGCTTGGTTATGGACTTGTGTTGTTGAATTGGATTGTTGTTTATGGGATTGACTTGGTATTACTAGTGGTTTCAATAAAGTATGAGATTTATTGAATGTTGTTATTGGATATTGATCGTATTGTTCTTCGCAGTTTGTATTGTTGACCCGTTGAAGATCATTATTTGTGATAATAATAATCCGGAAGAAATTTTTAAAAAAAAATTACGGGTTGGATTGTTTCAGAATCAAAAAAGCAATCTTTTTATATTTAAAAAGACTTGCGAAGACCTTTGTCGGAACATATTAAAGTCAACCACTATTTGCTGCAAAATAAGAAATAAATGTTTGAAGAGTTTTCGACTAATATATCTATCACAATAGACAAATTAGTCTACCACAACATTCATGAATACCTTTCATTTTTTATCCTAACTTCTTTTATCCAATGGTGATTTTTCTACCAAAAACATTCTCCTAGGATAGTCTTTTGACACAATAGAAGATGCCATTCCAGTACAAAAGATAAGACCTAAACTTTCAAATAAATCTACCATTAGTAGAAATAAATCTATCAAAGCACATATTTAAATCTACCATTAGCAACATTCTGGGTTCAGAAACAATGACTGTGGTTCAACTTTGAGATCATTTTCTCAATTGATCTTACTTCGGGATTTAGGTTCAGAGAACTGTTGTAGAAATTTCTAAGCAAGGTCTTTCCAACAGCATCTAGATGGCACTCTGGTTCCTTCGGATTTGGCCAAAAACCTTATGCGAAGTCAGCTAATCGCAGACTCGATGTGCACAGATCAGTCCCAATAAAACATCAGTAACTTTCCTCCGAATGATAAAAAACTTTCGACTGTACCTAGATCAGTGAGTTAACTACTTACCCATAAAGTTTTGTTTGATTCCGATCTCTTTTGAGCTTCCGTTTCTTTCCTTCTCCAGAACGGGACAGATCCATCTTCTGCAGCTCCTTCCTTGTCTCATCTCCGACCTTCTCCTCCACCACTGGAGACAGCCTCCTTTATCTCTTTTCCCCCAACCGAGGCAGTACAATCCCAGGAACCACCTAAATATTATGTCCGACCTAGGAGTTATGAAGGAAAGAATCTTACCCTGATTTTTTATAGAGGTTACCAAATTTGAATCAAACACTAAATCAACCTTCATTTGCAAAATATATCTACCATCAATTTTAAATAAATCTACCAAACTTTCTCAAACAAATATACTGATTTAAACAAATGTACCGCCTTTTAATATACAAAATCATCACTCAAACATTCATAACTTATTAAATTTGCCATCAATCTTTTCAATTCATACAATTGAAATAAATAATCTGCCATCAATTGTTGATAAATCTACCACCATATTCTAAGACCCTCAAAATACTCAATCAATTTTCTCACCGGAATCATTGATATCGTCGTTGGAGTCTGCTTAGTGTCAGAGGTACAAGATTTCTACTACAAACCTGCAAAGTAAATAGGAAATTAAGGTTTCGAGATTTCAGAAAATTCCTACAACCCGAAACAAAAACAAAATCTATAGAAATCCTAACATACATGTTGCAGAACACATCAAAACGAAACCGTAAGTCGTCGAAACTCTTGGCCGTATTCAACTACAAACCCCAGTGGAAGAAACTCAACCGTTAGTATCCTTAAATACCCGAAATTTGTAACACAAACTTAGGAATTTAAAGGAGGGGTCGACGGAGGTGAATCTCTTACCCTTTTTCGCCGGAATCGCTACATTCTCCACGATTGTTGTTGATATCGCTGGAGAAGATGAAGAAATTTTGGCAAAAAATGAAAGATAAAACGTCGATTGTAATCCCAAACCTAATAATCTATGTATTTTTTTTTAATTCATAATGACAGTTTTATAATAAAAACAGTTTACTAAGATTTATTTGTCTTCTAAGACCTTTGTTAAAAAAAATTTGGTTTGAAAGTTTTTTTAATAATTAGACAACTTTGCAAATTGTCAGTGATTATTCCTAAATTTTTTCCCTTTGAAAATTTTAACTAGAGGTGAGCGTTTCGGTTTTCTGTTCGGTTTATTCGGTTTTCGGTTTTTCGGTTTTACAAAAACTCAAAACATATATAAACCGTTTGTATTTTGGTTCGGATTGGTTTCGGTTTATTTTGGTTTTTTGATTATATTCGAAAGAAATAGTTTATATTAAATAAAAAATTATCAAAAAGTTAAAACAAATATGAGTAAACAAACATAAAATTTTAAAAAACTGAGTCTAAATCAAATTATTTGTAAACTGAATCTTATTAAAACTAGTACGTAAAAAAAAAATCTAGAAAAACATTCTTATTATCATTATCAGCTTATTTGATTAAAAGAAATTTCAATATATTTTCAAACGGTTTATTAAAATAGCATTTGACTAATTAATACACCACTATTTCATTAAAATTTCTTAAACTCATCATAATTATATAATTTAAAAAAAAAAACCAAAATTCCAAACGGTTTTATATTTTAAACCGAAACCGAACCAAAACCAAAATAATTTTTAAATAGCAACCAAACAAATTTATAGATAAAACCGAAAACTAACCAAAAACCTAATCAAGTTCGGTTTGGTTGTTTTTACCACTCCTAATTTTAACCTCTTTCTCAATTTCCCATGGTCCTTAATTACAAGAAGTGCACGAAACGCTATAGAAAGCATAATTACAAATTCACCCTAAATAATTATTTCCCGCCCAGTTTTACCCTCCTTTATTTTCCCATTCACCCTCCGAAATTTTTACTGTTATTCCCAATTTTACCCTCCTCTGTTTCCATCTTCTCCGTCGAATCCACCGAGTAAAAAAACACAGAGCATTTAAGATCCAAAATCTCTTCCAATGTTTTCCAGTTTCAAGTCCAGTGCTCAACGGTGGAGTACCAGTGTAGAGACGGTGGTTGTTCATCGGAAAAGAATTCACAAGCTTCTTCTCCACTCAGAAAGTCGTCGTGATCCTCTGTTTGCTCCATTTTCACAAACTTGAAGAAATTACCGCCGGGAACAGTTACCGGAGCCACCGTGCCGTTAGAGCTGCTTTCTTCGTTTAGCACGGCGCTTGAATCGCTACTGTCCGAAGATCCGGCAGCCGCGGCGACGAAGGAAGAAGTAGCAGTCTTTAACGGAAGGAGATCACGGAGATCGGTGAAACTCCGGTAATTAAAACTATCGGAATGTTCTAGAAGCTGTGGTGGAGACGACGGCGGTTCTGTTAACTTCTCCGGCAAGGAAACCTCTTCCTCCTTAACGGAAATATCACTCTCCGTCGTCATCGCCGCGTTGTTCTCTTCTTCCACTTCTTCTTCTTCTTCTCCTCCTTTAAGCTTAGATTTCAGTTTACTAATCTGCATCAAAACAAACACAAAGTCAATCTCTTTAGCAAACAGTTTCAATCTTTAAGCAAAAAGTTTGAGTTTTTATACCTCTTGGAGGAGAGATTCGTTGTCACGGCGGAGGGAATCGAAGTTATGGCGGAGGGAATCGTATTGGGTTTTAAGAAGACCGTAATCTTTCTCAAGCTGTTTTGTCTTCCACCGTGCACGGCGGTTTTGAAACCAAACAGCTACTTGACGAGGTTGAAGACCGAGCTCTTGAGCTAATTTCACTTTCCTCTCAGGCTCAAGCTTGTTCTCTAACTCGAAATTCTTCTCCAAAGCTTTAACTTGGTTAATGCTTAACCGTCTCTTCTTCTCTGCTAAACCGATTTGTCCTCTTTCTTCAGTTATGCCTTCTTCTTCTTCCTCGTAACCTTCAAGCATCGACTGGAATTCTCTTCCGTATCTTCTCGGACTCTGCTCAACTGTTTCCATAAAACGCCAAATTTTAAGTAAATTAGTGGGAAATTTTGTATAATGAACATCAAATTAAGACTAATGGTTTAAGATTAAGCACCTGTAGAAGTGGTAGGGCATAAAGAGATGAGACGACCAACTGAATCTGAGCTGCTTAATCTCTTCATCATTAAACAACACTTAAAAAAAAAGGTTGTTAATTTATATTCTCAATTTAATGTATTCAGCACTTGGGGATCTTGCTTCTCTTATCAACAAAAGAGCAAACTTTTTGAAGGAAGAGAGAAGAAGAAAAAAAAAACTAGAAATGCACAGAAATTAAGACAATGGAGATTCTATTTACAGAGCAGGAGAGAGAGAGATTGGGTTTCTGCGTTTTCCATATGAACAAAGCTTGGTTTCACACTTTCTCTCACTTTAAATAAACTCAGCTTGGGTTAGAATGTAACCATGGTTAAGTAGATATTGTTGGGTGTTTTTTTGGTAAATGAAATGTTTTAAAACCTAAAAAATATTCAATGTTCTCGATTGCAATTTGAGGGGTCCACCGGCTATACCCAGTTACCTCTAGGTTTCTTCCGGTATCACTGGAACTCCAAGTGAGAAAAAAAGAAAAAAATGGAGATTAAATGGCTCGGCTTTCTCTAATCAGCTCGGCTCGGATCGACTCTTTCCTGACGTGGAAAGGAATTTCCGATACGCATCCGTATTATCTTTCTAGCTTTAAAAAATAAAAAATTATTTAATTTTATTACTTTCTCTTTTCTAAAATAGTTGTCGTTTTCTGATTAGTTATCGTTTTCAAGCTTCAATGTAAATTTTATTTTTAAATAACGAATTTATCCTCAAGTCTTGTGAAGAATACCACGAGTCGACTTCTTTTTTCAAAGATATAATAGAAATTTTAATATTTGTTTTTATATATGTAAAATAATTTAGAATAATAACTATTTTAAAATGAAGAGAATAAATATGAATAAAGAAAATGCATATTCACCACGTAACAAAAATTATTCCTCTATGATTGTAATAGTTGGAGTGGACAAGATGTATGAAATCGATTTGTAGGTAAAACTAGTTTTTCTTTTCTTTTTTGAAGAACGTTCAGTTTAATAATATGTTTAGCACTGTTATATATGGTATAAAAATACTGGTATCAGAATTTTTAGTTTATTTGTTAACTGCCAAACCAAGAATGCATTCGAGATATTGGACAACATTTTACACAAATCTTTTGTCTTATTCGCATGGTAATATAATCATTCTTTTTCATAGCTGTAATAACTGGATAAGCTGTCAATTAGGTCTGTCCGCGCGGACAACTTTTATTTGGGCTACGTATGGTCTAGTCCATATGGTCTTGCGAACAAATATAGTTTTTGTTTATTTGGACTAAAACAATTTGATCTATTTTTTTGTTTTCAACTAATTTAAATTCGAATTTATATTCTCATAAATAATAATTTTTAATACCAAACAAAACCAACAATCAGCAAAAAATCATAAATCAACAATCAATTCATTAACCAATTCTACATAATCCAAACATGATTTCAATTCAACAATTCCATAATAACTAGCAACCTAACCAGCAATTCTAAATAAATCAAACACAAATAAACCAAGACCCTAGATCATGCTCTTTTTCACTGCTATGATCTCACGGTCGCACTTTATCTTTACCTGCATCACATGGAAAAACGAGATGTGTGAGTATTATCATAAATACCCAGTATAACAATCATCTCATCTACCGACTATACACACATACACGATGAATTATCAAGACACACAATAAATCAACTCATCAAACAAAACACATAAACACAGCACGTATACACAAGGGAGAAATCCTCAAACCAATCATTCATCTAATTCCACACAAACAACAACATATCTTAACAATTCATCCACCTAGATAACCCATAGTCACGCACTCACCTTAGCGATCACGTCCAAAAACTGAGTTCTGAAGGAAAAACGGTTAAGACTAGCGTCTCAAATATGCGTTAATGAAATAAAGTTTAATATTCCATTATCAAATTTCCTACAATGCTTAACCAGTTCTGCCAGTTTATACCAGTCAGACGAAAACATAGATAACTTCTTACGTAAACCTTAGATTAAACCGAACTCGGTGTCTCTGAAAAGCCAAGACTCGGGGCTTTCCAATGATATCTAGATCGTCTCTTGGGTCCTTACAGATCGACGGCAAATCAGCCCACAAGTTCGCTGATTGGATCAGAAAACAGAAATTCCAGTTCAGAAACAGTTGTTTTCCTCAACATTGAAACACAATTTGCGAGGAGACGATACCTCGTAATTCAAATCTGAAAGAAGCTACGAAAACTAGAATCCGTGATTTTTCCAGAGTTACAAAGATCACGACCTAGGTCCTTGATGAGCCGTCAGGAATCTGCCCCGCAAAATAGCAACCCGAAACTAGATTTCTAGAAGAAAACGACGGCTAGATAAAAAACGGTAGGGATTTGCTATCACAATTCTCTTCCTCTAACATCTAGCCACGAGCACCATTGAAATAGGTGAGTTCGGGAGCTTTAAGGTTTACACCCATCAGAAAAAGACCGAAATACACTCAATATCGTTCGCTACAGTCTCAACCACCTGACCCACCCGGCCAGCACCACTCGAGATCAACACTCCTGACCTCGGAGGTCCACATATAGTCCTATGCTTTTAGCCATATTTTAGACATTAATTACTCCCAACTCATAACCACACCCCTCACACTCTCAAGAAAAACATCACTTGAGCTATCGGTGCACCATACCACTCACACCCTCGGGACACACAGTCCATCGAGCTATCGATATACAAGGGAAATCCTCATCCCCTCGAGAGAAATCCTCATCTCTCAATAACATACAGAGGAAATTCTCATCCCCTAGAGCAATTAATTCTTAAACGATAATAAGCATCTCTGACTAGAACTACCTCCCGTGGTCCCACTATAACATTCCACTACTCCAGAATATCATCTCATCCATGACCAATCCTCAGGTCGACTCTAACATGACATTCCACTATCCCGGAATATCATCTCATCTATGACCAATCCTCAGGTCAACTCTAACATGACATTCCACTATCCCGGAATATCATCTCATCCATGACCAATCCTCATGTCAACTCTAACCAACCCAATCACCCAGAGTTCCTCACTAAGGTTCCTCAAAATAGACAAGTTCTAAATCCTCATAAAACTTCTATTCCCAGACCCTCATAAATAGACAAGTTTTAAATTCTCATAAAACCTCTATTTTCAAACCCTCCCACCAAATTTGACGTGTTAACATAAATACTATCGGAATCCTCAAACGAATTCACAAAATTCTTTTTTACTGCCCCTTCGATTGGTCCTAAAAATAACATCACATTGTTCACCCTCTTCACGAGTAGGATTTTGAAAAGATTCACCATCTTCTAGTTTAAGATTGGTCGCCTCGAAACAAATATATTATTGGGCATTGATAGAATTCACCAATAAATCTACAGAATAAATACGGCAATATAAACAATTAGAATTAAAGATAAACACCTCTACAACGTTAAAATAGGTAAACAAAACCAAACTATATATAGACATACCAATATTTTTTTTTCGTTTTCTTTTCATCTTTATAATTTCAATTATGTTCTTCCGAGCAATTTGAGCCGATGACATATTTAAATCAAAAAGATTTGGAGAAGATGAATATTCCACCATGTTTGTAGGATCATATCGTTCCTTTCTCGCATTTATAACTGGAATACAAAAAAATAAGGAAAATATAACATTGATATATAAATTTTTATAATCTATGTAACCAATGCTCACCCTTGCTAGAAGATAACACAGAAAGAGGTTTTCTCTTGCTTATATGTCTACGCCCCTTAAGTTGAGTAAAAAATTGATAGAAGTTCCAATACTGAGATCCTATTAAAAAAAAAGAGGACGATCAGCATACAAACAAAAATCATGGAAACTAAAATCCATGATCTTTCTAGAGACACAAAGATTACGATCTAGGTCCTTCTGAGCCGTCGGAAATCTGTCCCGTAAAATAGCAACCCGGAACTAGAATTCCGGAAGGAAACGACAACTAGAGCAAAAACGGCAGGGCTTCGCTATCATAATTCTCTTCCTCTGACCTCTAGCCACAAGCACCAATTAAATAGGTGAATAGGGAGCTTTAGGGTTTACATCCATCAGAAAAAGACTGAAATATCCTTTCTTTAAATTTTTGATTCACGGACGTTACATGGACAGGAAACAAAACTCTGCAAACATGGGTCGCCCAACTTGTTTATTAATTTCTATATTTTGTTATTTGATTTACGATTAAATTATTTCACATATTTTTAAATTATTAGTTTTTTAATTCTTAATTAAAAGTAAAAAAGTTAAATTGAAAATGTTAATATGCAACAATAGAGAAACCTATCAACTATTTATCTAATTTGATTTTTTTATTGTTTTTCATATTATTTGATTTTTAATTCAATTTTATCACATATATTCAAATAAATTATTTTTCCTATTACTATTTGAATTATGTCGTTTTTAACTATTAATTGAAAATTTTGAATTAAATAAAACAAAAAGTTGAGTTAGAAAAAATTCTATTAATTTTAGAAAACTAAAATAGATCGTTGCTTTCTATCACACATATCAAATAGAATGATAATCGTTGTAATCTTGATAAAAAAGATTACAACGATTACTAAGTTTTAAATTGCTTGGAGAAATGATGACGAGAGCATATTAGTGTTTAAATAAATGTGAAATGTTATAATTCTTGCAAATTTAGATACGCAAATATAAGTCTATTTAAACTCAAAACAATTTTACATGTATATTAGAATATTTCAATGAGAAAGATACTTAATTTTTTATTTTATCTATTTATATTTAAATAAGAATATCTAAATGATCATAAAAATATTATATGTATAACAAATAGTTTAAGTAAAGACATAAAAGATAAATGGATCATTACTCATGCTACATAATAAATATTCAAAAACATAACAAAAAATCATTTTTGTTTTCTTTATAATTTGATTTTTTTTTTTTTCTTGCAGAGACCATGGGCCGTCCGCTGACCATGCGGTCCAAATATAGTCCTGGCCCATTTACACGGTTTTGGTGTTGGCTTAAAAATTTTAGACCATATCCGACCAAATAAAATGCGGACTGAACTAAACCCATAAACATTTGTCCAATTGACAAGTATCCGTAGGCTCTTCGTCCATGGACTAAGCCCATGAACATTTGTCCAATTTGGATTATATGCTTTTCGTTTCTTAATATAATATGAATTATGAATTATATAAGTTATGGAATGATGACTTTCGTGGCAATGCAAATGGAGACAATAGCTGTTGGCCCTCGATGACAGCAACAAGAGTGGGGTTATTTGGGTTTGCTTGCTTGATTCTCCAAAACCTTCTTTTTTTTTTTTTTCGTCAACATACAATTCTAATCAAAACGATTACAAGTTAAAAATTTAACGAGTTTACATAGTTGATGTCGTACAAATACTTTTTTAACAATACAATGTCCAAGAATCAAATTTTAGGAATTTTGGTGGTGCGTCGATCGATGCAGAGTGTGCGTCGATCGACACAAGGGTCGAATTGAACCGGCTGGTTCGATTTTGATCTGTTCTGTTTGCGGTTTAGTTAAGAAAACCCTAGGGGTTGCTTATAAAAGGTGAGCAGCCGCAGTGAAGTCGTTTCTCAGAGTTTTTAGAGAGTTCCAGAGAGTTTTCAGAGAGTTTCAGAGAAGGAAAGAATTATTGTTGATTTCTTCGTGTTCTTGATCCTGAAAACTTGTGCGAGGCACTGGAATTGAGTTTTGATATGTGTTCTTCGCAAGGGAAGAATGAAATCCGGATTTAAAGAGTTGGATCTCTGATTTTCGTGTTTTCTTCGTGTTCATATTCCTTTTTCCTTTTCGAAATCGAGGTGAATGCGTGACCATGGCTTATCTGGGTAATTGGGATGTCATGATGCGTTTGATTGAGGTTTGGATTGATTTGATGATGATTGATGGTGTGATTTGAATGATTATCGTGTTATTGGATGTCTGTGTTGACGTTTTTGGTGCAGGAGATCGATACGTCGAGTCCTGGAACGAGCCATGAGAGGATAGGTTATGTTCCACGGACACTGTAACGTGCGTCAATTGACGCAAGTGCTTTGTGTCGATCGACGGAAGTGTTTTGCGTCGAGCGATGCAAGGTCTGAAATCCTGAATTGTTCGCAACTGTTCATTGTTGATTGAGTTGCTTGGTATTATGGCATTCCTTTATGTCTGTGTGTATAGTCGGTAGATTGAATGATTGTCTCACTGAGTATTTGTGATAATACTCACGCATCTCACTTTTCCATGTGATGCAGGTAAAGAAAATGTGTGATCATGGAACCATGGCTGGGAAGAAGAGATGATTTAGAGTTTCGTTATGTGCTTTTATGCGATTGTTAGAATTGCTAGGTTGTTGGATTGTTGAATTGGATTTATGAATTGGTTTCTGTTGGTTATTCGAATTGGTTATTGGAGTTATTGATTGATTCGTTGCTTGAATTGAGTTTGATTTCCGCTGGTTGTTTGGTATGTTTGAACCTGATGTTGAGGATTATTATTTATGAAAATAATAATCCGATTTAAAAAAAAAAGTTGGGTTATTTCACATATTATATTATTCATATTTGAATTGAAATTATGAAAAATAAAGAAAGTAAAAGATAAATTTTTATTTTCAGAAACTGTTTTAAATGTGTTTAGAAAAATATCAATCTATCGTTGTTCACCAATTCCTAGCAGTTAGTTATAAACAAAAACTCATCAACCGTTGTTCGACCATAAAATGTCTCGTCCAATATAAAAACTTTAAAAACAAATATAAGAGCTTCTACTTTGGAATGCAAAGGGGACACACTTGTGCTTACATTCTTAGTTTCCAAAATAAATTCATCAATCCCGTCTTGACCGCAATTCCAACCATGCTTATATTTCTTACGATAACAATTTTATACGATAACCCCAAAATCTACTGATTGCTTCTATTAATTTTCTAATACGATTTCTACATCTTCTTTGCTTTTCTTACCTGCAATTTTGTGACACACAAAAACTACAATCTTATATTTAACTAGGTTAATGCCTGCGCGATGCCGCAAGATTTGTTTTTTATTTTATTGTTTTAAATTTTTTGATTATTATATATTTTTAAAAGATGTGTATAATATAGTTTTTACGTTTACACTCGATCATTTTCCATAACGTAATTTATTATGTATAATTATTTTTATTAATGAATATTTTTTTAATAATTAAATTGCATACATGATACATCAATATTATGAATAAACATAGATGTGATTTATTATTAAACATAGATGATCTGTTTCCCGAATATTGATGTTTCATCTCTTTTGTAGTTGTTTTTATATCAGTGATCGTTCGTAATGTACTTGAACAACATCTTTATGTGATACGTCCTCTCCGATGGTGTTAAAATTTTTTGTTGCTTTTTCATCCATAACTTGTGTTTTGTGTTCCACACATACCCTATAGTAAATTTCTCATAAGTTAGAGACAAAGCATTCCCTCAGCAGGTTTGTGATTTCAAAAACCTTCATAAAAAATGATTAAATTAGCAATTTTTGCAGACTACTTATAACATATAATTAAAATGGTACAAGAAAAAGAACATTAGTTTATGTATAGCTCATTTTTAACTTTTTTGGATATTGAAAAGAAAACGAATTAGTTTAGACTTTCAACCATATTAGAATTTGTTTCAAATATTTGAATCATACTACATATCTTTATCCACATTGAACATTTGTAGAAAAAAATACTACATTTACCTTTCCAAAGTTGTCTTTTTTTTTTGTTTAAACTGAAAGTAATTTTGATGGAAACATGTCCAAATGATCTCATACCAAATTTCAATTTTACCTTTTTTTTTGTTTTCGTAAATTCAGTTTCGCAAAACTGATCATTTTATAAAGTATAAAACCAATAATATTACATCATAAAAAAATTGAATTAAAATGCTTAAGAGCATCCGCATTGGAGACATTTTGTAGGTGTCTTTAAATATAAAATTATTAAAAGTTGAATAAAAGGAAGAAAGAGAGTGTTTTTGGTTGAAATAATGGGGTGTATTGAAATATAAAATTAATAAAATTTGAGTAAAGAGAAGAGATAGTGAGTATTTTTGGAGTGGGAAGACAAAGTTGTGTCTCGGGGAAGACAAAGTTGGAGAAAAAATGGATGAAAGTTGGAGTGTGTTTAAATATAAAATTAATAAAATGTGAGTAAAATGATGAAAGAGAAGGTATAAAGTTGAGTAAAAAGATGAGAGAGTGTGTTTTTAATATTTGTTTATTAAGAGACATCCACAAAATGTCTCGAATGTGGATGGTCTAATAGCAATGACAAATTTATTATAAGATAAGTTTGTTTCTTTAAAATTTTAAGAGAAACTTTGTAGGGTTGGTTAGCAATTTTTAATGATAAATTAATTTTCAAAATATTTAGGAAAATTCTTGTAATCTATTTGGCAAAAATTCGATTCAAATAATTAGAGTTACTACAAAAATAAATCGGCGTTTTATTACACTACAACTTCATTATTTAAAGGTGGATTCAGCCTTCTATATCCTCTAAGAAAAATTCTTTGAGAAGCATAGCCGCCTTCCCCATTTTAAAAGTATTAGACGGATTCAACTTTCATGAATATGCAGGGAGATGCACGACCACTTTTTCCTTTTTTCTATATCTTTAGTTCCTCATAGTTTTAATTTAAAGACGGAGTGTTTAGCCTATTGTGTTTGTTCTTAGAACTCTATATTTTTTTGTAAACAACTTTCTGTCTAATTGGATTACGAAAATTAAAATGGTACAAGAAAAAGAACATTAGTTTATGTATAGCTCAGTTTTAACCTTTTTTGATATTGAAAAGAAAAACGAATTAGCTTAGACTTTCAACCATATTAGAATTTGTTTTAAATATTTGAATCATACCACATCTCTTTATCCACATTGAATATTAGTAGAAAAAATACTATATTTACCTTTCCAAAGTTGTTTTTTTGTCTAAACTGAAAATAATTTTGATCGAAACATATCCAAATGATCGCATACCAAATTTCAATTTTACTTTTTTTTTTGTTTCCATAAATTCAGTTTCGTAAAACTGATCATTTCATAAAGTATGAAACCAGTAATATTACATCATAAAAAAAATTGAATTAAAATGCTTAATAGCAATGACAAATTTATTATAAGATAAGCTTGTTTCTTTAAAATTTTAAGAGAAAATTTGTAGGCTTGGTCAGCAAGTTTTTAATGATAAATTAATTTTCCAATCCTTTGAAAAATTTGTCGTTGAGATTCGATTGGGCTTAGCCCGTATATGGGAAAACTAATTTCAAGGCCCAAAGCAAGGACTGGTAACCACCCTAAACCCTCTCGCGAGGACTCCTCTCTTCCTCTCCCACTACATCATCAGACTCAGAGCCGGCGAAGCTAGCCGTCGTACCACCGTATCGCCGGAGGTAAGCGAACTTCTCTTCTCATTTTCTTCTTCGATTTTAGAGCTCTCATTTGGAAATCATAGGTCCATGATTAACAGATCTCATTGTTTGATTTTAGGACTGTAAAGTACAATTAATTTTGATTCAAAATATCATGGTATCGGTCACAAAGTCTCCATCTTTATGGTTTTAGCATGTTTAAGGCAAGAAAAGTTTCATGTTTGCGTTCTCCCTCATCCATGTTCCACCTCTGGAGTATTACTTGTTAATTAGGGATAATGTACCATCATGTATTAATTGTTTACTTGTTGATTAGGGGTAATGTACCATCATAACTTTTACCTTTGGCGTTCTGTGTTGCAACATTTAGTGTCGAATGTTAAAAGTTATGCATTTTTATTCCTGTATGGTGAAAAGGGCCATGTAAATTCCTCGTAAGATTCGGGTTTATGGGGTATAGATTCATGAATGTGTCTATATTTCTCTACTTGCAGAACTTTCCTTGTCAAGAAGTTAAAAGGCATAATAAACCAGAGGTTGAACTAAAGTATGTAAGCTTGTTACAAGAAGATGCATGTGAGAATTGGATGCTCTTGTGCCATTGTCATTTCAAGTAGTAGAATCTTATTATCACCATGTTTTTGCTAATTTTTGTAGGACGAGCCCAGAACTTTTGCTAAATCCTGTAAGAAGTTTATTTTAGCATTGATATTCCACTCTCTTCTTACCTAGGTTTTGTAGTTTACTACTAATTTTTATGCAACTTGCAGGTTTTAATATGCTGTAATGAGGCTGAAAAGTGTCTAATAGAAACATCTATAAATTCACTCCGGATAAGCCTCAAGGTGATTGTTAATCTTACCTTAGCTTTTCCTTCAATCACTTGCAAGAAGAGGTATTGGTGACACTGTAAAACAAAGGCTTTGTGTTAGTTTTCTTTCATGTACCAGTTTCTCTGTTTTTCACCGTTTCTTTTATTTTTCTCTCCCAGGATAACATCTTGAAGAGTCGTGACTTAAACGGTTGTCTTGCCTGCTGTTACAAATATTTGTTATCGTTAATTTGCAGGTCAAACAAGCGGATGAACTTGAAAACATACTAACCAAAAAGTTCCTTAGATTTTTGTCCATGAGAGCAGAAGCTTTTCAAGTACTGCGGAGGAAGCCAGTGCAGGTATAGCCCCTTCTTCTTGATTCAACACTTAGCTACTTCTGAGTGCTGCTATGTTTTATCTACCACCTGCAATGCATTCCCTCGTAGAATTTCTATCTATTATGGTAAACGCATCGCTAATTGGTTTATATATAACGCACACAGGATTCATAACTTCATTTTATGAATCACGAATTATCTCACTCTGCGGAAATGGCTTTGCTTAGATGATTACTGTTTATTCCCTGCGTTGTATGAATGATTCATCTGCTCATCCCCGTCAGTTGGTTTCCTTGTTGGTCTCTTTTGAACAGGGCTATGACATTAGCTTTCTTATAACAAACTATCACTGCGAAGCCCATTGTTTATATAACTAAGGGATGCTTGATCAGTTTTAAAGCCCATTTTTACCAGTTAAATGAAAAGATGATTTTGCAAAAAAATCTGATGATTTGTATTAATCCTTATAATTTGATTGGTTATTTTTTTAGCTGAGTTGTAATCTCCTCGTAACACAGTTTGGCTGATTTGACACTCTCTGGAGAGGCAAACTGTGTTTTCATTGTATTGATGTTTTATCTTTTCTCTTCGAGATTTGTAGTGTAGTAACTGGTGTCTTAAGCTTTAAAACCTATATAACATTTCGATTGTTTGTGGACTTGCAATGGTTATTGGGTTAAAACTTGAGCATATTGGTTTTTTGGCATTGTAGTCGGAAATCAATAGCATTACCTACGAATCTAGAACCAGAGTTTAGTCTAAAATACTAACTTTTAATTAATCTAAGATAAATTTTCATGAAGTTTTGAAGATTTTATTCAAACTATTAGATAATAAAACATAAACAAAAAAAACTGATTGAAGTTTCTCCAACAGTGTTGCTTTTGCAGTTTTTCTCAAACAGTATGTATTATACGAATTGAATTCATGTGATGACATAGCAACAATATTCAAAAGATTTAGACTATATATCCTAATCAAATAATTCAATTTTAAATTTTTGATATAACGATTTGATAGAAAATACAGTAAAAATTAGAAAGTCAGGTATGAGTTTGTTGGAAGGAAATTCCTATCTAGTCCAAAACATTTGCCTTAAAATAGTGGTAATTGTCTTAAGAAAACATAACAATTTCGTGTTTGATCCAGCTGAATATCCAATTGTCTAGTTTCTTTATTTGGATTAACTTATGTCATAGATTAGTCCAATTCGTCGTGGTTAGTTAAATTTTTTTTTTTAAATATATATTTTCAACTTAAAATTAATTGACTATGAATAGAAAACCCCATAAAACTTATAAACTACACAAATTTTTCAATTTCTAATGTAAGAAAATAATATTATTTTAATATCATGCGAAGCAATTTTGAATCTGGTATCATCAAAAATTACATAAAGTAAAACGTTTGTACATAATACTAAACATATTGGTTAGTGTTAATTCTTGCAAAGTTATTTTGAATCTCGTATCATTATCTAAAATTATGCTTTTTTCGTTTTAAAATATAACTTGTTTTGAAAATTTTATGTATTTTTTAAAATTTATTAAATATTGTATGATTACTAATATTATAATTTTTTTTGTATGACTAATTAATTATATATATTAAAATAATTTTGTAATATTTATGATTTTAGTTAAAACAATTTACATATTTTTGTTTGAACGGAGGGAGAAAAAAAAAAGTGGAATCGAAGACTTTTAAATCAGTCGAGTCTAGGCAACTTATGTTCACCGACGACAAATTGGGGATTTGTGTTTCCACCTAATACGACATCGTATTAACTCCAAAAACGACGCCGTCGCGGAGGAGAGAGAGATGGGAGTCGTCGTGCTTATCCATAAAAGGGAAAAATATCTACAAAAGCGCCACGTCAGCAGAATTAGAGATAGAAAAGATGACCGGCAAAAGCACCAGTGATTCTATGGCGGTGGTTCGCTATCTTCTTCCTCAAAACTCCTTCTCTGTTTTTGGGCCTCCATGAAAATGGCGTCGCTTACTCTCCGATGCGACTTGGCGCATCTTCTTCCTTGGCGGTAATCAAAATTGTATTTCTCTCTGTTTCACCGACTTGTTTTCTTTTCTTCGAAATTGCGATCCATCCATCGAGTTCGGATTGATAGTTGAATCGCTATTCCTTAGTGGTTTTGGCTTTAGTTTCAGATTTATATAGAAACGTTATCTCTATGTACTTGGGTGTGTGGCTCATGTTTCTGCAATCGAAATATATTAGGTTTAGACCCTTTTGTTTAATTGAACAGGAAGCAGATGAACATGTGTTTGATCATGTTGTTTCTCCATGATTTTTCAGTGATGTTAAGAGAACAAAACCATCTAGATTGACCTGGGTTGCTCCTAGGATCGTATCAAATAGGTTCAATGTTAGAGTGGGAGTGATATCTGAGGAAGGGGATGTCTTCTCTTCCTCTAAGAGTAATGGATCAATGGGGCTTGAGGTGCAGCCAGATTTGGTTTCGTTTGGAACATTAGCAGCAGAAATGATTCCCACAACAATGGTTTCACCTGAAGTTGAAGATGAAGAATTTGATCTTGATCGGCCAACCGATGGATTTGCCTCTATTCCACAAGCTATTGAAGATATTAGACAGGGCAAGGTTTGTAATTGTAGCAATGGTGTCTTGGCTTTGCTGTATTAGAAGGAGAGAATATTAAGTGGAAGCTTTGTGTGTTTTGTAGTTGGTAATTGTTGTAGATGATGAGGACAGAGAAAACGAAGGAGATTTGATAATGGCGGCATCGTTGGTAACCCCGGAAACTATGGCTTTTGTGGTAAAGCATGGGACAGGAATCGTGTGTGTGAGCATGAAAGGCGAAGACTTGGAAAGGTTAGATCTTCCTTTAATGGTCTTACGAAAGGAGAACGAGGAAAAACTTGGCACGGCCTTCACGGTTTCAGTTGTAAGTAAAAGAAGTTTTCCTCTTTTAAAATTAAAGAAACCACAAGACTGTTATTGCTGCTGTGATGAATTGACAATCTTTGCCAGGACGCGAAAAAAGGAACATCGACAGGTGTCTCAGCTCGTGACAGGGCACAAACAATATTAGCCCTTGCATCAAAAGATTCAAAGCCTGAAGATTTCAATCGTCCTGGTCATATCTTTCCCTTGAGATACAGAGAAGGCGGGGTTCTTAAAAGAGCAGGGCATACAGAAGCTTCTGTTGACTTGACTGTGTTAGCCGGTTTAGAACCAGTATCGGTTTTATGTGAGATTGTAGATGATGATGGTTCTATGGCTAGATTACCAAGACTCCGCCAATTCGCTCAAGAGAACAACTTGAAAATAGTTTCAATAGCCGATTTAATCAGGTACCATACTATCATTTCAAGATCAGCTACTGGTTTTTAGTAGATTAAGAACATTCAACTTTATCAGTGACTGATGTTTTTCCTCATGATTTCGATTGTGTCTGGCAGATACCGAAGGAAAAGAGAGAGACTGGTGGAGTTTACAGCAGTTGCGCCCATACCGACAATGTGGGGACCATTCAAAGCATATTGCTTTAAGTCACTGCTTGATGGAGTTGAGCACATTGCAATGGTCAAGGTAAAATTATAAACCCTATTTGAAACTCATCCTTTGTTTCCTTGAAACTTTCTTATTCCCAAGTTTCAATTAAAACAGGGAGAAATCGAAGATGGGAAGGATATTCTGGTGAGAGTACACGCGGAGTGTCTCACAGATGATATATTCGGAAATAGCTGTGGTGGAAAACAATTAGCAATTGCTATGAGACAGATTGAAGAAACTGGGAGAGGCGTTTTTGTCTACTTACGTGGTCCTGAAGCTAAAGGCATTGACCTAAGCCACAAGCCTCGTACTTACAACAACAACACATCAGATCAAACCGAGGCTGTTTCATTTCCCGTTGCTTCACGGGAATACGGCATTGGAGCACAAGTAATAAAAGAAAATCGAATCTTTTTTACTACTTGTTAATTGCTAAGATTAATCAAAGGATATGGAAATGGTAATTGGCGATGCAGATTCTGAGAGATCTTGGAGTTAGAACAATGAAGGTAATGACGAATAATCCAACAAATTACGTTGGTCTTAAAGGCTATGGTTTATCAATCTCTGGTAAGGTTCCACTCATTACTCCTACCTCCTAGGTGTGATTTTGTGCGGGGAAAAATTAGCCGTTATTTGATTCTGTTTGTCAGCCTCTAGTTTGGCGCCTGAACCGTGTGATGCGATTTTGGTTTTTGACTTGCATAATTACCATTAAAACAGTTTTTAAATGGTATTTTTTGTTGTTCATCATTTCTCGCAAGCTTGCGTTTCTGTTTATAATAGCATTTTGGTTTTTATAACTAAAATGTTCAGTCATGAAACAAAAATGGTGTTTTGGGTAAGTTATTGTGAAAGTATCACTTTTTAGTTTATCATAACTAAACAGATTCTTAAACATTTGTATCTATCTATTTTTGCGGTGCTATTCTATTTTTTTTTCCCGTTGGATAAGCAATTCTATTTTAAGATTAGACCATTAAATATGTAATGCAGGAATGGTATCAACAGGATAAACAATTAAAATTTGAATTCAATGGACTATCGAATTGGTATGTAGATTACATACAAAGCCAGAAGCCAAACTAGAGGCTGACAAACAGGTTCATTTCTCTCCGACCAAAGAAAAAACGGAAAAGGAGAAAAAAAAAAAAACTCAAAAACAGAAAGATTATGTACGATTATCTCAATCAGATCGGTTACTAGACGAGGAAGATACTGAGTTCTTGGCCGATATTCCCTGCTGGATCAATTAAATGGAAAGATATTGTTTCTTTCGAACCACAAACTCGTCTGAAACTAGCTCTCAAATACATCAATTCATCATCGAACCGGCCAAGTTCTTTCCCAGTCACAACTCCAGCTCCGACCACCACCTTACTCAGAGCGGACAATGCCGCCACGTCATCCGTTGAGGGGCGGCGTTTTCTCGCATACCCAACTCTTTTTCCATTGCAATACATGTTCCAAAATAGCGTCGACAAAACAGAGTCCTCTTCTTCCTGTTTTTCGGTGTTGTTGCGTTCCAAGACAATACGCAACGCTCCTCCTCTCATTTCTCGAGCTAAGACCGTTGTTGGAACGGCTAGCTCGAGAAGAAGATCGAGGTTTGTCGATTTTCTTGGTGTTTGGATACAGAAACTGATTTTTCCTTTGCGGTATCCGAAGATTGTACCTGTGACTGTAGATGAAGAAAGGGAAGAGGAGGAACGAAAGGAAGACGTGCGTGATTTGATGTCGTCGTAGAGTTTCTTGCCTCTCAAGTTAATAGTTTCTTGTTCGAGTTCTTGGACTATTGTGGAATTGCAAGTTGGGATGAGAAGCTGAATGACAGAGCGTAGGAGACGTAATGATTGGACTTTTTTTTGGCAGTCTACGGTGGCTACCACCGTCGACTGAAACTCCATTGAAGCTGTGACTTTGGTCTTTGACATTGTAAATATTTAGGAGAAAGCAAAAAAGAAGAAGAAGAAGAAGAAGCTTGAGGATTTGGTGTTAAAAGTGTTATAGGGTTTAAATAGGGAGCAGAGGAGGGGATTTACGTACGAGCACCTTCTCTTTTATTCCATTATAGTATTATCAAATTGTTTAAATCATTCAAAAATTTATGTACGAGAACCTTAATTTTTGTTTCAGAAATTATAGGTACTATTAGAAATTTACTAAGTCCCGTAGAAATGATGTAGTTACATATATAGTAATATATTGTTACGAGATTTCATATGAAGTCTGATGACGGCATTCTACTTATCATGCAAAAACCATCAAATATATATATATATATATATATTTTTTTTTTCCTAAACTTCAAATCCATCAAATTTGAATAAGAAATACGCTTGGAAAGTTCAAACATCAAGAAGAATGATACTTTATGTGACATTTGGAAGTGAATCGTTGTTGTTTTTGTTGTGGTCACCTTGAAGAGTTTTTTTAACCATTTTTTTTTACTTTTCCACCCGTTCATCAATGATGTACACTTTCGAATATATTCCCAACTCTAAATATTTTCTATACAAATTTTTTTTTTGAGGATATAAATTATCTCTTCTAGCGATAGTTCCACCATTGGAAAACGTGGATCACTCTAATTGCTCGGCAGATCATACTTTGGGAGTGAATAGTGATAGTTGCAGTCATGCAGATATCCTAGAAATGTAATGACCGAACAGGTGGGCATCAAGTCGGTTTAAGTAATTCTGATTTTTTTTTTTGTTGTTGTTGGGGAAATTGGGTTGAATAACCCAAAAAAAACTATAACTCAAAATCTATCCAATTATCCTAAATCTTTTGGGTATGATTAGACCACATAGATCAATTTTTGTTAGTTACATAATAATAATATATTTTTTTTGTTATTAAGCAAATTAACTCTTTTTTTTATTTGGCGGTTTGGAAAAATCAGCGGAACTAACACCAAAAAAAATCGATTCATGATGTAAATATATGTTCGATTACACGCAATATAATATCTGCCAAATTTAACAAAAACTTTTTAGTATTTGAATTAATACTTCAGTTCAGGTTCTGATTTAAAAAAACTGGAACATTTTCATAAACTTTGGTAGATTTTGTTTAATTTAATAGATTTCGGTTAATATGATTAGTTTGAAATTTTGGTAAATTCGGTTTGTAAAACAGAATTCAATATAATTGTGCTTTAATTAGAAAAAAATTAACTTGTTTTTAGTTTAGAAAAGATAAAGAGGGTAATTTGGAGATTTTGTACCGAATCAAGAACGAGGGTATTTTTAACCAAGTAATTTAAAAGACGTCGATCATTTTTCAGCTAAAAAATGATAACCAAGTTGAAATGCCCAAATTTTAAGCTGCTTTAGCCAATACAATTGCTGCTGGAATGAGTCTTTTCTCTTTTTAATATATATATATTATAATATGTTTCATCAAATAAAAAAATTAAAAAAAAACATGAAAAGGAGAAAAGAATTAGAAAGTCTTATTTTGTGGTTTGTGTGGCTAAAAACAAAAAGAAACACTTTTTACTGATATTTTCGTGTCTACTTGCATCTGAAAATAGATTTTTTCACTTTTTTTAAGACGGTTGAGTTAAGAGTGGTTTTGTGTGAGCCATTCTGGGAAATTGGTAAGACTTTGAGCGAAGGATAAGGTAGGGAATTGGTCTGTCGTCAATACTCCGATTCGAAAAAGCTTGGTGTTTGAGATTTGGGTTTCTAGGGCTACAATGATTGGGGAGGATCGAAAGTGATAAGAGCTATGTTGTTGGCTATGGATAAAGCGATGATGGCGATGAGATTGAATGAGGATGAGGAGGAGGATTAACCGTAATCTACCTGATTTACCGGAGTTTAGTTCCTCTAAGCACAATGAGTTGAGTATCATAGGTAGGGTTCTTAATCCGGCTCGACAGAAGATGTCAGGTCTGATTTTGGATTTACCAAGGAAATGGAGAAAGGTTGGTCGGTGATGGGTTGTAAATTCAATCAAAGTTTTACCCAAAGAAAAAGAACCTAGGCTGCAAGTGCACAACCAATCGATCGTAGTACTTAGGGATCGAATCCACAAAGAATTAGAATTAGTAAATAGCAATATAAACTAAAACTACGCTAAGTTAAGCAAGGGTTTTGAGAGTGGTCAAACGATAATCAAATTCGGTGTAAAACAATATAAAGAAAGCGTTGGGCGTTCGAGGATTCTCGGCATTTCATAGTTCGAACTATCCAGGCAATTTCCTTGAGGCAATTGATTCGATTTTCTTCCTAGAACATGAACACATATTAAGCTAAGCAGGCTCTCGCGATATTAGCTACTAATTTGAACTAGTCATATCAATCAACTCTCGCTGCGATAAAGATTAAGTTCTAATGCAAGTGTAAACATGTTCAATTGTTCATTCAATCCTATAAGTTTAACTTTCGTAACCTAAAGAATCAAACTCATCAAACATTATTTTTCAGATAAGTAATGGAACAATTAGAACTCTATACTTTATCTAAGATCAGTTTCAAGGTGATCAATCCCTAAAACATGTAATTAAGCACGGATCAAATGAAAGAGTACTCTAAATCTAACAAAAACGCCACCCTAATTCATAAATCCTATCTATCGAACCATGAAAACCTTTCTAATGGGTTCCCCTAGAACCCAACAATAGAACTACTCAGACATGGCAAAGCAATTCATAAAAATACTTGTATTCATTAAAAACAGTAGATAGAAGGTTTGAGAAACTTCTCTAAGGGTTACAAAGAGGTGAGAATCCTTCTCCTTAAATCTAAAATAGCCAAGAAACAAGTAGAAATAGATTAATGCCTTTAGAACTTGTGAAGAACTAAGAGCTTTGAAATGATGATGGTGGAGAGTGTGATGATCAATGTCGTGGCTGCTCCTGTCTTTATATAGGGAATACGTCGGTTTTAGGGTTAAACCCTTGCAGATTTGGAGATAACGTCAAAAAAGAAAAAATTTCCAATTTCCTCGGATGAGGTGATTGATCCGATTGATCACCTTGTAAAATCGTCTTTGCCTCAAGACCAGGGGCTTCATGTCCGATCGATCAGCTCTGTTGTTTGGTCAATCACTGGTGAATATTCTTGAACCGCCTTTAACTTGATCCTTACTCGAACAGATTTCAATGGATCGGTGATATCTTAAGATCTAACCGTCGGATTGTGGTGATTGCATATTCATTTTGAAGCTGAGATCCTCCTCTATCTCGTGGTAAAATATGAGCTTGATCTGAAGGTGAAAAGTTTTTCATATGAAGCAAAACATCTGACGGTCAAGATTTATCATTTCTTGAAAAGGTCCAAACTTCACTTTTTTTAGGCTTAAAATGATCCAAATTCCTATATTGACTTCAAAACCTACGAAAATGCTAAAATAAGCATGTTAAGTCCAAAAAACATTTATTTCCTTATTAAAAACATATTAAAAATAATATAAAAATAGGTAAGATATCGAATATACCAATCGAATTACTGGAGTGGCTTTGTCTTAGAAGAGATTTCAGTTCTTCTTCAAGAGTGAACATGATTTAGTGGAGGTTATGGAACAAGGTGTTCATACCTATAATGAATGGGCCATTGTTCTGGAAAGGTGGTATGAGATTCCTGAGATATTCTTTCTTCAATTCATTCCTGTGTGGGTTCAAATCAAGGATATATCGGTGAATCATTGTACGGCGGAATCGATTACTACATTTGGAGAATTGGTCGGCCAAGTGAAGTTGGTTGCTTATGATCCTGAAGTTTCTCGAAATAGGGACTATGCCAGAGTGTTGATAAGGTTTGATGTGTCAAGACCCCTGAGAAGATTCTAAAGTGGTCAACTTACCTCGAGGAGGAGGAACAACCAATCTTCTTTTTGACTTTGAAAGAGTCCAGAAAAGATGTTATCGATGTCAAAGATTGACACATGATGATGACGCTTGTACTTTGGTTCTTAAGGAGAAGCAGGAGATGAAAATGGGGAAGGGGATTTCCAGTGTTGGAGGAAGTAGGTTATCTCCTCTAGCGATTAAAGAAGGTCACCGTCTCTTTGGAATTCTGTGTGAAGACCAAGTTGATGTAGACCGTAATACTAGCAGACCTAGAATAATGCCAGACGTGCTGGAAGGAATGCGACAGTATCTGTTGACTACAAATAGAGAGGCCAGGACTACCAAAGAAGAGAGAGTTAAAAAGTCTATGAGGGATGTGGAAAAGAACCCATTGTCTAAAAAAACCACCCTTAGGTTGGAGACCTTATCTATGGTTTCTTCTAATCTAAACATAGGTAAAGGTCTGGTCTTTGGCTATGAATCAGTTGGAGTAGTAAGTAGAAGTGGGACAAAGGAAGAGGGAGGACAGATGATTGTTGATGATGCTGTTAACTCGGGCCTGGCAATGAGAATGGGCTCTAATAAGGAGATTAGGAGGACTCAGAGTTGCACTGGTGTTGAGCATAGTATAATGGATTTCTTTTTAGGTGATTCAACGGTTTTCAGAGTTGGCCTCTCTGAGACTAGCCCTTCCGGGATCAGACCTAGGAGAGAAAGACCAAGAAAAAGACCTAAAAAAAGTAATAGAAAATCTAAAGGGTTGGAGATGGAGTTGGGTGGTGAACTAGTGGTAGTAAAAAAAAAGTGTTGAAGTAGGGATAACAAAGAACAACAGGCCAGGGAAAGAGATTGCAAGAGAAACCAAATTCCCCAAACTTGGTAAACCAAAGATGGTCCCAAATGAGGGTCTGTCCAACCCCCAATGAGCCTTCTAAGCTGGAATTGCCAGGGATTGGGACGTCTCAAAACTTGGTAATTCCTAGACTCAGGGAAGTAGGTAAACAATATTTTCTTGAGGTCTTGTTCTTGATGGAAACTATGCATAAGAGAAATGTTTTGGTTGATTTACAAGTCTGGTTAGGATATGAATGAGTATACATAGTGGATCCGGTTGGTAGATGTGGAGGATTAGCTGTGTTTTGGAAGTCTAATTGGAAGTAGAGATTCTATTTGCAGATAAGAATCTCACTGATATAAAAGTGGACTGGATGGTTTTTTGTTTCTTATAAATATGGTGATCCTGGAGGATCCTCAAAGCCCTACCTCTGGGAAAGGATGACTCAGATTGGTGTAAATAGAAAGGAGTGCTGGTGTATGATGGGGGACTTCAAGGATATCTTCCATAATGGAGAAAAAGTTGGAGGACCAAGTAGAAATAACGAAGTCTATAGGCCCTTTAACGAGATACTGAGAGCTTGTGAGATGCAAGAGCTGGTGAGTTCCGGAAATAGCTTCACTTGGAGTGGAAAAAGATATGACTTGTGGATCCAATGTAAATTGGATAGATGTTTTGGAAACAAGCTGTGGCACCAAAGATTTCCTGCTTTAAATCAGAATTTTTTGGAAAAGAGAGGGTCGGATCACAAAGTGGTGTTGATTAGCTTGGTCTCTTCTCCTGAAGCTTATATAGGTAGTTTCAGGTTCGACAAAAGGTTCCTTAATAAACCTTTGGTTAAAGAAACTATCTTGGAGAGCTGGAATAAAACCAAAGTTGGTGGATATGGATCTTGCTCGGTCTCGGAAAGGCTTAGGAATTGCAGGAAAGCTCTAAGTGGATAGAAGAAAGCTAATAATAAAAATTCCAGAGATCAAATAATCCAGATTCAGATTGCTCTAGAGCAGGAATAATCAAAGATTTTTTTTTCTCTTAAGTACATAGTGAATAGCCTGAAAAGAGACCCGTGTCTAGCGTATAAGGATGAGGAGATATACTAGGGCCAGAGGAGTAGGGATACTTGGTATATTTATGGAGACAAGAAACTCGAAATTCTTCCATGCACCTGTCAAAGATAATAGAAGAAAAAAACAGGATTGAGAAGCTGATGAAGATGAGAATTTTTAGAGATCAAAGGCTTCAAGATCTGTTTAGATCATCTTCTCCAACAAACTTGCATGAGCTGTTTAGGGGTTTTAAATCAAGAATTTATGATAGTATGAATGATGAGCTGATCAAAGAGGTGATTGAAGAGGAGATTAGAGACGCTGTTTTTGCCATCAAACCAACAAGTGGTCCTGGAGCCGTTGACATAACAACGTTATTTTTTCAAAAGTATTTGGACATCATTAAAGTGAAAGTGATTGAAGAAGTTCATGCTTTCTTCATTACAGGTCAGTTTCCTGAGGAATGGAACTTCACCCAGTTATGCTTGCTACCTAAGGTAACAAAACCTTCTCTAATGTCAGACTTGCGTCCAATTAGCTTGTGTTATGTGAGTTACAAGATTATAACTAAGATCCTAGTTAAAAGACTTCAGCCTCTCTTACCTATCTTGATTTCCCCAAACCAGTTAGCCTTTGTCTCAGATAGGGTTATTTCTGATAATATTCTGATTGCTAATGAGGTTGTGCATAGCTTAAGAACTCACCCTCAGGCTTCTCTGGAATTTTTGGCTATTAAGACAGACATTTCTAAAGCTCATGATAGGCTGGAGTGGAATTACATTAGACAGTTGCTAACCTCGCTTGGGTTTCACAAAGGTTTGTCGAATGGATCATGTTCTACATCACTTCTGTTTCCTTCACCGTATTGATTAATGACCAACCATTTGGCTTTATAAAGCCTGGTAAAGGAATCAGACAAGGGGACCCATTATCTCCCTTTCTGTTTGTCTTATGTACCAAATGGCTTACCCATATGATGAACAAGGCTGCTCAGGCTAGATGGATTCATGGTCTCAGTTTCTCCCAGCAAGGTCCTGTTATTCATCACTTGCTCTTTGCGGATGATAGCCTTTTCATCTACAAGACTAAGGTGAACGAAGTGAAAGTTTTGTTGAAGATCCTTTAGGTTTATGGTGAGGCTACATGACATGTTATTAATATGAATAAGTCATCCATGACTTTTGGAGATAAAGTTGATGTGGAGTTGAAAGGGAGACTCAAGGAGATTGCTGGCATTATTAATGAGGGAGGAGCAGGGGTCTACATAGGACAGTAGGAGTGTTTCAGCGGTTCTAAAATTGAGATGATAGCATTCATCCATGAGAGATTGAAAACTCGGTTGTCTGGTTGGTTTACTAAAATACTTTCTCAAGGTGGAAAAGAGATATTGATTAAGGCTATAAGGCTGGCTATGCCCATATATACCATGTCTTGTTTCAAATTTCCCAAAGCTACATGTGCCAAGATTACAAGTGCCATGACTGACTTTTGGTGGAATTCAAGAGAGGAAAAAAAGAAGATACACTAGGTAAGTTGGGAGAAAATGTGTTTGCCCAAACATCTTGGTGGTTTAGGTTTCAAGGACATTGAATGCTTTAGCTAAGCTCTTCTTGGGAAACAGGCTTGGAGACTGATCTAATTCCCAGAAAGTATTCTGGCACGATTCCTGAAAAGTAGATATTATAATCAGAGCAGTTTCTTAGAAGCTAATACACGAAAAAGACTTTCATTTGGATGGAAGAGTATTATGTATGGTCATGATCTTCTGACTAAATGGATAAAAAAAGAGATTGGGAATGGTAGAAGTCTTCATGTCTGGACTTAGTTGTGGATTGAAGGTCAACCTATGAGGGCTCTTCTTGTTATGAACGACACCATTGACCTCAACCTTAAAGTTTGTGATCTCATGGATACAAGGGCTAGAGGTTGGAACATTCGAAAGCTGAATGAGTTATTTTACCCAGAGGTGGTGGTGAGTATTTTGGCTATGAAACCAGTGGTGAATAGAGATAATTTTTGGGCCTGAAAACTTAACAAAAGTGGGGAATATTCTGTTAAGTCAGACTACTGGAAATCTTTTCAAGTGAACATATGTGACTTAGAGAAGCCATGGTGAAACCGTCTACACATGACCTTAAATCCCAAGTATGGAAAATTCAAACTTCTTCTAAGATTCATAACTTCATGCGGAAATGTATAAGTGAAGCTATTCCAGTTGTTGACTACTGTCCAAAAGAGGGGTGAACTTGGATTCTAGATGTCAAGTGTATGGACAGGAGAGTGAATCTGAGAACCATGTTCTTTTCTCTTGTTCCCTTGCTAGACAAGATTGGGCTGTATTATCTTTTCCAGTTCCGGCCTCTAGATTCTATAAAGAAGCTATAATGCCAAGAGTTCCGGCCTCAAAAGTGTTTGTGGCTATAGAAGTAGGTGATTTGGTGGAGGCCGTGGAGCGACCCCAAGCTTGGCCCTCCTTCAGCTATCATACCAATGAAATCATGTTCTCAACCTCTAACCTTGGTGAGTGGAAACTTTTGAAAGAGGTGAAAGAGGTAAATAGGAGAGCAAATCTCATAGTCCAAAGTGTGACTCAAAATTATAAAACCCAATCTTATGTGGCAGTTGGCTATCCGGGATGGTTGAAGGGTCTCTTTGATAGTGAGAGTGTATATCCTTCTATTTTGGCTTCTACGACTTGATCCAAAATAGATATTTGGAGGTTTGCTTTTGGTAAATTTTTGTAACTTCCAATTGATCCACTGTTAGAAATAGGAAATTTTTTAGTGTACATAAGTCTTGATTTTGTAGTGAGTGAATGATTGATGTAATGACCTTTTATTCAATCCAATATAATTCAGGTGAAAAAAAAAAGGAGAAAAGAGAACAATAAATTGAGTAATCCAAAAAAATACAGATTGGATGAAATTATTCTCTAATGATAATACAAAATTTATGCCTTTTGCCTTTTCACCTGCTAAAATTATTTAAGGAAAATAATTTACATATATTATAATAACAAGAAAGAAAACGTAATATAAATATATGTGTATATCACATACTCTATATTATATCCGTACGACAAGAAAAGTTGAATAATTGCATAATGATTAGACCACTAGATCTCTACCACTTTCATTAGACTCCAAGCGTTTAAACATTACTTAAATCTTATCAGTTGTAAAATTAATCATTTAGCACTTCAGAAAAAAAAAATAGAAACTTTCTCAACTCTTTTAATTACTAGATTCCTCATTACAGCTCGTGTATGTTATTTCACAAATGTTTTTCTTCAAATACTTAACGATTGTATTCGTATAATAATAAAAAAAATACCAATTTAGTAGCTTGAAAAGAACGTATTATAATTTCCTAGTCGTTGTGTTCTCACGGCTTATATAATTCACTATTGGTCTGTGAGTCCATATTTTTATGATAACTTAGAAGAAGATAAGAGTTTAAATTGTCGAGTAATCCTACAAATCATCACTATTGTTTGTATTTTGTGTCTTGTTCTTAATTTGTTGATATTGTTCTTGTATGATAAGGAGATTATAAGCTGACATCCATACATTTTTTTAGGTCGACGAACAAATTATGTAATATAGTCTCTTTCTAAGTGTCATTCGATCATGTGGACTCTAAATTTTCTCATAATCAGATTTGAAAAAAATGACTATTCAAGAATATTGATTGAGGTACTCGTAACACATGCTACATACGTTGTCATCTCCCTCGATACACATATCCTCTTATTGTGGTTATTGAATATACACATATCTAGCATCCATTTTTCCTTTACATGTAAAAATTTATTATTCAAAGAAATAAAATTTGAAATTATGATAAGAAAAAGAATTCTTCTGTTAATGTTTTCAGTATTTTCACATGTATCAATTTATTATTATTTAAAAAAAAATATCCGTTTATTGTTAAACAACAATAATTATGTATAAATGCATTTGAAAATATCACTTTCGTTTACAAAAACATGAGAAACAAAAGGTAAAAGGTAAAGTCTATAGCAGCAGCAATCTATGTGAAGAACAATAATATATATATATATATATTATAATTTATTAAAGATTTCCTGGCAATTCCAATTTCAATTGCTCTAGGGTCATCAATTATGAAGTTTGTTGATTCCAAAACTAAAAGAAGAGAGAAGAAACAAAACAAAGCATGAGCTACCCTAGATTTTATTTATTCTTTCTTTTGGTCCTCTTATTATGTTTATAAATTTATAGTAGTTCAACAAAAATACAAAAGAAACAAAGCAAGCAATGAGCTTTTTTTTCTTTTCTTTTTTTTTGTTAAAAGGCCTTCAAGGAAGCAATGAGTTTTTAAATAGATATTAGGTGTCTCTTCTGCGTACACGCGGATAATTTATTTATAGTTTTATTTTGAATTTTACATTTTGAAAATGTGAAAATATGTATTTTTTTTATCATAAACATTGTTGTTGATATATTGTTGTAAACTTTTTTTGTTAATAATATAAAATTTTGGAAGTTTAGTATTACTATTTCATTATTTCATATACGTAAACGTATCAAATAAAATATATAATAATATAATATATTAGAATGCACAATTTATTATCAAAATTTGAAATTCATCTCATAAAAGATTGAATCTCCTATTTGATAATATATATTTTTTTAATATCATTTTTTACACTAAATTTTGAATAAAAGTTGAATTCGACATCGAAATATGAAAACATTAATGCGAGCAGCTTTTCGTAAACAAAGAAAATTAATAATAATTTTTCATACCACATAAACCAATTACACTACGTTTTCTTCTTGTTTTGTTTTCCAAACTTTTGTTGTTTTCTATTTTTGTTATGGTTAACGTCTCTTACATTTTTTCAAATTTTATTAAAGAAAAACGTTTTTTATTTATATGGGATAATTAGAAAATATAAAATTTAGAAATTAGTTTCATTTGAACAATTTTCTATGGTCTGATTTTTTTATTTTATATTGAATTTTTCATAGTGATTTTTTTTTACTAAACATTAAATATAATATGACAATGTCAAACCGATTTGAGAAATTTTTAAAAATACCACATTTTTAAAATCTTTGTAAAAATACGACTTTTTCAAAAAAAAAAAATTCATTATATCATTTATGTTTGGATTAACTGTGTTGTATTAGGGTTTAGTTTTGAGGGTTTAAGGGGTTTTAGGGGTCAAAACATTTTTAAAGGTTTATAATTTTAAGATTTATGCATTAAAAATCCATAATTAGTGGCATTTTTGCAAATGGACACCCCTAAGTGGCATTCTTGCAAATTTACAACCAAAAGTGACATTTTTGCAATTGCTCCAACTGATTTTCTTAAAATATAAATTGAATATTAGCTTTTTAAATATTAGCATGTAAAATATGTAACCTTTGATATAAAAAAAATATTTAATATAAATATAAAATTTATATACAATTAATCCAATTTATCTTAAATAATTTTGTTATTTTTAAATTATCTTGTGTTAGAAATTAATTGTTTTTAAGAATACGTATATTTGTTTTTATAAATTTGAAATTTTTTTTTATCACAAAATATAATAAAATGTCTTTAAAAAACTTGTTAAGTCTTTATTATAAATTTCAGTAAAAATATATTTATATGAAAAAGGGTTCTAAAACTTTAAATATTTTCTTAATGGAAAACGTAAATATTATTATAAAATATTATTTTAAATTTATTTTGATTTTTTATGGAAAAAAATTTAAATATAATTAAAGAAGATTTTGTAAAAGATGTTGTTTTGATTCATTTTTGCAATGTCATATTTTTTTAAGCCATGTCATAATAAAATTGGTGAAAGTGATTTTTGTGCTGACATATAAGCAAATTGGAAAAAATCACTTATCAAATAATTTATAAAGAATTGCACCAACAACCAAAAATGTGCATGGTTTTTTGTGGTGTCTATCCTGGTTTTTCCACTCATGTCTTTTTGGCATTTTTCTTCACCTTTGATTTGTTATGTGCTCCATGAACAATTTTCTGTGATCTGATTTTTTTATTTTATATTGAACTTTTCATAGTTTTTTTTACTAAACATTAAATATAATATGACAATGTTAAATTGATTTTGTTAAAATATAAAAGTTGAATATTAGCTTTTTAAATATTAGCATGTAAAATATGTAACCTTTGATTTAAAAAAAAAAATTTATTATAAAGATATAAAAATTTATATACAATTTATCTTAAATGATTTTGTTATTTTCAAGTTGTTCTGTGTTAGAAATTAACTGTTTTTAAGAATATATATACTTGTTTTTATAAATTTCAATTTTTTTTCTATCACAAAACATAATAAAATCTCTTTAAAAAATTTGTTAAGTCTTTATTATAAATTTCACTAAAAATATATTTATATGAAAAAGCGTTCTAAACTTTATTGTGAAATTTTTTTTAAACTATTTTCTTAATAGAAAACGTAAATATTACTATAAAATATTATTTAAACTTTATTTTGATTTATTTATGGAAAGAAATATAAATATAATTAAAGAAGATTTTGTAAAAAATGTTGTTTTGATTAATTTTTGCCATGTTATAATAAAATTGGTGAGAGTGATTTTTGTGGTGACATAGAAGCAAATTTGAAAAAAAATCACTTCTCAAATAATATATAAGAGATTACAACAACAACCGAAAAAGTGTCTGCTTTATTGTGGTGTCTAACCTGGTTTTTTCACTCATGTTTTTTTGGCATTTTTCTTTCACCTTTGATTTGTTATGTGCTTCATGCTTATACAAAACCTTTTTTACTTAATTATATACACCCCCCCCCCCCCCCCCCCAGTTTCGTTTAATATAATTAATATATATATATACTGATAATTTTTATAACAATTCACTACAAAAAAAAACTTGTTCATTTATATATATCTAGATGATGTATTTTACGCATTTTTTGCTCGTTTTTATATTTTGGATAATTCATTTGAATGCTTTATCTTGTTTATTTGGTTAGTTTATGAAAAATTTGCATCTGTATTGGATGCATTTAATATCCACATGATTAAAATGGATATGTCTTCATTTTAAAGATATGATTTTTATCTAAATTATAGTTATAACTGAATAATTTTTAAAGTATTGTATTTTACATATATAAATTTAATTTTCTTATTGAAAAACACAATCCTCCAATTTTACAGTTTTGGCGAGAAAACACAATTTCCAAATTTTCGGTTTTGGCGAGAAAATGCAATTCCACCATTTCGCCAAAATCGTGATTTATAATTTTATTGGAAAAATAAAATCTACGAAAAAACACTTAAAAAGCAAAGAATTTAAACCAACAAATTCCTCTCAACTTTCTATTTTTCAAATCATAAAACATTTCAAAATTTTGAATCAGATCCCAAACTAATCGTTGAAACTTAAGTTGGACATGCCAATTAAAATGTCTCCAATGACCAACCATGATTAAAATTGCAGTGGAATACATTAAAACTAAAACTTTACGTAATTATATTAAAATAACACTAAAACACACCTTAGTTACCACCAATCAATCTGAAAGAAAAAGAATCAGGATATAACATACTTAATCTTTTGCTCCCAAACTCTGCATATTATATACATGTTCAAACGACAATACTCTTATCAAAACTTTAAAATACTACTAATATTTCCTACCAAAACATAAACCAAACTACACAACTCGATCCCTTTTACATAAGTTGACACATCCACGGGTACTAACAAAATCAGTTCTACATAAAAAATATTTCATGCTGCTTTGATGGTCAAAATCATAACATTTTTCATCAAACACCAAAACCTAACTACATATAGAGATCAATATAAAACACTTACTGAAGAAAATCAAAGTGACATATATAGTGAGAATCTTATTCCTTTGAGAACATTGGATATATATCGTTCTTTCATTTGATTAGTTGTTTATTTTTGTCTATGATTTCTCTGAGAGAGAGAGAGGAAAATGTGACATCCCATTGTCTGAACTTTTGGTCGGTAATTATATGGCCAAACTTAGCTGTTCTTGTTCCTCGCCTTTTACTCATCAATCATCAGGGCTTTTGTTACAATTATATTCCCTTTGTACATAAATAATAATATACATAATCTCAATTATTATATATGATTCATATTTGAGGAATCAAGACTTTCATACCACCGTAATTCGTAAATTAAGCCATATCTTAATTTAGCTAATGGGCTAATGGCATTGGATGAAGTCGTAAATTAAGCCATATCTTAATTCGTAATAAAATTCATACAACGTTATTATAATAGCATTGGTTGAAGTTGAAGATTTTTTTGTGTGGTAAAAGTATATAATGTAATTGAAGAAACCTCATCAAACTAAACAAATTTCATGTATACCCAAATTAAACAGCATTATTTTTACCCAAAATTTTCTAGAACCATACGAATTTGCTTGTTATTGACAAGCATTATTGTCTCTCTAATATTTATATTGGATGTGTCGTTTTCCTTTTAAAATTATGACCCAAATGTCTTAGGAAGAATTATGAACATAAAAGATCGACAGGGTCTAAGCGGGAACAGAGAAAATAAGATTAATGGGCTAATGGGCTAATGGACTTGTTGTATCCACAATTCTACTATTTTATTTCCTATGTATCAAAATATAACTTGTTTTAATTAAAATTGTGAATATTAAATACTACTTTTTTTTTTTAAAGTATCATCTTATATATAATTAAAATAATTTAATCGATAAAAAAACGACGGCAAAATACTATTAGTCACATAATAGTCAATAAAGTTAAAAAAACCTAGGATTATCAAAACAACTTATATTTTAAAACATAAAAAAACTTCCAAAACAACTTATATTTTGAAACGAAAGGAGTATATAACTCACTAAACATCATAAAAAGATGAAATTTTATATTATTACAAATTAGAAAAGTAAGCAAATTAGTCAATATATGAATTTTAACTACGTATATCACTGATAATAAAAATTAATACGTGGACGAATTCTTTAAAATGTTTTCTTTTTAAACATACCATCAAAAGTTATGTCAAAAATATTACCAAAATTTTTGGTTTTCTACAAACAACACAAACACTTAAAAATGATTTTTAAAGATTCATAATTTAAACTTTTAGTTTGAGTTAACTATTTTTGGATTTGGGGTTTAGTTTTTAGGAATTTTTTTTTCTTTTTAAAGTTTAAAGTTTAATCTTAGGTTTGTGATATATATATATATTTCCAATAAACCATTGGAGTTCCAGATCTTTGATCCATAATCTTTCGAAATAATTGCAAAAATACTATTTTTGGTGTGTTCATTTGCAAAAATGCCACATTGGATTGTTCATTTACAAAAATACCACAAATTATAGATTTTTAAAGCCTAAATCTTAAATTTCTAAATTCTAAAAAATGTTTTTGACCCTTAACAAATCCTAAACCCTCAAAACTATACTGTAATACAATATAATTAACCCAAACATAAATAATATAATGAATAAATAATTTTTAAAAAATAGTATTTTTGCAATTTTTTTGAAAAGATGACATTTTTGAAAAATGACACTTCTCAAAATTTCTCTAATCTCTTTGGTGTACAGAATCAGCTATTAATATCATATTTAAGGCATAAATCTTAGTGTAGGTTTGTGATATTTTAAAGTTTTTGCTTACATCCCATCCATCTTCGGCTATTCGCTCTTGAAATTTTGTTACTGGAAACACAAATTAAAAATTAAAATGAATTATATTTGGTTATTGAAACACACAAGTTAAATGTAAAATGAATTTTTATTTTAATTATAAAAATAAAATAGTTATTACACAATAATATCGTCTCTATGTTCATCTCAGCCCAACAAATATCCACTTCAAAATAATAAAGAAAAGAAAAAAACAACAAAATATGAACGAAATGAAGTAATTAATAAAACAGTAATAGAAAATCAGATGATCAAAGCAAAACCACCGTATTTAAAAAACTCTCTAAGCCAAAACGACAGCGTATAATGCTCCGGCAACAGCTGTTGCCACAAGGAAAGCTTTGTTTTCCCACGCGGCGCTTCCCGGCGCATCAGCCGCGCCGTCTGGTCCCGGAGCCGGAGTCGGAGTTAATCCAGCTGAAGGACCAGGAGCTGGAGAATCAGCTTGAGGAGGTGAAGCAACCGGAGATGTTGTCGGAGAAGTGGTTGGAGCCGGAGTTGGCTCGTTAACTGAAACCGGCGGTGAAGCAACCGGAGAAGGTGTTTGAGCAGTCACAGGAGGAAGCACCGTTGGTGGAGAAGCGGTGGTTGGTGCCGGAGCCGGAGCTTGAGAGAGACATGAAGTGGCTAAGAAACCGAGAAATATCAAAACTTGAAATGCCTTAGAACTCATCCTTAGTTGTTTTGTCTGAAAAGCCTTGAAGTTCTGTTTATTGTTTAAACTCTTTTTGTGTGTTTTGTTGTTGTGGTATGGAAAAACAATGAGAGAAGAGAGTTGTCTATATATACGCGATGGTTGGGATTAATTTATTATTGTTTTGACACTAATCATGCAAACCACATACATTAATACAACATTGCTTAGCTTTACAATGGCGGTTTGAAAATAAAATAATTGCCGTGTTTTTTTTTTTTGACTTGCCGTGTTTGGGTTTTTGAAGTTTCCTTGAAGAATCATCTACATGGAGGAGCACCAAACAGATGAACAGAGATCTGCCACGTGTTTATTCTTTGTGAGATTAGTCTAAGATCCATTAATATTATTAACACGTAGTATGTTATGTCTCTATTGACTAATATGTAATTTGCTTTTTCTCTTTTTCTTAACCGCGTTATAATGCCAGCATAAAATTAGAACCATTTTTACTAATGTTTTTTTTGCTAAAATTTCATGGAGATAACGTGTGATGAGTGAATAATATATTTATCCGAAAAATGAGAATTTGTATTGATTCAGGTTCATAGTATGTGTCGTCGATTTATATATATAAAAAATTCAACTGTGAACTGTTTTTTAAATAAAATTATTTTAGAATCGTTTCTGTGGAATGTTTTTTTATCATAGATTCATTGTAAGAAATTATCTGGACTGTATATACGAGCGGCGCGCGCGGGGAAAAGCTGGCATATAATGAAAACATTAATAAATTATATTTTTAGCTCCGATATTTGTTATTTTCTTACAATATTCTGGTGACAGATTACTTGGTTCCCATTATGGTTGGTTACAAACTTAGAACGAAACCGTCAACAAACGCGCATTCTCATATTCTAATGCTAATTATCTTTTTAATTATGAGAGCCTACCTAACAGTTATTTTCCCTGGCATAAAATAATTGTTAGACCCTTGCTTTGACCTTATATGCATTCTGTATATTAAGATAATTGTAATTTGAATCTATTTTTTGACAGCTTTGACCTTATCATATTTATTTATTACCATAAAATATTTTAATTAGTTTCATTAAACTAGTTTGGGTGCAACCTTGGGGTAGAGGTGATGAGGACATCAAGTCACCATCAGCTAAGGAGCAAGAAATCATGTGACATAGAGAGGAGAGCATAGAGCTGAAGAGAGCTAAGAAGATATGCGAACTGCTGAAGAGAGCTAAGGAGATATGCGAACTGTGTTAGCTAAAATGGAGATTAATACCAAGCTTTCCAGCTCAATAAACACTTGGAGTGTACGCACAACTCATTTAGAGCACACTAGGAAGAAATCATCCCAAAAGTTTTCCATATGAAGAAGATATTGAAGTTACAATCTGACATATCACCAATAGACCCGATAGAGACATACGACCACTCACTGAAGCATTACGACTAAACCAGGAGGAACCAATAGAAAATCCACTTGTTCTGGATTATCCACTCATCAGAAGCACGCGGCGAATTAGATTCATACCAAAATTCATTATGCTTTAAAAGTTATTCAACTTCTAAACGGGAGGATTCTAGGCTTGCCTTATTTGGAAGCTCACGGATTTAAACACTTACAAACAAGACTATGGCAACCAGGAGAGATATCTAATCATTCAAAAGACACATCTAACCATCCAGAAGAGTCAGATAGCATATTTCCATACACCAACAACCACATGTTCAAGCGGATCCCTTTGTCTTCAAACTTATCATGTCTAGAAGTGTTCCCACTTGGAGTAATAAAGCACCAACAACTATTTCCTCAAAGCTACGACGTTTTGGAGGCTTTCAATACTTACAATATACTCTCAAGATGCGTCATATGGTGCACCATTCCACACTTGATCATACAGATTCAAAAGAGCTAAAACTTGCCTTTTTTGGATTCAAATGAAATCAAACTCCAACGGCTATTTCCTTCTCTGTTTGTCTGCGTGTTAGAGACCCTCCAAGTGAGAAAGAGACTTCTTAGGACGCACCACTTCTTTTCCAAGTTGTCCAGATACAAGTTGCACCATAACTTTTCATATTTGGCCAGATTTCACATTAAAAAGCCAACAGTTCTATTTTCATTAATTGTACGATTTGTTTCTATTTTCTACTCTTTAGGACCATTGTATTAGAGCTTATAAAGCTTAGTTTCATTTTCATTGTAAAGGTACGTTTCAATCACGATTCAATAAATATCTTTATTTTCTTTTTAAAATGTTTCTTTGCAAAGAGCGTTATTTTCTTTAGATTTAAGTGTGCAATTCACTTAGCTATATAGAAGCTGCAAGATTAGTTTGTTTGTGCGATTCAAATAATCTATTTTCGTTCATAGAATGAGAGAGTCAATCTCAACGGATTGAGAGAGTCAATCAAACCATCACCATTCCATCTCTACCTTCGTTCCACTTCTGCATGTCTTAAGCTTGGAATCTCTTGATCATTGAGTGATCATAAGTTGGAGTGATTCCAATCTTATATCAAGAGGCCTCTCTTTCCTAAGCTCACAACTTTTCATATTTTTGTCAAGTCAGAAACATAGCTTTGCTTGATTTTCTTGATTTGCGAGTTTTCGAAAAAATGAATTTCGTTAATATATACCATTCTTGATGGGAGTTTTGCAAGTTTTTTGTTGCCTCGTGAAAAACATTGTCATGTAAAAACCATGATAAGAGAAAAAGAGTACAACCACACACATCATCATATATATAACTTCTCGTGGAAACATCATCTTCTCAAGATGCATTTTGTATATATATATATTCCACTCTTTTGGGAGTTTATGCATGTTCTATGCTGCCTCGTTAATAACCTTGTCATGCAAAAATCCAATAGGAAAAAAACTATGATAGGAGAAAAAGAGTACAACCACGCATATCATTATCATTCTTCTAATAATTTATATTCTCAGCCATGCCCTCGAGTGTATGAACATTGAGAAGCAGATTCTCAACATCTAAATATTTGAACAATGTATCTTACGAAAGCCGTATTTCGTGTTGTCATCATACACACATGTGACCATCTACTAAATGCGTCAATTAATACCATAAAGTATCAAAGTGGCTCGTATATGGGGTGAATAGATCCACATATATCACCATGTATTCTTTCTAAGAATACTAGAGATTTATTTCCAGCATTGCTAGTGATGGCCGAATTGTGAGTTTCCTTGAGAATATGCACATGAAAACTCTCTCGATTGAAAAATCTTCTAATTTTTTAATGGGTGGCCATTCGAGTTTTACACAAATCTTCTCATCATGACTGATCCTGAATGTCCTAACCTCTTATGCTAGACGTTAAATCGTATTTATTTTTGTGCAATATAATCCGGAGGAAATCATTGGGAATTTTTTCAATGTATGTTTCCACTCCGATGGAATACAAAGATATTCAATTCATACTTCCAGTATGATATCCATTTCTCCGGATATCCCTGAAACTCAACAATTTTATGTATGAATCGGAAGAATATAAATGCATCATCATTTATCTCAAACTTTATCCCCCTCGGCATTAAAAACTTGACTCTACCAAAGTTTATGATGATCTTTGCATTACCATATATAATACTTACGCTTTTAGCTGAATCTTTTAATTTGAGATTGGAGAAATACTTTTATATCTTCATGTATTTTGTGCGTTTTACACTGTTTGCCAGATATATATCTTCGTTCTTGATCTCAAATTGTGACATCTTCTTTTTGGAAGATTCACTGAACAAATCCTTAGTGAATAAACTCGTATGATTATCATATAATCTCTTGGGTCATTGGACTTCTAGTCCATCCCATTCCATTGAAGATATTTTTTGATTTATTTGGGTTTCTCACCCAAACTTTCTTTTATGTACAATCTTCTAAACGCTCGATTGTACTTACAAGTTATTCATACTCTCCTTCAAAACTATTTTGACTTTCCTTCTTATTATACGAAAGCACATCGTATACTTCCAAATCTTTTATACATGGGTTATATCTTGATAATTACTCACACAACATTTAAAAATTTGGTAATTCTAGACCAAAATAGCATTTTCCTTAGAAGTGTTTAGATGTGAGCTTTATGTAAATCCTCTTAGGATTTCCAAATAACATATCTTTCACTAAATATTCAATTTGGAATACCCGATGACAATGTCGCCTTCCAAAATCTTTGATTCCAAACCATTCTTATTATACTACTTGCGATAACTCTTCAAGAGCTTCAATTGCCTAGAGTTCCCGAGAACATAATAATGATATCATTAATCTCTCTAGGATTATTCATATAAATGTTAAGGCGCAATCCAAGTCATTTTTTCCATTCTTTTTTAGGACAAAACCTTTTAATGTTCACACTTCTGGTCCAAAAACTTCTCATTCTTTATACGAGCATAATACTGACTTGATTGCCTCTTTTTACTTATTGGCCAATATTTTCTATATACGTCATCGTCAAAGCGGAGATCCAAGATCCTCATTAATCATACCGCACGCTTTCTTATTTATATTGGCGACATTTATATTATCTTTGGTTCCTTTCTTATGGTTAATCAAGATCTCTTTACTATTTTCAATGATTTCATTCAGGTACCTAATTTCATTATTAACCATAACGATCTCTTTACTCCTCCTCAGGAGTTTAACTAATCCTCTTTTCAATAATAATTTGCTCCCTTTCTATTAGATGATTTTCTTTATCTTTAGAACCAAGTAGTCTATCACGTCTTTTACGTGCTATATACTTAATATATTCTCATTCAGAGACATCTATTCTTATTGGAGCATTTCAGCTGAAATATGAGATTTCACTTTTCTCTTAAATGAATAATCCTTTGAAATTTCAAGTTCATATTCATGAGGATCTTTGATAATTCTTTTCTTGAAATCTCATACATCAGCTTTTTATTTGATTTGCAACATACTTTCAAATAGTGATCCTTTTAAACTTTTTGAACTCCACTTTCACATTAACTTGTTCAAGGATACCAACTATTCAGTCATTTTTCCATGGAAATTTTTTTCAATGATGATTGCAAACTCTATAATAAGCCCATCTCTACTTGATGGCTTAATATACTACATGCACGACTACATGTTCTATGCCAAATCATAGAAATTAACTTCCCCATAATATATCTTTGCAACCCCTTGGACTTGCTTTACAAATAAATCATTAAGCTAATTTCGAATGTGAACATAACCTTATTTATGTTCTATATCTCGACATACAGTAATTGATAAACTTTAGGATTCAAAATCACCAAAAGTGATCAAGTTTTGGGATATATAAGCTCACCAAAATTATCAACATTGTCGATGTGGGACCCCTCGAGATGATAACTCTTCTAGTTCATTCATCTCGTACCGAATCCTTCTTCAGGATCAACAACATATCCATCTTGGATCATGTGTTTTATCTCTGATCTTTTAAACTTTCAATACAGATTTCTTAATACCTTCTTTCAACATAATAGAACTTGAAACGACCCGACCCAAAATTTCAAAAATTTTCCCTCCAAATTATTATCATCACAGATAATAATCCTCAATGGGTCAACAACCAAGCAATGCGGAACAATAAAACATTAACGACATATTCCAATTTAACAAATCCCATACTTTATTAAATATCAACCCAGTTCAATCAATCCACCAATATGAATAAACAATATCCAATGACTAACAACCTAACAATTCCATAGAAACACAATCCAAGTGAGACCCTAAATCATCTCTTCTTCCTCGCCACGATTCCACGATCACAATTTCTCTTTACCTGCAACACATGGCAAAAAGAGTTGCGTGAGTATTATCACAAATACTCAACGACGCGGTCATCCCGTCTACAGGCTATTTAAATACAAGTATAAACAACCAACACAATACCAGGATGATCACAGAACAAGCATACACAACCAAGCAAAAAAAACCAGTCCAACATACACTGTGTCGATCGACAGGACACACTGTGTCGATCGACACAACCACTAGGTGTCGATGATCACAGGCCCCGTGTCGATCGACAGGACTCACTGTGTCGATCGACACAACCACTAGGTGTCGAAGAACACAGGCCCCGTGTCGATCGACACACGACCTCGGTGTCGATCGACACGACATCGCAGAACCCAGAATCGAGTCAATCCTCACACGACTCGAATCTGATGCGATCTGTCGAGTCTCCTGCACAAATCCACACACAAAACACACAAAACCACCAAGCAATCGTATTCCATTGACCCCCTATACTTGTACGAGCCTACAGTCACGCACTCACCTTGATTGGGATTGAAAAAGGATGAAGAACGCGAAGAACGAGCGAAGAACACCAAGACAGTCTCTGATTCTGTCCTCACATACCCGAAATTAGCACGGCAATAACCCCTTCCTCGTTCTACCTCCACTCACGATCAATTCCTCCAGGAATCTCCCAACAATCACTCAAATTCCCTGATTTCAGAACTTCTCCCCAAAAACTCTCTGAAAAGTCTGATTCTCCAGAAAAAAAAACGGCCAGAACCTCTGATTCTGCCTTTTATATTGAACCCTAGGGTTTCCCTAAACCGGCCCACCAACCCGGCCAATTGGAACCAAACCCGACGGTCTGATTTCAACACGTGTCGATCGACATAAACCACCTGTATCGATCGACATAACGCCCCAACCCGACTTCTCCTAAGTCCAAAACACACATGTCGAACGACACACACACACACACCTGTATCGATCGACACCACCAAAAATCCACTTTTTGGTTCACGGGCGTTACAATTCTCCTCCACTAACACGGATTCGACCTCGAATCACGCGACACCGCCACACTACGGTCTCAACTACCTGACCCGCACCCGGCCAGTATCCTTCGAGATCACACTCGAATCCCACAACCCGTCCTGCTAAGGCTAACAGTCTCGCCTAAAATTCGACCAGATTCACCCGGAACACCAACGATGTACGCCCCATGGTCCAGATTAGGGCTGCCCGATTGACCGTCCAACAATCAAACAAGAACATGTACGACCATCGGCGTAACATATGCTACCAGGATTGTCCGAACCGAATTCCCGACTCCAGTAATAACCCCAGACTTGACGTCCACCACACCCCTGGCCCTTAGCCAGCACCACTCGTGATCACACCTGATCCCCGAGTTCTACTAGGCTCACACTAGTCACATTGCACCGTCTCACCACGGCTGCAATCCTGACCCCACCCGGTCAGCACCACCTGAGATCCACTCCTGATCCCCGAAGCTCATCCAGTCTCGTGCTCACGACCACGCTCAGACGCTACTGCTCCTAACTCATACTCATAACTCATAAACATATACACCACACATATGCTCATAGGATCGTCACCCCTTAAGCGACAGTGTGCAGGAGACCCACCCGTCCCCTGGAGAGACCCACTATCCCTCCATGTATATATATATATATAGGGAACCCACCCGTCCCCTAGAGAGAACCACTAACTCTCGAGTAAATGCAGAGAACCCACTATCCCTCAGTATACAGGAACCCACCTGTTCCCTGGAGCAATACTCTAAAACGTGCATCATACGCACCTGTCGACCAGCATCACCTCTCGTGGTCAGCCGAAACAACCCAATCACCAGGGTGTCTCACAGAGTCCCTGGAAAAGACGATTCTAACTCACATAAAACCTCTTTTCCAGCTCTCCCTAGAAAATAGACAAGTTCTAACGCGCGTAGAGCTTACATTTCCAGCCACTCCTGGAACATGAACGATCTCTAAGCCGCATAAAACTTCTATTCCTAGCCATCCTAGCCGATAGGCAAGCTCTAACTCACATAGAACTTCTACCGCTAGACCTCCTCATGACCTACTAGTCATCACGAACCCATGACATCACCAGTCATACCTTAAGAATTCACATCTTATAACACATTTAATAAGGCAAACTCGTCTTATTAAATCTCAAATTGTATACTCGTTACATCCATCATGAAATACAAATATCACAAACATAGCAACATGCTAATACAGACTCTGAAAACCAGAAGAGAACTCAAGCCACCGCTTGCTTCTCGAACCACTTCGAGAACTTCATCTTCATCAACGCCTCTGGTTCCCAAGTCTCCTCCTCAATACCGTCACAGTCCCACACGACTCTCACCAACGGTATACTCTTCCGGCGCAGCACCTTGATCCTCCTCTCGAGAATCCTCACAGGCCTCGCCGCCAACGTCATGTTGGGTTGAAGATCCTCCGAAATTCTCGCCAACACCTCCTCAGACTCATGCAGACACTTCCGCAGTATCGAAACATAGAAGACCTTGTGAAAATCCTTCATACTCTGAGGTAACTCCAATCTATAAGCTACCGGTCCGACCCGCTCCACGACTCTGAACGGACCCATAAACCTCGGACTCAGCTTATTCTCTGAAATGGATCTGTTAGGACCCCTCAACATAGCTGCCCTGAGATACACCATATCTCTGAGCTCAAACTCCAGCTCTTTCCGTCTCCTATCGGTGTAACTCTTCTGCCGATCCTGAGCCTCTCTCATGTTCAGCCTCAAGACACGGATCTTCTCCGTCGTCTCCTGAACAAAGTCTGCACCAAACATGCTCCTCTCCCCCACTTGAGTCCAGCATAATGGTGTTCTACACGGCCTCCCATACAGAGCCTCATATGGAGCCATCCCAATACTCGCCTGATAGCTGTTGTTGTACGCAAACTCTACCAGGTTCAGATGATCCACCCAATGACCACCATAATCCAGTACACACATCCTCAGCAAATCCTCCAATGTCTGAATCGTCCTCTCAGACTGCCCATCCGTCTGAGGATGATACGCGGTACTCATATGCACCTTAGTGCCCATCTCTGCCTGGAATGCCCTCCAGAACTCTGAAGTGAATCTCGGATCCCTGTCTGACACAATACTTGCTGGCACCCCGTGCAGCCTCACTATCTCACGCACATACTTCCTAGCCAACACCACCGCTCCGTCGGTCTTCTTGATGGCCAGAAAATGTGCTGACTTGGTCAGACGATCCACAATAACCCATATCGCATCATAGGTCCGGGACACAGGCAATCTCGTCACGAAATCCATCGTAATCATATCCCACTTCCACTCCGGAATAGGTAAACTCTGCAATAACCCGCTCGGGACCTGATGCTCAGCCTTCACCAGCTGACAAACGTTGCACGCTGCAACCCAGCTAGCTACATCCCTCTTCATCCCGACCCAGTGATAATACCGCTTCAAGTCACGGTACATCTTAGTCGCTCCCGGATGAATCGATAACATGCTCGAATGAGCCTCCTTCAGGATCTCCCGCCGCAGATCCTTATCCTTGGGTACACAAACCCGCCCGTTCACCAGTATCATCCCACTCGCTGAGACCACATACTCTGAACCGCCGCCCTAGAAGCCTCAATCATATCCTGATCCTTCTCCTGTGCAACCCGAATCCTGCTCAACAGATCTGCCTGGTTAGCTGCCTCTAACCCCAACGGCTCCTGTGAGATCACAAACAGCCTCAACGTGCTGATCTCGCTCACCAGAGCTTCCATATCCCGCTCCTGATCTGAAGCTGTCCTCTTCCGACTCAACGCATCTGCAACCAGATTAGCCTTACCCGGATGGTACCCAATCTCCAGGTCATAGTCTGCAACTAACTCCATCCAGCGCCTCTGTCTCTGGTTCAGCTCCGGCTGAGTGAAGAAATACTTCAGACTCTTATGGTCTGTAAAAATCTGCACCTTCCCGCCATACAGATAATACCTCCAGATCTTAAGTGCAAAGATAACTGCAGCCAACTCCAAGTCATGGGTAGGGTAATTGCACTCGTGCTTCCTTAACTGCCTCGAAGCATATGCAATAACCTTGCCCTGCTGCATCAACACACAACCCAAACCAACTCCCGAAGCATCTGTATACACCACATAAGGCTCACCCGGCTCGGGTAACGCCAAAACCGGTGTACTAGTCAGCATCTCCTTCAGCTTCCCGAAACTCTCCTTGCAAGCTGAAGACCAAACAAAAGGGACATCCTTCCCTGTTAGCTTCGTCATCGACTGCGCCATACTTGCGAATCCCTTAACGAACCTCTGGTAATAACCTGCCAACCCAAGAAAACTCCTGATCTCGGTGGCGTTCCTCGGTCTAGGCCAACCTCTGATAGCCTCTATCTTAGCCGGATCCACAGACACTCCCTCTGCAGACACAACATGGCCAAGAAAGCTCATCTCTCGCTGCCAGAAACTGCACTTACTCAGCTTCGCGTACAGCGTCTGCTCCCGCAGCTTCTCCAAAACCAACCTCAAATGCACCTCGTGCTCTTCCGGACTCCTCGAGTATACCAGGATATCATCTATGAAGATGATCACAAACACGTCCAGATACTCCTGGAACACCCCGTTCATCAACCGCATGAACACTGCTGGGGCATTCGTCAACCCAAACGGCATCACCACAAACTCATAATGCCCGTACCTCGTCCGAAAGGCCGTCTTCCTGACGTCCGCCTCATCGATCGGAATCTGATGGTAACCCTACACCAAGTCTATCTTGGAGAACCAGCTAGCCCCTTGCAACTGATCCAACAACTCATCAATGCGCGGCAGAGGATACCTGTTCTTCACAGTGACTCGGTTAAGCCCCCGGTAGTCGATACACAACCGGAAACTCCCATCCTTCTTCTTCACAAATAACACCGGTGCTCCCCACGGTGAAACACTAGGCCGGATGAAACCCTTCCCCAACAGATCATCCAGCTGCTTCTTCAGCTCTGCCATCTCTGCTGGAGCCATACGGTAAGGTGCCTTGGATATCGGAGCTGTTCCGGGTTCCAACTCAATCGTAAATGGATCCGACCGCGTCGGTGGCAAACCCAACAACGACTGGAACACATCCTGAAAATCCCGAGCGACCCGGATATCCCCAACTGCAACCTCTCCAACAGTCTCTGGCATCACTATCGTCGCCAGATACGCCTCACAGCCTTTCACAATCAACTGCTCGGCCTGTATCGCTGAAATCATAAGACTTCCGGAAGTCGATCTCACCCCCTGAAACACCAACCTCCCAGCCTCCCGCTCAAACACTACACGTCCTCGATGACAATCCAGATGGACCCTGTACCGATCCAACCAATCCATCCCCAGGATGACATCGTACAGCTCCACCAGACTAATAACCAGGTCTGCTGGCATCAACTCACCCGCCACCAGAACGTCTACACCTCGAGCCCGCCCGAAAGTAGCTAACGTCCTCCCACCAGCAACCCTAACTACTCCCAGCTGCTCACCAGAATCGCTCCGGATTTCGCTGCCCTCCGCACACTCCGGAGTGATGAAGCTATTCGTAGCTCCCGAATCGAACAACACGTGGGACTCACATCCGCCCACAACTAAGGTCCCTGCACAATCCCATGTGCTTTAAGACCCAACACTCTAACGCAGACACACAATCCAAACAGACTAAAATAAATTACCACAAGAATTTAAAAGAGAAGTCTGAATTAGTACCTGTGATCGGTCTGGCGCTAGAACCGCCCGCCTCAGCCGCCGTGAAAACCCGCGGCGTCGCTGCAATCTCAGCCAAAGGCTGCACCGCCAACGGCTGCACTGCCGCCACAACCTTCTGCTGCAACTTCGGACACTTGGGCTTAATGTGCCCGGGCTCCCTGCAGTGAAAGCACACCTGTGCTGCCCGAGTCTCTCTCCTCGTCGGACAGTCTGCCACCTTGTGGCCCATGCTACCACACCCGTAGCATCCTGAACCACCCTGTCCACCCTGACTGGCCCCGGAAGTACTCTCCCACTTCCTCTTTTGTCCCCGAGCCTGCCTGCCGCCCCTGCTCGAACCACTCTGCTGCTGAGATCTCCTCGGCTGCTGCTGCTGCACCTGCTCCCTGAGGCAAACCTACTCGCCCTGTAGCGAGTCCTCAACTCAGCTCGAAGTCCCCCGAGGAACCTCCTCACCTGGGCCTGCTCGCCCTCCATGCCTCTACTAGCATGCACTAGGAGTCTACTGAACTCCAAATGGAACTCCCTCACGGTCCGATCCCCCTGAGTCAGGTTCAGAAACCTCGACTCCATCCTGTCCACCGCCTCCTGCGGGAAATACTTGGCATTAAACTCAGCCAAGAAATCCTCCCAGACCATCTCGGCCTGCACCCGCCTAGTCTCAACGCCTCTCCACCAGAGATGCGTATCACCATCCAAATAGTGCACTGCTAGGTCTACTCTGTATCCCTCCGGACACCTGATCGAGCGAAAGTTACGCTCTAATCTCCGCCGCCACTCATCGGCCTCCTCCGGCTTGGCACCACCAGAGAAAAACCCGGTGCCAATCCGCTGCATCTGCTCCATCATCCTCCGATACGATGGAAGCTCCTCTGCAACCGCCACAACCGTCTGCACCCCAGCCACACCCGGCTGAACACCCGCCACTACTGGCTGCACACCAGCCCCACCTGGCTGAACTCTCGGAGCCTGACCCGGAGCCGGTACCCCACCTGGTAACCGCTCCAGAATCAACTGCAGCAAACCCGCCAGACGATCATCTCGGTCCTGAGCCACACCTGCGGGAGCACCCCCACCTGGGCCTGCCGCACCAGCAACTACACTGGGACCCACACTAGCCCCATCAGCCCTCACACTGACACCCGTAGAAGCCGGACCCACGGACCCCTCCTGAAACGCCTGAGAGTCTGCCACCTGCTCCTGCGTGGTCTCCTGGGCCACACTCGTGGCTACCGACTCACTCTCGAGCCCTCGCCCGCGCCCACGACCAGCACGACCTCCACGGCCCCCACGACCTCTGCCTCTAGCACCTCTAGCCATACTTCTGCACTCACAGCAGATTACTAAATACTAGAACAAAAACAGAAATCATACAACACTTACCGTGGAATCTCATTGAAGGCTCGCAAGAGATGATCTAAGACTCCATACCCACACAACAATCAATCAATTAACTTCCTAATCAATCAATTGCACCCGTCCTAGAACCGCTAGGGCTCTGATACCAAACTAAAACGATCCGACCCAAAATTTCAAAAATTTTCCCTCCAGATTATTATCATCACAGATAATAATCCTCAATGGGTCAACAACCAAGCAATGCGGAACAATAAAACATCAACGACATATTCCAATTTAATAAATCCCATACTTTATTAAATATCAACCCAGTTCAATCAATCCACCAATATGAATAAACAATATCCAATGACTAACAACCTAACAATTCCATAGAAACACAATCCAAGTGAGACCCTAAATCATCTCTTCTTCCTCGCCACGATTCCACGATCACACTTTCTCTTTACCTGCAACACATGGCAAAAAGAGTTGCGTGAGTATTATCACAAATACTCAGCGACGCGGTCATCCCGTCTACAGGCTATTTAAATACAAGTATAAACAACCAACACAATACCAGGATGATCACAGAACAAGCATACACAACCAAGCAAACAAAACCAGTCCAACATACACCGTGTCGATCGACAGGACACACTGTGTCGATCGACACAACCACTAGGTGTCGATGATCACAGGCCCCGTGTCGATCGACAGGACTCACTGTGTCGATCGACACAACCACTAGGTGTTGAAGAACACAGGCCCCGTGTCGATCGACACACCACCTCGGTGTCGATCGACACGACATCGCAGAACCCAGAATCGAGTCAATCCTCACACGACTCGAATCTGATGCGATCTGTCGAGTCTCCTGCACAAATCCACACACAAAACACACAAAACCACCAAGCAATCGTATTCCATTGACCCCCTATACTTGTACGAGCCTACAGTCATGCACTCACCTTGATTGGGATTGAAAAAGGATGAAGAACGCGAAGAACGAGCGAAGAACACCAAGACAGCCTCTGATTCTGTCCTCACAGACCCGAAATCAGCACCGTAACAACCCCTTCCTCGTTCTACCTCCACTCACGATCAATTCCTCCAGGAATCTCCCAACAATCACTCAAATTCCCTGATTTCAGAACTTCTCCCCAAAAACTCTCTGAAAAGTGTGATTCTCCAGAAAAAAAACGGCCAGAACCTCTGATTCTGCCTTTTATATTGAACCCTAGGGTTTCCCTAAACCGGCCCACCAACCCGGCCAATTGGAACCAAACCCGACGGTCTGATTTCAACACGTGTCGATCGACATAAACCACCTGTATCGATCGACATAACGCCCCAACCCGACTTCTCCTAAGTCCAAAACACACATGTCGATCGACACACACACACCTGTATCAATCGACACCACCAAAAATCCACTTTTTGGTTCACGGGCGTTACAGAACTTATGGCCCATTCATCCGAACTGAATCTCACTTTTAGATTTGTTATATTCATAGTGTAATTCTAGAAGGTGTAATTCTGGAGATTAAAGAATTCAACCACCATATCCAATAAACTTTTTTGATATACAAAAAAATGGTGACTCATCTATGAATCTCTCATAATGGCAATTTCCATGGTAAGAGACTTACAAGTTGTGTAAGTTGTAACATTCCACAACCACCATAATTTTATATTTTTCAAATATCAACGGTACATACTTTTACATTTCTTCTTTTAAAACATCTGTTAAACAAATGCAATTCTCTGCTATTCAATTACATATTCGAGACAATGAAAAATAAACAAATGCTAGTAAAGAAATGATGGCGGAGATAATTACATTATGCAAAGCAAAAGACAAAAGCAACACATCATTTCACCATTTGAGAACACAAATAAGAAGTGGAGGAGACGACAAAATGATGGAGTTGTAGATCCGGAAAGGAGAATGTCAAACCGAAACAGAATGCCTAACCGGAGGTACAAGGACTGATTGCAATTTTGGTTCTCTATAGCTTACGTTATATTGTTGCAGTTAATAGAGAGAGAAATTGGTCTTGCTATTGAATATGATCCATCTTCTCACGTTCCCATTTCCCCTTGTTCTAGGAGCTACGCCTCCATTTTTTATTTCCTGTACTTGACTATTTAAGTGAATGAAAAAACCCAAAAAGAGGCAATCTTAGTTGCCCAAAACTCTTGTGTCTTTGTTCTTATTCAATCTTGAGTTCTAGGGTTGTGATACAACGAGGTCACAACCATCAATTCGTATCAGAGCCCTCGTGCTTGGACCAAATTTTTTTTTTCAACCACCACATTACATCATTCCGCCTAAACGAAAATCAAAAGAAGACAGTGTGTCAAGTGAGTCGATGGCTAACACCAAAGACAGACTTGACGAGCTTGAGAGAGGTATGGGCTTGGTCACAGAAGATTTGCACAAGTTGCAGACCGATCTAACCGACAAGCTCCGTTTGATGGAAGAAGGGAATACAGATAAGTACTGGCGCATTGAAGAGTCAAACAAATCCATGGAAGGTATGATGAAGAGGATATTGGAAACAATGGCAGGATCTGCTGGGGAACCACCACCAATCATACGACCGCGACCGAAACAACACCTCCCAGTGGGACGAAGAGAGGAGGTCGCACCACCATTTGCTGCACCGGTTAACCATTTTTGGCATATCAAACTGGACTGTCCACGGTTTGATGGAGGAGATCCCACCGAATGGCTGAGCAAACTCAAAAAATAATTTTCTTTTCATGAGGTACCTATGGAGCAACGAGTTGGTTTTTCTTAATACCATCTCACGGCTGAAGCAAATGCTTGGTGGCAGGCAACTTCTAAGGCATTACGGCTGAACCCAAACACGGTTGACTGGGAAACGTTTGAGCATGAATTGTGGATACGATTTGGTCCTTCTGAGGGCGAGAACTTTCATGAGGCTCTATCGAAGATTCAACAAACCGAATCTCTTAGAGATTATCAAAAGGAGTTTGAACGGTTGATGAACAAGGTTGAGAACTGGTCGGAGGATGCATTGGTGGGAACTTTTCTCGGAGGGCTGAAGGATGCAATCACTGATAACGTGCGTATGTTCTCCCCTACAACACTATGCATAGTAATTAAACTTGCAAAACTCCGCGAGCAACTACAGAAGCAACACAGATCTTTCAAACCACGGCCACAAACTCAATAAAGTAATTTTTCCACAATCATCTGCATCCACAACAACACCTAAGAAATTAAGTTGGAAAGAGATGAAGCGTAAGAGAAGTTTAGGCTTGTGTTTCAGTTGCGATGACGTTATTCGCCGGGTCATAAATGTAAGATGTCACAACTCCTACTTATGCTGGGCACAGACGCAGAGGACGATGACGAGGAAGATATTTTCCATGATACGAATGAGCCTGAGATCACGCTCCAGTCCCTTACCGGATGGGATTCACCAAGGACATTGCGAGTAGTAGTGATGATTAACCACCAACGACTGGTGGCCTTGATCGATAGCGGGGCGACACATAAGTTCATTAGTGACAAAATGGCTAATCGCTTGAACCTCAAACTCACGCCGATGAAGTCCTTCTCAGTTCGAGTCGCAGATGGCCACCCATTCTATTACTGCGGCACTTACCGGAACACCGCCATAACTCTTGGCAGCGTCTCCTTCTCCATCGAGTTCTACGATCTTCCATTGTCAGGTCTCGATGTCATTCTAGGTGTCCAATGACTAGAAAGTTTGGGATCAATTCTCTGTAATTGGAAAGCCCAATCCATGGAGTTTATGTGGTCCGAAAAATTAGTTAAAATCCAAGGCCTCCAACAACAAAAAATTAGTAAGGCCCATTCGGAGGAAATGACAAGAGAAGCTAAATTGGGTCAGGCCTGTTTTGCTTTGACGATTCATGAAGAGAGAAGAGTCCTCCCTAACATCGACAAATAGATGCACCACCTCATTAGCCAGTTCACCGACGTCTTCCAAACGCCGACCACATTACCTTCTACACGAGACATCGAACACCATATTGCACTTAAGGAAGGCGTGAGCCCTGTTAATGTTCGCCCGTATCGCTATGCTCACTTCCAAAAAGATGAAATTGAGAGACAAAAAGAGGAGATATTACGATCAGGTTTGATACGACCAAGCTCTAGCCCATTCTCTTCTCCGGTGCTCTTGGTCAAGAAAAAAGATGGATCATGGCATTTTTGCATCGACTACCGGGCGTTAAATTTTCGGTCACCGTCAAAGATCGTTTCCCCATTCCTACTGTGGAGGACATGTTAGATAAGTTGCACGGCGCGACGATGTTCACTAAGCTCGATCTCACCGCCGGATACCATCAAGTAAGAGTTCACACACTGGATGTTCCCAAAACTGCTTTTCGTACACACAACGGCCACTACGAGTATTTGGTAATGCCCTTAACTTATGCAATGCACCATCCACCTTTCAATCCTTGAGGAATGTGGTTTTTCGGGACTATTTTCAAAAATTTGTGCTCGTTTTCTTTGACGATATTCTTGTTTACAGTCAATCGCGGCAGGAGCATCTTGAACATGTGCAGATTGTTTTGAACCTCCTCCAACAACACAAGCTGTTTGTGAAATTAAAAAAATGTGAGTTTGGGAAACGAGAATTAGAGTATCTCGGACACATCATCTCCGGCGAAAGGGTCACGGTTGATCATAATAAGATTAAGGCAATGACAGACTGGCCGCAACCAACCTGTATCACCGAATTAAGAGGTTTCTTAGACCTAACGGGCTACTACCGCAAGTTTGTGGAAGATTATGGGACTCTCGCGAAGTCGTTGACTAATCTGCTGATGAAAGGAAAATTCGAATGGGTACCAGAGGCTGAACGTGCGTTCCAAAGGTTGAAGCAAGCTATGACAACCACACCTACACTTGCTCTTCCGGATTTTGAGGTACCATTCATCATACAAACAAATGCTTCAGGAGATGGAATTGGCGATGTTCTCTCACAGAATGGTAAACCAATCGCATACATGAGTCGATCTCCCGATGTGGCAAAACGCAACTGGTCCACTTACGCTCGAGAGATGCTGGCTATTGTCATCGCCTTCTGTACTTGCAGACTTATATACTCGAACGACGTTTCACGATCCAAACGGATCAAAAAAGTCTTCGATTTTTCCTAGAACAGAGGATACCCACGCCTGAACAACATAAATGGATGGGCAAGCTAGTGGGTTACTATTATGAGATCACCTACAAACCAAGATCAACCAATAATGCGGCTGATGCACTATCTCGCCGCGTTAATAGCCCTTGCCTTAATGCCATTACCAGCCCACAAGCCGCAATTTGGGAAGAACTAAGGCAGCTTCAGTTTTCAGATCCGTACTTACTCAAAATTGGAAAGCTCGCTGACGTGGCTTCTGGCTAACCTTACACTCGCCACAACAGCCTTCTCTACTACAACAATCGTGTGGTCTTTCCGTCGAGTTCACCATTGGTCAAAGCTCTCCTACACGCGTATCATGATGCGGCCCCAAGCGATCACTCCGGTATTCTCCGAACCTTCAAGAGGTTAGCACAACAATTTTATTGGCCCGGTATGCATAAGTCCGTTAAAGAATATGTTGCAGCTTATGATGTTTGTCAACGGGTCAAGGTAGAGAGCCTTTCACCAGCCGGGTTACTATAGCCCTTGTCGATTATTCATCGTGGATGGGAGGATATTTCTCTCGATTTCGTTGACGGCCTACCACAGTCCAACTCTCACACGTCTCTCATGGTGGTTGTTGACCGTCTTTTGAAATTCGCTCATCTGATTCCACTATCACACCAATACACAGCCCACACGATCGTTACAAAGTTTATTGATTACATAGTGAAGCTCCACGGGATTCCCAAATGCATTGTTAGCGATCGTGATCCAGTTTTTGTTAGTGCATTTTGGTGAGAACTATGGTGCTTGTCGGGTATAAAATTGAGGATGTCATCAGCCTACCATCCTCAAATAGACGGGCAAACTGAGGTCTTCAACCGTTGCATTGAACAATATTTGCGTTGTTTTGTTCATAACAAACCCAAACAATGGAGCTTCATGCTTCCTTGGGCAGAATATTGGTACAACACTACGCATCATTCTTCTATCGGAATGACACCTTTTAAAGCTCTCTATGGCCGCGATCCACCAGCTCTTGCTGGTTATGAGTCAGGTTCCACACCAGTGCTGGAACTAGATGAGCAACTTCGAGAGAGGGATGAAATTCTGCGGTACTTGAAAGCGCATTTGGGTGTAGCGAACAACAAGATGAAGCAAACGGCCGACTCTAAACGCCATGATCTCTGTCTTGAGGTTGGTGACTAGGTCTAATTAAAGTTTCAACCTTACCGCCAACACACTATCTTTCGTCGGACAAACCAGAAGCTCTCCACGAAGTATTTTGGACCTTTATAGATTACAGGTCGTGTCGGATCTATTGCATATCGCCTACAGCTACCAGAGCGTCCACTCTGTCATGTATCCCTCTTGAAGAAACGCGTGGGTTCGGACACACCATCTTCTGGTACTTTACCGCCTCTGCGTGCCAATGGACTGTTGCGTTTGAGACCAGCACATATATTACAACTACGAGAGGTTACAATCAACGGCAACAACCAACAGGAAGCACTAGTTCTTTGGGAAGGATTACAACGTGCGGATGCTACTTGGGAGGAGTTGGTTCAGCTCAAAAACAGTTTTCCTACCTTGAATCTTGCGGACAAGCTTCGTTTCGGGGGAGGGTGTAATGATGGAGTTGCATAACCGGAAAGGAGAATGTCAAACCAAAACAGAGTGCCTAACCGGAGGTATAAGGACTGATTGCAATTTCGGTTCTGGTTCTCTATAGCTTACGTTTTATTGTTGCAGTTAATAAAGAGAGGAATTGGTCTTCCTATTGAATATGATCCATCTTCTCACGTTCCCATTTTCTCTTGTTGTAGGAGCTACGCCTCCATTTTCCATTTCCGGTACTTAACTATTTAAGTGAATGAAAAAAACAAAAAAAAAGCAATCTTAATTGCCCAAAACTCTTGTGTCTTTGTTCTTATTCAATCTTGTGTTCTAGTATTATGATAGGACGAGGTCACATCCATCACAAAACCATGACAATACAGAAAAGTAGAGATAAAATCCATAATAAATAATACATAGAGATGAAACATTCACTATCCATTTTAGGACACGACACGTGGCGGGCTATATTAGTGACACGCATGCGGAAGAAGAGAAAAAAACAAGCAGTTAAGAGATGGAAGAAGAAGCGTTCGATATTCTTTCATCGACGATGAGTTCAAAGCTGATTTTCAGGGTTTATGATTCGTATATTGATTATGATGCTGATGATTTCAATGTGTTAAAATCCCAATCATTATTTCCTTCAATCCGATTATTGGTTTTGCTGTGGTGAAACAAACCTTAGAGATTCAATCGAAGATCTTCCCTTCTTTCGCTCGACCCCAACATCAGCCGTTTCACTCCAGAACACTCCAAATCCTCTCATCTCTGTTCTTCGTCTCATTCACTGATGTTTAATTAATCAGTGTCAATCAGAATATTGTTTGTAAGCAACAATCCTGCACCGATGTTTACTAATGTTAGCTTTCTTTGTTGTATAGCCTGCTTACCAGCAGTCATTGTGGATTTTGTTGTGAGTGCATGCATTGCTTCTCAATTATTATGAGCAACTGATGATTCCACCACTTGTTGAGATTTTAGATTTTCCGGATCTGCAGGGGCCTTGCGAACAGTTTCATTTAGAAATGATGAGAACCAGAACCAAATATGTTTTGCTATGATGATGCATTTTGCTTATTAGGCTTATAAGAGCCATGTTTCTGACATAAAAAAGCATTTATATAGATTGCGAAGTTGAATGCTTTCCCTACTCTTGTATTGATGCTTCAATAAGAAGATTCGTCAGTGCATGGCGAAGCGGTTGGTTCTTATTTTGCTTTTAATTGCTGCAATTGGTTAGCTTTGCTTCAGTGCCTTATAATTTACTATGGACTTTTCAGATTGGAGCTATTGGAAATCTTGTCCACTCATCCTCTTGGTCGTTCGACTCAGGTAGTTATGTTTTCGAATCAGCATGTTATTGTTTTAGTTGCTTTGGGAATCTGCCTCAGTATCAGACATGTTATGTGATATCGTTAAATCAGACATGTAATGTGATAATGTCCTCGTCATACAAATGCTTTGAATGTTGCAGGACACAAAACATAGAGGATGCACATTTTCTTGATACCTTATTATAATTCTAGGCTCACAAGATTTGCTTGGTAGCTTCCTCGGATATATATTTTGTGCTATGTTTGATGGTCTATACAAGGTAAGCTTCTGAATTAACGATTGTGATATCCATCTCATCATAATATCACTCAAACTAATGTAAGAATTGGTTTTAGGAACGCAGCGCCAAAATGTGGAGATAGGAACCAAAGAAAAAAAATTACGCACTGAGGATGTGAGCTCAGAGGTACTTTGTCATATTTTCTCACATGACCTACCAAAAATTATATATTTTATTAATTAGGCTTGTGTACATATGGATTTGAGATCATTGGGTCATTAGATCCTCACATGACCTTCCATTCTCATGTTCAAATCTTGCAACTTCTAATTTTTCTGATTTACAAAATTCTTTTTTTTCTACTTTATTTATTTGCACTAGATAAAAAATTTACAAAATTCTTTTTTTTCTACTTTATTTATTTGCACTAGATAAAAAATAATTCTGGGATACATATCCAACCATGGAGGGATTGGACTCAGTTAGGACGTGAATCATGAAATCGTTAGAGACAAACAAGATTCTCAATCAAACGTGGAGAGTGAACCACTTACAGATCAACGTGAAATTAGTTTCGCCAATCAACTTAGAAGGTAATCTTTACCGTTGAGAGACTGCATTGCGTGAAGGTCGGAGGAACAGACTAAAATTGTTGCTTGCCAGTGAGACGATGGCGAACAGGTTGCTGATGTCATGTTTTCAAGCAGAAGCTCCTTACACATCTAGTACATTTCTCATTCGATTACGAGGAGTTTCCTTTTTCAGTTTCTGAATTAAATTTGGTTATGTCTCTCATATTACTTTCAATCTAAAAATGTATTGTTGTTCCGTAGATTGATTGCTTTGTGTTTCGAAATGCCTAGATCTCAGATTGATTACACGTACTTTAGAAAACTTTCGTTGATTGGAGACACGTTTTCTTCTCAAATCGTCGTCACAACTTCTCTCTTTCTTCGGTTGCCCATATTAGAGTCGAAACTTATAAAAGATGGCATAAGTCAAGGTATACTCGTAGAAATCTGGAAGTGGTTTAGGTTGGTTGATTAGGAATAATTGTGAAAATAGATGCAGATATTATATCATTGTTGATATATACTATAGCCTATGATTACGTCTCTTTTAATGCTTATTTTCATATTATAAGTTCGTGAGTAGAGCAGTAGGGAGTTCTTGCATAGTTAACAACTTAGCCGAGGAGCCAAGGATTTTCGCACTTTGTTGGGGATACTTTCGGGTATATTTGAAGCAAAAATCAATCTCTTGTTTGGGGAATCTTACGTCTCTTATTGGCATAATGATGTGGAGAGTTTGGATGACACACCCTAGGAGACTAACGCAATAATGGGTTTAAAGTGGGTATTTGACAAAACAATAGTAAAGGTAGCAGAAGTATTTAAATGTATGGGCCAATTTGTTCAATAGTCACAATGATGGTGGTGTAACTAAAAAGGGGAAAGATGCCAAATCAACAATTGGATTGAGAAAATGCTTAGGACAGCCGTCTTGCTCTCCAACATGGTCTTGCTGTTCCAGTCCTGTAACAGGTCTTGATCGTTTTGAATTATGTTTTGTTTGATAAACACGGAGTTTGTATCTCTTTAAATAACTTGGTCTAGGTGAGATAGTCTTATATCTGTGACTTATATCTTTCAAATCTGGGTGTTATTTGCATTGTCTTGTAACTTATAGTCTTAATATAACACTGAGTTTGTATCTCTTTAAATACTCTTGGTCTAGCTGAGATAGTCTTTATACGTTTCCAAGGAAAGACAAAATTTGAAAGATATAAGTAACTTATAATAAGTTATCTTTTAACTTGATACGTATCATGAATGGGTTGTCTCCCAGTTTTTGGGTTTTTCTTTAGCTTTAACCTTGTTCGGATTCATTGTTTCTGGTAAAACTCACATTTCATCTTTTAAGTTAGTTTCAAAATTGAATTCTTGAGTAATGTGGTTGAAAATACGCAGGAATTAGATAAATCATATAAAACCAACCACAAATAATTGTTTCAAATACCAATTCTTTGTACATGCGGATTTTATTGGGATTTTAAAGCAATTTTGCATGAGTTTGTCTGATGTTTAGTACATGAAAGATATCTGCTTTTGAATAGTTAGTTTTGGGAAATTTAGTTCCACACAAATGTATAGTACGTTGTTGGTTTTTATGCCATTTGTTCTCTGACTTTCAATATTTTTTGTAAAGCGATTGATGAATCGGTCACCTTCGACTAGGAGGACCTTGCTTTTGTTCACACCAACGTTCCAACTTACCAAAAATTTTAAAATGACAAAATAAATAAGAAAAACTTATGTAATTACAATTCTTATACTCCATTATATCATCTCCACTACGAGATTTCTAATTTTTTTTTGCTTTCGCTGTATTTCTTTGGCATTATGTTTGAACTTTGAAGTTAATGGTTTGTTAAAATTTTGTATTGTGTCCTTCTATAATTATAAACTGTAAAGGTTTAATAATGTGTGAAGACTCGATTAAACTTTTCTATAACTGGTGTATATTCCACACTATTGCATCATCTAAAGTTTTTCACCAAACATTTCGTTCGAGTGCTTTAGTAGTTTTGATAGGTTGTTTATACTTTACATATATTTACCCTTCAAAATAGAAAAATCGTCACGCAATTATATCCATATAGCTGACGAAAACAAATTATCTAAATATTAATTTGGAATTGACGGAAAAAAACATTAATTTGGATGAAAATGGTGTTGGTTCAAAGGCAATTTAACATTCAAATCAAACACCAAAAGTTTTTACAAAAAATGCAATGTTGTATAAAATATTATCAAAAAAATTCTTCCAAGCACGGATGACGTCACAAATTTATGAATATATTAGAAAAAAATCTCGCGTGCATACGTAGGTATTCATCTAGTCTATAGATAAAAAAATAAAAAGACTCATTTATCATTTCAAAATGCATTGATTTATCATATTTAAAATTATTACGGAAATAATTATATTGAGTAATTTAGTATTTTATTTGTAATTTATTTGTATCTTGTGTGTTTTTATTTTATATATATATATATATAATTTTATGTTTTAATGTAATATTTAATTAATTGATATGAGTTCTTTAATTGATGTTTGTTTGTATGGTTTGGCAAACCTAAAAAATTTAGTCTCACAAGTTTGAGAAAAAACAAATTTTTCATTTTTTTTCTGTAATTGTCAAATTCCCTCAAAAAAAAAAAAAAAAAACAGTTGACTGCGAGATCCGATCGGAACCTCAATTTTGTCGCCATGGAAGCTCTTTCTCAGGCAATCAGTTCTCCTCCTTAGAAAACGAGCTCTGTTCTCGTCAGGTCTTGTGGACTCACTTCTTTAATCCTCCGTAAACCGAGATCTCCGGTTCGAGCTTCGTCGTCGATTCACCACAGCAAAACCTCAGCTTGAATCGATCTCTACGATCCAGATTGGAAATCAAAATACGAGAAAGATTTTGTTGGTGGTTATCCTTCTGATGAAGAATGGCATGGATACATTAATAACAATGATAGAGTCCTTGTGAATGAATTTACTGAGATTTTGATTTTGACTTTTTGTTTTGAAATTAGGTTATTAGTTACTCTTCACCAACTTCTGCTGGAGCACAGTGCATTGATCCTGACTGAGCAATGGTAAGCTTTTGAGTTTGGATTGAGAGCTTTATTCTTTATGGTATTTCATTGTGATTTGGGATCATCAGTCCATGTCTCAATGATCTCATTAGACATGTGAGTTTGTGCCCTTAAACTTGGCATTATAGAGAGAGAATTAGTTTTGCTTGTGTTTGATTTGTTGTTTGGTTACTTTGCGGATTGTCATTACTCTTGAGATTTATGGTGTTAAGAACATTGTTGGGATTCCTTTTGCTTCTCGAGGCTTCTCTGATAAAGATCTAACCGAGATGCTGGTGTATATAGTTTGATTATCCTCTTTCAACTTTGAAAAATCTTGTTTTTCTCCTTTTCTGTTTAAGCTATGTTTTACTCTTGATCTTCAGTTATCAAGGAAAGTGGTTCAGAATATTCATCTCTCTGGAGGAAGCTGGCTTGGAGTTTCACGTGGAGGTCCGAGTGTGAGCGAAATTGTTGACCGCATGGAGGTATCATTTGCTTTCCAGTCCTTAAGGAACTTTCTTAATAAAAGAAAAAAAAAGAAGTTTCCAAGTTTCTGAGATCTCAGATTCTTCATTCCGAAAATTGACTTTACTTAGGAGAGAGGAATCAACATGCTTTTCGTGCTGGGTTGAAACGGTACTCATGCTAGCGCCAACGCTATACAAAATGAGGTTGTTACTTTTTTTCAAAATTGTTTGATTTACCTTTCTCTCTTACTTCTTAGCCAGTAGAGTACAGTATCTTCATTTTTTTCGAAATAGTTTGATTTACCTTTCTCTCTTGCTTTTTAATTCCAGTGCCGCAAAAGAAAGGTGGAGGTAGCTGTAGTTGGTGTGCCAAAAACCATTGACAATGATATTTTGCATATATAAAACTTTTGGGTTTGGTACTGCTGTTGAAGAAGCACAACGAGCTATAAACTCTGCCTACATTGAGGTGACTTTCATATACTCGATTTAGCTTTCTACGGATATTCAACTATCTCTTTGTTTTAAGTACTTAGTCATTGCGATTTGGGTTTTTTTTCCCGATATGGTCTTTGTAATAGGCACATAGTGCTTATCATGGCATCGGTGTTGTAAAACTGATGGGTCGTAACAGTGTTTTCATTGCGATGCAAGCCTCTCTAGCAAGCGGGCAAGTCGACATTTGCTTGATTCCTGAGGTACTTCTTGATTTCTGTTATTATTTTCATTTTCCAAAACATGATTTAATGAGCTTGCTCTGAGAATATACTATGCATCTCCTTCATTCAATGTTCCCTTCAATCTTCATGGGCCTCATGGTGTACTCAAGCATTTGAAGTACCTTATCGAAACAAAAGGCTCCGCTGTGATCTGTGTGGCAGAAGGAGGGTAACTACAATACAATAATTCATGTATATCGCAATTAAGGAGCTTTTTCTCCACTTAAGTTCTTTGTCCAGAAGTTATATTTCTGTCAACGTATCTTGACATCTTGGTGTAGAACCTCCTCGAGAAAACCAATGCCAAAGATGCATCTGGAAACACAGTACTTGGTGATTTCGGTGTGCACATTCAACAAGAGGTTAGATATAAGCAAGATTGCTTAAGTTATCTTCATAAAGAATTTATGTCTTGGATTCATTTTGATGATATGTAGGATTGTTGCTAAATCCTACTCTGGTTTTGTCCATAGTAAAGTTTCTTGCTTCCTTATGATTTCCCATGATTTTACAGTCTATCTTCCTTTTTATTTTTGTATAGACGAAGAAGTATTTCAAAGAAACAAATATTCCAATAGATGTGAAGTACATTGATCCAACATACATGATTCGCGATGTCCGTGCAAATGCCTCAGATGGTATCCTCTGCACTGTTCTTGGACGAAAAGCTGTAAGTAACTCACTCTCTCATTGCTTTCGATAAAAGATTAAAAGTGAACCTAGAAATGTTTGTGCACTGAATTTGCTAATTAAGCTTTTGGTTTTATAAAAACAGGTTCATGGTGCGTTTGCTGGATACAGCGGAATCACGGTAGGCATAATCAACACTCACTATGCTTATTTGCCAATCCCTGAGGTAATTGCATATACAAAATCAGTCGATCCCAATAGTCGAATGTAGCATCGCTGCTTGACATCAACAGGTCAACCCGTTTTCATCTAAAAAAAAATCTTATTGAATCCGAAACAAATCGATGAATAAAAACAACCACAAAATGTATATACACCATTCATGGTTGCTTATTTTGATGTATCAAGATCATATGTTTATTTAGTTTAGTAGGAAAGATGATGAATCAGTGAAGTTAGTTCAAGAGTTGTTTTTATTCAATCATTTACCAAACTTGAAAAAATGTGAAGATCATTGAGGACCACATTTTGTTTTATTTAGTTGTTCACGTTTCTCTACTTCTTCTGATCGAAATGACTAAAAGTTTCTGTAATATTACAATGTGGTCCTTAACTTTTGTGATCTATCAGTTCCCACTTGAATTAAGTTTAGGGTCAATTTGTCCAATAATCATATTACGACACAAAATAAAAAATATAGCCATGCTATTTGAATAATTTAGCAAGTAACCATTGTTTGTATTGTTTATCAACTGTGTAGAGATCAAATAGACCAAAATAGTCTTCTTCACTTTTCATTCTCTCTTTCTCTTCTCTTTTCCTTTCATGATTTGTTGCTTCTTTTTTTATATACATATATATATATATATATATATATATATATATATATATATATATATATATATATATATATATATTAATACAGTCTTATGATTTTAAAAACAAATTCTAGTTTTTTTCTTTCTTGATCTAACATAATTAGAATTTTAAAAGACGGATATGTATTTCTAAAATTGGTGAATAGTGTTATTATTAAGAACAAGTGCAACTATACTATATGAAGATATAAAATAGTATAGACTTGAAATACAATTAAAAAAAATCACCCATCAATGTAAAAGATTTAAATTCGTAAACTAAAAATTTGGTCGTATCCACAAGACATATATGAGATTCTTTTGTAGAACTCACGTTAGTCCAACTATGCAACCATAAACTATACTATATGAAAATTTTAAATAGTATAGACGTGATCTGTATTAACTAAATTATATATCCATTTTTTTAGTTAATTTTTTCAGAAAAAAATAATGTCCGTTTTAAAAATTTAAATTATCCATAGACACACACAAGAGGGTGCCATATTTGAAAAATTTAAATTATCCATAGACACACACAAGAGGGTGCCATATTTGACTAAGTCATATTGACAGACGAGGGTGATAACGATGATGAGTACCAGGTATTGGGAGTAATCTCGGCTCTTCCTAACCATTTCTGAACTCAACCACTCTTTGTACTATCATCACCATTATTTCCCCACGAAAGTCATATTGACAGACCACTTATATTTATCTTAGTCTAACAGAACAGAATTGCCGACTTCCGAAGATGGAAGATAGAAATCAGAACTTATGAACCGAAGTTCATCGGCTCCGGAAAACTATGAAAAACTTAGAACATATTTAGAGAGAGAAACTAGAGAGAGATTTTTATGGAAATTATGAGATGATATTTCATAAGGAGTTACACACATATTTATAGGGTGAGGATGGTGCACGCTGACATAAGCGCTTACCTCACTAAGCACTAATGACATCATCATGACATCGTGCTTACATACACACTAATGACATCACTATGACATCACACTTACATAAGCTGCGATTACATCATCGCTTACATCATGCTTACGTATTTATTGATTTTGCGAATACATTGTCGCATTACATACTTATAAAACACACATAATACTTAAATTATATATATATCTTACTTAGTGTTCCATTTCGAACTTGATGATATGCTTGTCACAGCAGCCATAATGATCGCCGGGGCAATCGTATTCTAACTCTGTTTCTTCGTAAGGCTCTTCGTAAGGTTTCTGTGAATCGTCATTGACATTGATGCCGAACATCTTGCCAACTTCATCAATACTCATATCCATCGAGTCATCAGGGAGTTGAGCATCTTGGAAGTATTCTTGCGGGGATTCCTGTGACTGAGATCCTTGTTTGATCGGCTTCGTGACTTCAGGGTTGATTGAAATGTTCTCCATCTTCTCCATGTAGAACTGTAGGTCTTCGTTTAAACTCATTTGATAATCTACTGGATAATAAGTCCAGTTCGGGAGGAACAGTACCAGAAAGGTTTGTCTTGCATTGTTCAGACGAAACGTGTGTATCTGAAAATCTTCGTAGTGTTTGCTGTCGTTGACGTTGAAATCAGGATGAACACCTCGATAGTAGTCTTTGTGATGGATAAGAGTTGGTAGGGCATGGACTTTGCTAGACTTAGCGTTGACTTGAACTGGCCGATGGAAGAAGAAGATTGTGTGAGGGTTAAAGAAAGGGTTGAGACTTCCTTGACCCTTCAGTTTCTTGAATGGTAGATTGACTGCTTTGGTCGATCTTCGTATCTTTTCACTCCAAACGGATAGTGGTGCAAACCAGGTTAAGAATGTTGAAAAACATTCCTTTTGTCCTTGCTGAGCATTGATGTAATAGTATAGCCATTGAATATCAAAGGCGATACCGATGGTGTAGACCGAACAGAGGTACCAGAGGAAACAGAGGACTTCTTCTGGCATGTGCGAGTTTTCGATCCTGTAGAGATGTGCGAACGGATACCCCGGGTGAACTCCCATTGGCGCGATATAATGATTGCCTAGTCCGTATTTAGACACGATGACAGACTGGTAGTAAAAGATCTTATCTTTAAGGTGCTCGTGCAGAGCCTTCCTTTCGATAAGCCGTTTTGCATCTTCTGGCATACCGGCGGGGAAGTCGTAGTAACTTTTTATTGAAGAAAAGCTCGCCATCATCTGTATTTCATTCACCGGGGTTCGGCTGAGCATGTCAGCAAGAGTATTTTTCGTGCCCTTTAAATAAAATGACTCGAAGTCATATTTCGAAAACCATTCGCTCTAGCGTAATAATTGTTGATGTCGGTCCATCTTCTGCTTGAATTGTAACATCTTTGGGAAGGATGACATGTTCATCTCGATGCGAAATTTGTGACCAATCAGATGGAACTCAAACTTTTCGATTGCTTTTTTGACTGCGAGTATTTCCTTGAACGTGGAGTGATAATGGATCTCTGAATCTTTAATCCACTACCGTAGCCACAGATTTGACGTTTGCCATTTATTTCTTCAAATAAAATGGCTCCCTAATATTTGTCACTTGCATCAGTCTGCAGAATGCGCGTTCCTGTAGCACGAATCTTTAGAGGCGGTAGCTTCTGTACCTCTAGCTTTAGACTTTTGACAGCATCGGTTTGTTTCTTTGTCCATTTTGGTGGATGCTTTGTCAGCATCTTCTGTAGCGGTCTTGTCAACTGCGATAATTACGGGATAAAGTCACTCAAGTAATTGATTACGCCAAGGAACTGTTGAATTTGTCGCCTTGTAAGATTTTCATCAGGAAAATCTAGGAGTGTTATAGCAAGATGGGCTTGAGGAGTGAATTCCCCATCTTTGATCTGCATGCCCAGAAATTTGATGTTGGGCTGAGCTATGACCATCGTTCTAGCTGATAGCATAATTCCATATTCTCGAACTATGGTCTAGAACTGTTGCAGCAGTTGAATGTGCTCCTTTTCGTCAGTAGAGAAAAGAAGGATATCGTCGATGTATATCAAGGCCGTATGGAGAAACGGCTTGAATATTCGTAACGTCGCCTGTTGGAATAAGGACGGTGCTGTCTTGAGGCCTAATGGTAAGACATTCCATTCGAGATGACGGTTTGGTAGACAGAACGCCGTTTTGTATCTTTCTTCGGGATGAACACCAAGTTGCCAAAATTCGGACTTGAGATCGAACGTGGAGAATATCGTTGCTCCCTGCAGATGTTGGAGGAGTGCCCTTTTGTTTGGCAGTGGGAACTTGATATCCTGTAGATACTGATTGAGGAATTTATAGTCAATGACTAATCTCAGTTTTCCCCTTGCTTGTTTCGGCACGGTTGTTGACGTAAAATGCTTTGCACGCCCATGGAGAATTGGTTACCGAAACTATCCCTTGATCTACTAGTTGGTCACACTCTTCATTCGCCTGTTGTAACAGAGTAGTTGGCATTCCTGCATGACTCGCCTTTGTTGGAGTTGTATGTGAAACGATCCGACCAAAAAATTTAAAATTTTCCCCTTTAGATTATTATCATCACTGATAATAATCCTCAATTAGGCCAATACAAGTAACGCGGAACAATTAAACATAAACCATAAACATCAATCAATAAATCTCATACTTTATTAATTCTCTAAACTGTTCAATTCAATCAAATTCCAGAATAAATCCAATGACAACAAGTTCAGAATTCAGTAGCACCCTAGCAATTCTAACAATCCAACCATACAAGCGAGACCCTAGATCATCTCCTCTTCCTGGCCATGATTCCACGATCACATTTTCTCTTTACCTGCAACACATGACAAAAAGAGTTGCGTGAGTATTATCATAAATACTCAGCGACGCGGTCATCCCGTCTACATGCTATTTATACACAAGCATAAACAATAGATAACCAGGATGAGCATACACAAGCATTCACGAAACAATCAAACACGAACCAATCCAGGAACTTTGTGTCGATCGACACAACCTCTAGGTGTCGATCGATACACAGCCCATGTCGATCGACATACAGCCCCATGTCGATCGACACACCACCCTGGTGTCGATCGACACGACGTCGCAGAACCCAGAAAACGAGCCTGTCTTCTCATGGCTCGAATCCGTCGCCATTCATCGAGTCTCCTGCACAATTTCATTCACAAAACACACGGAATCCAACAAGCAATCGCATTCTATCCATTCCTTGCACTCATGTAAGTCTACGGTCACGCAGTCACCTCGATTTCGGATTGAAAAGATGAAGAACGACGAAGAACAGCCTCTGATTCGTCCTTCCCAGACCCGAATCAACCCAACAACAATCCTTTTCCCAAAAGCCTCCTACGCAATCCCTAGCCTCAAGAACACTCAAAAATACCCAACACTTCTGATCATACTTTTCTCTCAAACCTTCTGATTTGCGACAAAAAAAAGACAAAACGCGTCTGTTCCTCTTTAAATACGAACCCTAGGTTCCCTAAAACCGGTCCGCCGAACCGGATAATTGGAACCAAACCGATCGGTCCAATTTTACCCCGTGTCGATCGACACACACCACTCGTGTCGATCGACACACCTCTAACTATTCGACTTCTCACCAGTCAAAGTACCCGTATCGATCGACACACCTCACCCGTGTCGATCGACACTCCAACCAAATTCTACTTTTTGGTTCACGGGCGTTACAATTCTCCCCCACTAACATGGATTCGACTTCGAATCACGCGACTCTGTCTCATTAAGGTTAACACTTCCGCCTAAAACCCGACTAGATTCTCCCGGGAACATCAACGATACAACGCCCCCTGGTCTGGATTAGGGCTGCCCGATTTATCGCCCAACAATCAAACAAGAACATACACGACCAACCGTGGACCCTAAATTGGACCCAAATGATCGCACAATAATCAAACAAGAACATGTACGACCAACGGCGCTACATATGTCGCCAGGGTTGTCCGAACCGAGGTTCTAAACGTCCGCAAAAAACCCTAGACTCGACATCCACCACACACTCCTGGCCCTCGGCCAGCACCACTCGTGATCACACCTGATCCCCGAGCTCTACCAGGCTCACACTATCCCCATTGCACCGTCTCACCACGGTTGCAATCCTGACCCCAACCCGGTCAACACCACCTGAGATCCACTCCCGATCACCAAAGTTCATACAGTCTCATGCTTACAACCATATTACAGATACTATTGCTCATACTCATATCTATATACAACAGTCCGCTCTCAAGATCGTCATCCTTTGAAGCTCTCGAAGTATATCATACCCCTTCACCTTCAGGACCGCCGTCCATCCAGTTCTCGGTATGCTCCAGCCCCTCCCACTCTCAAGACACACAGTCCGTCAAGCTCGGCTGCAGAGGAATCACACATCCCCTGGAGAGGCTTCGGTCCCTCAAAGTATATGCAAGAGAACCACTTTCCCCCGGAGAGAACCTCACTGTCCCCTCAAGTATACCCAGGAGACCCACTATCCCATGGGGCAATCACTCTGTAACATGCATCTTAGCCACCTGTCGACTAAAATCACCTCTCGTGGTCATCCGAAACAACCCAATCACCAGGGTGTTTCACAGAGTCCCTGGAAAAAACAGTCCTAACTCACATAAGATTTCTATTCCAGACTCTCCCAGGAAATAGGCAGGCTCTAACTCACATAAAACCCCTATTTTCCAGCGCCATCCAGAGAATCACAAGTCCTAACTCGCATAGAACCTCATCCCCAGAAAATCCTCCTAGAACATGGACTGCCCTAACTCATATAGATATTCCATTTCTAGCTTCCCTAGCCGATAAACAAGTTCTAACTCGCATAGAACTTCCATTTCTAGCCACTCCTAAAACATGAACAAGCCTATTTCTTGCCACTCCTAGAACATGAACAAGCTCTAAGCCGCATAGAACTTCTACCACTAGACCTCCACATGACCTACCAGTCACCACAATCCATGACATCACCAGTCATCTCATAAGAACACACGTCTTAATCACATTTTTAATAAGGCAAACTCATCTTATTAAATCTCAAATGTATACTCGTTACAACAACAAACGAAATATATAACAACATCATAGCAACATGTTAATACAGACTCTGAAAACCAGAAAAGAAACTCAAGCCACCGCTTGCTTCTCGAACCACTTCGAGAACTTCTTCTTCATTGACGCTTTTGGTTCCCAAGTCTCCTCCTCAATACCGTCACAGTCCCACACGACTCTAACCAACGGTATACTCTTTCGATGCAGCACCTTGACTCTCCTCTCGAGAATCCTCACAGGCCTCGCCGCCAATGTCATGTTGGGCTGAAGATCCTCTGGAATCCTAGCCAACACCTCCTCAGACTCATGTAGACACTTCCGCAGCATCGAAACATGAAAGACTTTGTGAAAAGCCTTCATACTCTGATGTAACTCCAACCGATAAGCCACCGATCCGACCCGTTCCACCACCTTGAACGGACCCATAAACCTCGGACTTAGCCTCAAGACACGGATCTTCTCCGTCGTCTCCTGAACGAAATCTGCACCAAACATGCTCCTCTCCCCCCCCCCCCCCCCGCTTAAGTCCAGCATAATGGTGTCCTACCCGACCTCCCATACAGAGCCTCATAGGGAGCCATCCCAATACTCGCCTGGTAACTGTTGTTGTACGCAAACTCTACCAGGTTCAGATGATCCACCCAATAACCACCATAATCTAGCACACACATCCTCAACAGATCCTCTAATGTCTGAATCGTCCTCTCAGACTGCCCATCTGTCTGAGGATGGTACGCTATGCCAATATGCACCTTAGTGCCCATCTCAGCCTGAAACGCCCTCCAGAACTCTGAAGTAAACCTCGGATCCCTGTCTAACACAATACTCGCTGGCACCCCATGTAACCTCACAATCTCCCGCACATATTTCCTAGCCAAAACTGCCGCTCCATCAGTCTTCTTGATGGCCAGAAAGTGTGCCGACTTGGTGAGACGATCCACAATAACCCAAATCGCATCATACGTCCGTGACACTGGCAACCCCGTCACGAAATCCATGGTAATCATATCCCACTTCCACTCCGGGATAGACAAACTCTGCAACATACCACTCGAAATCTAATGCTCAGCCTTCACCAACTGACACACCTTGTACGCTGCAACCCAGTTAGCTACATCCCTCTTCATCCCGACCCAGTGATAATACCGCTTCAGGTCACGGTACATCTTGGTCGCTCCTGGATGAATCGATAACATGCTCGAATGAGCCTCCCTCAGGATCTCCCGCCTCAGATCCTCGTCTTTGGGTAAACACACCCGCCCGTTCACCAGTATCATCCCACTCGCCGAGACCACATACTCTAAACCGGCCGTCTTAGAAGCATCGATCAAACCCTAATCCTTCTCCTGAGCAACCTGAATCCTGCTCAACAAGTCTGCCTGGTTAGCTGTCTCTAACCCCAACGGCTCCTGTGAGATCACACACAACCTCAAGGTACTGATCTCGCTCACCAGAGCCTCCATGTCCTACTCGTGATCTGAAGCAACCCTCTTCCGATTCAACGCATCTGCAACTAGATTAGCCTTACCTGGATGGTACCCAATCACCAGGTCATAGTCCGCAACTAACTCCATCTAGCGCCTCTGTCTCTGGTTCAGCTCTGGCTGAGTGAAGAAATACTTCAGACTCTTATGGTCTGTGAATACCTGCACCTTCCCGCCATACAGATAAGACCTCCAAATCTTAAGGGCAAATATCAGCGCAGCCAACTCCAAATCGTGGGTAGGGTAGTTGCACTCGTGCTTCCTCAACTGCCTTGAAGCATATGCAATAACATTTCCCTGCTGCATCAGTACACATCCCAGACCAACTCCAAAAGCGTCTGTATACACCACGTAAGGCTCACCCGGCTCGGGTAACGCCAACACCGGTGTACTCGTCAACATCTCCTTCAGCTTCCCGAAACTCTTCTTGCAAGCTGAAGACCACACAAAAAGGACATCCTTCCCTGTCAACTACGTCATCGACTGCGCCATACTCGCAAACCCCTTGACGAACCTCTGATAATAACCCGCCAACCAAGAAAACTCCTGATCTCAGTGGTACTCCTCGGTCTAGACCAACCTCTGATAGCCTCAATCTTAGCTGGATCTACAGAAACTCCCTCTGCAGACATCACATGGCCAAGAAAGCTCATCTCTCGCTACCAACAACTGCATTTACTCAACTTCGCGTACAGCTTCTGCTTCCGCAACTTCTCCAGAACCAACCTCAAATGCACCTCGTGCTCCACCGGTCTCCTCGAATACACCAGAATATCATCTATAAAAATGATCACGAACACATCCAGATACTCCTAGAACACCCGGTTCATTAACCTCATGAACGCTGCTGGCGCATTCGTCGACCCGAAAGGCATCACCACGAACTCATAATGCTCATACCTCATCCACGATGACAATCCAGATGAACCCTGTACCGATCCAGCCAATCCATCCCCAGAATAACAACGTACAGCTCTACCGGACTAATAATCAAATCTGCTGGCATTAACTCTTCTACCACCAGAATATCCACACCCCGAGCCCGTCCGAAAGTAGCCAAAGACCTTCCTCCGGCAACTCTAACTACTCGAGGCTGCTCACCGGAATCGGTCCAGATACTGCTGCTCTCCGCACAGTCTGGAGTAATGAAGCAATTTGACTCTCCCGAATCAACAATACGTGGGACTCATACCCGCGTATCCTGAGAATCATCCTTCCTAGGACAGCTTGCCAACTTGTGATCCATGCTCCCATACCCGAAGCATCCCGGACCACCCTGACCTCTCTGACTCAGTCCCAAAGGGCTCTCTCACTTCCTCTTCTGTCCTTGCGCAGGCTTACCGCCCTTTCTCGGAACCACCTGCTGCTGCGATCTCTTTGGCTGAACAAACGATCTCGCCACCACCTACTCTCTCAGATCCTCCTCGATCGACGCAGGTGTCTCCACCAGCTCCGCCCTCGAAGCATACTTACTCACTCTACAGTGAGTACACAAATCAGCTCGAAGTCCCCTCAGGAACCTCTTTACCTGAGCCTGCTCGCCCTCCATACCTCTGCTAGCATGAAACATGAGTCGACTGAACTCCGCATCGAATTCCTGTCCCGACTGGTCACCCAGAGTCAACTCCAAAACCTCATCTCTAACCGATCCATTCTCCTGCGGAAAGAACTTGGCATTAAACTCTGCCAAAAAGTCATCTCAGGCAATCTCTACCTGCACCCTCCTGGCTACAACACCTCTCCACTAGAGATGCGTCTTACCATCCAGATAATGCACTGCTAGGTCTACTCGGTATAGAGAGGAACTACTCATCCCCTCGAGAGAACTACTCATCTCTCAGTTAAGTACTTGGTAACTACTCATACCCAAGTACAATGCAATACCGTCCACTACTGTCTCAACCACCTGACCCACCCGGTCAGGACCACTATAGATCAACTCACATGATCTCTGAGTTCTACATCTAGTCCTATGCCCATAACCACGTATCAGACATTGATTACTCTCAACTCATAACTCATAACCACACCACTCCCATTCTCAGGATCACATCCTTTGAGCTAGTAGTATACAGGGGAAATCCTCATTTCCTAGAGAAATCAATTCTTAACACCTATAACATCACTGACTAGAACTACCTCAATTGGTCTCCAATTATAAGAAATACGCATCTTCTGCATATGCTCCATCATCCCAAGACAAGATGGAAGCTCATCCACAACCGCAACCCTTGGCTGCACCCCAGCCCCACCTGGTTGTACTCTAGCCCCACCTGGCTGAACACCAGCCACACTCGGCTGAACTCCAGGAGCCTGACCCTGAGCCGGTACCCCACCTGGTAACCGCTCCAGAATCATCTGTAGCAGACCCGCCAGACTATCATCTCAATCCTGGCCGACACCTGCGACAGCACCCCCACCTGGGTCTGCCGCACCGCCAGCCACACCGGGAACCCCACTAGTCCCACTAGCCCTCACATTGGTACTCGCAGTGGCCACACTCACGGATCCCTCCTAATACGTCTGCGAATCAGCCACCTGCTCCTGCGTGGTCTTCTAGGCCACACTCGCGGCAGCAGACTCACTCTCAAGTCCCCGCCCGTGCCTACGCCCACCACGACCACCTTGGCCTCCCCGGCCTATACCTCTAGCAACTCTAGTACCTCGACCCATCACTCTGCACTAACCAGCAGATTACTAAGCACTAGAAAAACAGAAAAGCAAATAACACTTACCGTGGAATCTCATTGAAGGCTCAGAAGAGATGATCTAGGACTCCATACCCACACAACAATCAATCAACTATTCAAACAATCAGTCAATCAATCACCCGCCCTAGAACCATAAGGGCTTTGATACCAAAATGAAACAACCCGACCCAAAAATTTAAAATTTTTCCCTTCAGATTATTATCATCACAGATAATAATCTTCAATTAGGCCAATACAAGCAACGCGGAACAATTAAACATAAACCATAAGCATCAATCAATAAATCTCATACTTTATTAATTCTCTAAACTGTTCAATTCAATCAAATTCCAGAATAAATCCAATGACAACAAGTTCAGAATTCACTAGCACCCTATCAATTCTAACAATCCAACCATACAAGCGAGACCCTAGATCCTCTCCACTTCCTGGCCATGATTCTACGATCATATTTTCTCTTTACCTGCAACACATGGCAAAAAGAGTTGCGTGAGTATTATCATAAATACTCAGCGACGCGGTCATCCCGTCTACAAGCTATTTATACATAAGCATAAACAATAGATACAATACTAGGATGAGCATACACAAGCATTCACGAAACAATCAAACACGAACCAATCCAGGAACTTTGTGTCGATCGACACAACCTCTAGGTGTCGATCGATACACAGCCCATGTCGATCGACACAACCACTAGGTGTCGATCGACATACAACCCCGTGTCGATCGACACACCACCCTAGTGTCGATCGACACACAACCTTAGTGTCGATCGACACGACGTAGCAGAACCCAGAAAACGAGCGTGTCCTCTCATGGCTCGAATCTGTCGCGATTCATCGAGTATCCTGCACAATTTCATTCACAAAACACACGGAATCCAACAAGCAATCGCATTCTACCCATTCCTTACACTCATGTAAGTCTATGGTCACGCACTCACCTCGATTTCGGATTGAAAAGTTGACGAACGACGAAGAACACGAAGAAAGCCTCTGATTCGTCCTTCCCAGACCCAAATCAACCCAGCAACAATCCTTCCTCGTTCCCAAAAGCCTCCTATGCAATCCCCAGCCTCAAGAACCCTCAAAAATCACCCAACACTTCTGATTTCAGACTTTTCTCTCAAACCCTCTGATTTGCGGCCAAAAGAGAGACAAAACGCGTCTGTTCCTCTTTAAATACGAACCCTAGGTTCCCTAAACCGATCCGCCGAACCGGACAATTGGAACCAAACCGATCGGTCCAATTTTACCCCGTGTCGATTGACACACACCACTCGTGTCGATCGACACACCTCCAACTATCCGACTTCTCACAAGTCAAAGTACCCGTGTCGATCGACACACCTCACCCGTGTGGATCGACACACCTCACCCGTGTTGATTGACACTCCAACCAAATTCCACTTTTTGGTTCACGGGCATTACAATATGCACATCTTCTTTGAATGGTAGTGACACGTAAAATTCTTTGTTGAGCCAAAGTGGATTGTTGCATTTTTGGAGGAATTCTGTATGAGAATAAGCCCATGATGTTGTCGTCATTTCTTCCTTAATTTGATCGAACTTAGCAGACACAGAGCCTTCAATGGTAAATAATCGCGGTATTGTTGTGAAGGCCGTGTACCATGCTTTCCATCTTATTCCACGTGGTTCAATCGAGATGTCAAAGTTGTTCTTCAACTCTGAGTATGAATCCCATCCGAGAATAAGGTCTTTCCCGGGTGCAGTAGAGCCAAGTACTTCTGTCGTAATCTGGCATCCTGGAAAGAGTTCGATTGTTATCGGCTTTTATTTGAGCTTGATGGTCAAAGAGTTGGAGTTTGCAACACGAAACTCTTGTTGATATGGTAGCCACATAGATGATGAGAGAATCTTGGGATTCATAATTGTTGTATGGGCCCCAGTGTCGATAAACGTGATGACATGTACTGGGTCTTCGTGATCTGCTGGATCGAAGACTGTCACCGGGAAGTGAGGTGCTTGTATCTCTCCTTGTCGCGGCATCTTAGTAATCTTGAAGCAGCAATCCGTTTCTTCGCCGGAGTTTGCTTCGTCGGATTCGTCATATTCCGAATATCCACAAATAGCATCGTTTTCGTCGTTATCGTAGGATAGAACAGATTCCAAATCGTGGCCGTCAAGATCAATATCTGGTGCGATGTTGGATATCGAATTGATGAGATACTGCTTCTTCTTGGTAGATTTGTTTGGACAATGTTTGGCGAAATGCCCTTCTTTGCGGCACAGAAAATATTTTGTCCCTTTGGCGAAGCTTCGTTTCTTTTTGAAAAATCGCCGTCGTCTGAATTTGGTGGATTGTTTCTTTTTAAACCTTCCATGCTTGCCGTTTGTATTGCATGAGCACGACTTCTTGGGTTTTTAGCATTTGATTGATAAATCTGGCCTGGCACATATCTTGGACAAATGCTTGGATTTATCCATGAATTCCATCCAGAACTCTTTCTGTTTGCACAGTTTATCGAGAGTCCTGAAGACATATTGTTGAATCTGGCCAATTGAGATCTCTTCAATCGTCTGCTTCTGGTCTCGGATGTATATCTTATTTTGTTGACTAAGATAATCTTCAACTAAAGATAGATACACCTGCTTTAGGCTTGGATTGTTGAGACCGTTGAGAGCGTATTATCTTTTGGTCTGTCTCTCGAAGTGCTTAGCTAGATCTCGTTTTTTCATTGAGCAACACTTTGCAGTGTAGAACTCTTCTTGCAGTTTGTCTCTGAGATGCGTAGGTGTACCGATAAATTCTCTGTGAATCTCGCCGAGAAGCAACGGTATGGTTGTTTGATAAACCTGTTGCTATTTGTATTCTCCGAGGGAGTTCCACCATTTTTTTAGTGCACCTGATAGCCTTGCTGTGAATTGTTGTATCACCATTGGTAATGGTGATGTAATGGTTTTTGAGGTCATCCAAGCATGAAATTCATCGAGACGATCATTCCATTTGTCATAAGGAATGTCATCAAAAGTAAATACCATGATCTTCGAAGCAAATTGCTTCGTTGGTATTTCCTATTGTAGGAGCGTGTAACTCATGTCTTTGTCAGTAGAGTACACCTCGTTTATGTTTGGTTCTTCCTTGGGAGCAGATGGACCATCACCTATGGCGAACTGCTTAGGTAATGACTCCTCGTCGGAATCCGTCTTGTAGGTGTTGGAGCTTGAATCAGAAAAATGACTGATTCGTGCGATCGGCTTTGAAGATGATGTTTCTTGTTCTTGCGTAGTCTTAGGTTTGTGAACAGAGTCTTCTGAGTTCTTGCCGATAGTCTCAAGGAGGCTAGTCATCGAGAATTCAATTATTCCGATGTCTTTTCCCTTGTCCTTGTTCTTTATATCTTCACCAGACTCATGACTTGAGGAAGACGTGAGAGCTGGTTTCTTGGACGGGTTGATCTGAAATTCCGATTCTTTTGGTCTTCGAGGTCTTGCTTGTGTCAGTTTAGGATGTGGATTGTTGAAAGAAAGAGGAGGGATAAAGACTTTTGGGCACAGATACACTTTACACACCATGTATTCTAGCCATAAATTAATATGGTTATATGACAAATTATAAATATTTTCATGGTTAGTTTTGCCAATTACCTTAAGGTTATAGGTCCCTTCTTTGTTTTCTTGTTCTTTATTTTTGCTTCTATATATATATATATATATATATATATATATATATATTATAAACTATATAATAAACTATATTATTATAAACTATATAATACACACCATGTATTTCATATTTATATGCTATGTATATGAAATATTATAAGTGGTAGTACGAGAGAGAGGGAACGAGAGTATGAGAGTAGGAAGTATCAAAGCTTTAGTGAATAGGTTTATTTCTCTTAGATTTACTCTTCATTTACATAAGAGTGTGCCTATATATAGGCAAATGAAATGAATATTAAAAACAAAGACCGACTTATTTAGTAGATCAAGATGATCAACAATTTGAGATAAGTTACACTTAGAGATAAACTCTATTTTGAATAATCATTCTTTATTATAATACTCCCCCTTGTTATCTATAGTATATTGTGCATTATCTTGTTAAAAACTTTATCACAGAAAAACCCCGTGGAACAAAAACCATGACAAGAAAAAAGAGTACAGACTTACCTTGGAAAAGATATATATAATCTTGTCTTTATAGATTTCGTAAATGGTGCATTCCGATATTCTGAATATGTTTTATGAATGTTGTAGTCGGAAAAGCCTTTGTAAACAAATCTTCTGCGTTATCAGTTGAGCGAATATATTGAACATCAATCTCCTTTTTCTCTTCGAGTTCCCTAGTGTAAAAGAAAAATCTTGGAGGAATATGTTTCGTCCTATCACTCTTTATGTAGCCTTCTTTGATTTGAATAACACATGCAAAATTATCTTCAAATAATATTGTAGGCTCTTTGATGGTGGTTATTCCGCTTGTTTCTCGAATATGTTGAGTTATTGATCAGAGTCATATACATTCTCTGCATGCTTCATGAAGTGCAATGATTTTCAGCATGATTCGAAGAAGTGGCTACCAAAGTCTGTTTCTGACACCGCCATGAGATCGCAGTTCCACCAATTGTAAAAACAATTCAGTTTGCGTCGAGCTTTATGCGGATCTGATAAATAGTCCGCATCTACAAAAACAACTAAATCAACCTCGGGGTTTCTTGAATAAATTAATCCAAAATCAATCGTACCTTGAAGATAACGGAATATGTAGTGTTTTATTCCGTTCCAATGTCTACGCATACGCGACGAACTGTATCTTGCTAGTAGATTAGTAGCAAAAGCTATATCTTGTCGAGTGCAATTAGCAAGATACATAAGTCCACCAATAGCACTCATATAAGGTACTTCAGGACCTAACATTTCCTCGTCATTTTCACAAGATCGAAATGGATCCTTGTTAACATCAATCGATCTATTGATCATTGGAGTACTCGAAGGAGTCGCTTTATCCATATTAAAGCGTTTTAACACCCTTTTGATGTAATTTGATTGATGCACAAAGATTCCATTTTTAAAATGTTCTATCTGAAGCCTTAGACAAAATTTTGTCTTTCCAAGATCTTTCATTTCGAATTCTTCTTTCATATGAGTTCCAATTATGTTCAAGTCATCTACATATACTGCAATGATCACAAATCCTGATGAAGATTTCTTAATAAACATACAAAGGCATATCGCATTGTTGATGTATCCTTTACTCAACAAATATTCACTAAAGCGATTATACCACATGCGTCCGGATTGCTTTAACCCATAAAGTGATCGTTGTAATTTGACCGAACATATTTCCTTAGATGATTCTTCGTGCATTTTTCATCCTTTTGGGATCTTTAATCCTTCTAAGAATTTCATGTATATATCATTATCAAGTGATCCATAAAGATATGCAGTCACAATATCCATAAGATACATTTCTACATTTTTAGATGTCGTTAAGCTCATTAAGTACTTGAATGTGATTGCATCCATAACCGGAGAATATGTCTCTTCATAATCAATTCCCGGTCTTTGAGAATTAATTATGGATGTTGGAAGAATATGTTTCGTCCTATCACTCTTTATTGTTGGAGGTCTTAATTTTTATTTTTATTTAGTTTGAACTAGATTTTTTGTTATTCCCCCAATTAGTTTGGACTATTATAAATTTTATTTTTCTAATAAATTTGGACTTAAATTTACTTTGGACTATTACAATTATTTTGTTAGTTTTCCACTTTTAATTTTATTTTTTTAAATTAATTTTAAATTTTAACACATGTAATCATGTGATTAATATAAGACACATGTCATGATCTAATAAGTTATAATTTCGTATACGTGTTGCACTCTCATCGTGTGTATTCTTTTATATAATAAGATGTTTGCCATCGTGTCAAATTTGTAAATAAACTCTTACCATATGTTTTTTTTTTTTGAACAACACTCTTACCATTTGTCTATATAGCAAATTCAACCTAAAACACAATTGTTTTTCCTTAATAATGTGGTATTTTCAAATGTTCGAAAAAAAAGGTGGTTTTTTAGAATGAATATGATTTGGATTCAAATCTCAATATCACATTCGAAAAAACAATCTACAAAAAAACGAAAAAATAAATATAAAAAAATGAGCAAGAGAAAAAGAGAGAGAAGCAAGAAAGTGAGGGCTACAGAGTAAAGAGTAAAGAGAAGCTGAGAATCCGTGAAGGTTGCAGTTGCGGTAAGTTTGAAAGGTCCCCCACACTTATCACTCACTCAACATGCACTCTCCTCACATTTTATTCACATTTTACATTTTGACCCTTGTTCTTTTATTTCTGCCTTTATTCACTTTCTCTTTTGAGCTTTTTCTTGTTTGTTATACTATAATTTAAACTTTAAACATTAAGAATAGTATAGATAATTAGATATAAATGATCAAATGCCGAATCTTAAATCTGCAAGTGTCGTTGATCAAAAGTTGATGAGGTTACAGAATAATAAAATTACTAACATATTGATTACCAAGTTAATTACCATTAATTAGGTCTAATTAATGTTCACGAGAACCAAAATCCTTTCTTGTTAACATAATCTACTGGTAAAAAACCCCTTATGGCTTAAACGTGTAGTTTTTATATCCTATCCTGTGTTTTTTTCTGAAAAGACTTGAGCATTAATCATTATCATGGATTCCATTTCCATAATATAAGCTGACGAAAATTCAATATTAAGATAACGATTAGACAGAGTACAGTGTCTTATGTGTGTTGAAAATATTAAACAAAATCCAAAATCACTAAATAGTTAGTTAATTTTATAGTCAGAAAAATGACCAAGCATGCCGCATGCACCAACTTACATACAGTTTAGAGCAGTGTTTATAGATATTAACGAAGTGTATAATTATTCCCAACACTAAAGTTAAAAGTTGTGTCTGAAATCACGATGTCAAAACTAGATTCGATTCCGTTATTGGTATCAACCAAAAAAAAAGGTGCTCATTTTATTTGGAATTCTAATTCAGGATATATCATATGTATTTTTCTTGAACACTATATTATATATAACTGGATTCATTTCCTTTATGCATGGCCACTATATTTTTGTAAGTGGTCAATGTTTTGAAATCTGATATCACTAATCATCTTTCACTGCTCAATGGATGTTTGATGCTTCTCTTATCGTCAATGTTTTCAAATCCGGACTGGACCGGCCGGTTCGACCGGTTGAACCGCGACCCGGCAAGATTTCCGGTCTGGGTTTTAAATAAAACCCAAAATCCTATTAAACTGTTAAAACCCAAAAGATCCGCTAAAATCCGGCAATCCGGGCGGTTTCCGGTTTTTGTAAAAATAAAAAGATTTATGAGTGTATTAATAATAAAAAATTTTACATCAACGGAATATTAATTTTAACAAACGAAATAGTGCAGAGAAATTAATGGACAATGGAAAGAGAAGATGAACCAACCAAAATTTAAAAGTTTATTAAGATAAAGATTAGGATTTTTGATTTTTTGTATTATTTTATTACGTATTTTTAATATTTTTAATTAACAATTAATTTGTTTTTTATTTCTTCTTTATTGTTAAGGGTTTCTCTTTATTTCTTCATCAATTTTTTAATCGTTTGCTTTATTATTATCATTTATCATCAATATAATTTAACAAATTTTATGATAACTTTTCTATGAGAAAGATTTAAAAGTTTAAAAATAAAAACTAATTAAAACATACACTAAATATTTATTTTGATCACTATACTTATTTGATATATTTTTATTTTATTTTTTATATTTATAAAACTATATAAATTTATATAAATTTACTAAAATTCATTAATCAATTGATCCGCGGTTGACCCGGTTCAACCGGCTGACCCGGTGACCCAGCTGGTACTCCGGTTCGTTATCCGGATCAGGTTTAGAAACATTGTTTATGGTTAAAGATCATATATTTATTCTTCGGACAATTTTAAAAATGTTATTTTTAGTCTATTCATTTTAAAAAATATCACTAATTAAATTTAAATGGACTAAATTATCTTTATTTATTAAAAGTAGGGTTTTATGAAGATTAAGGTTTAAGATCTAAGGCTTAGAGAAATGTCTGGAGAGCGTTTTTGTGAGACATATGTTTGGAACCTCAAATTTTCTAGGGCCCATTATTTTATTTTGTTTTATTTAAAAATATATATTTTGTTTTTTAGTATTGTTGTGAAGAAGAAGATATGTTAGACGAGTGGTGGGTCATTCTATAAACATAAATGTTAACTAACTAAATACCTCTTGTAGAAGCCCCTTGGATTAGTGATCAAGAGTTTAAAAGCTTCAACACCATGTATGGGGTTTGAATCCCAGACAATACAGTTTCTTGTAGATTAATAGAGAAAACGCTTTTCGAAGGTTCTAAAGTGCTATAAGTTGAGCCATTCATCGTCTAGGGAGACCATGTCCATAGTTGGAGATGTCGTATATGCAGAGCTGTTCGTCGGGGAGAGTTTGTCCATCATAGAAGAAATTGTACAAGTAGAGCCGTTCATCGGGGAGAGCTTGTCCATCATGGGAGATGTCGTACATGGAAAGCCATCATAGACGCATATGTTGAGTATCATCATAATTATATCAAATATATCTAATGACGATGTAATAGAGTATATGATAATTAAGTGATAAAAACAATTAAATACCTCCTTCTTTTATATTAGTCGGAGTAAAAACTGAAAAAGTAAAATAGTTAAAAAATTTTTTAGCTTTCATAATAAATTGACACACTTTATTACACTACAAGAAAACAGCACTTTAGCGTCGGCAGTATTCGACGCTAAAACGACGCTAAAACTGCTTAGCGTCGTTTTAGCGTCGAAGTACGTTTCGACGCTAAACCGTCGACGCTAAACCATTTTCAACGCTAATTCGACGCTATATTAGCGGCGGAAAAAAATTCGCCGCTAAAACGACGCTATAATTCGACGCTAATTCGACGCTAATTTGCGTCGACTTAGCGTCGATCAAGGTCGATGCAAAGAAATCGACGCTAATTCGACGCAAATTAGCGTCGAATTAGCGTCGATTTCTTTCTTGTAGACGCCGCTAATTCGACGCTAATTTGCGTCGAATTAGCGTCGTTATTAACATTTTAAAAAAAAAAAATTTAAATTATAAATTATAAAATATAATAAAAATTAAATTATAAAATATTAAATTTTTTTTTTTAAATTATAAAATATATTAAAAATAATAATATTACAAAAATTAAATTATCCGATACAAAAAAAATTAAAACGCTAATGAGGAGGCGGTTGTTGGGTCCTTAGGTTGATGACATCGTCTCGGATCATCTGTTCGGATTCCTGCTCGAACTGCGATGGACCGTCAGGTGGAGGAGGCGGTGGAGGAAACTGCAACCCTTGCATGGCAGTTGCTAATGACGGATGATCCTCTGCGATGATGTTGAAAAGACTCGTCAATGCTCCGAGTCTAGTCTCTATGTGCGTCTCTAGCTGCGAAATCCTACTGTTAGCAGCATCCAACTGTCTCGTCAATTCCGGCTGAGACGGACCCGACGTGTAGGAAAATCGAGCAGACGTAGAAGCTGCTGGGACATCCCTGATGGATCCAACACCCATCGTTCGTCCTTTCTTCTTCGGTGCAACCTATAAAATAAAAATGTTATACAAAATATTGTAATAAAAAATAATTTTAAATATATTATAAGAATTTAAAAAATTACCTCCTCGTATAGTCTATCCAAATCTTGGACACCCATCGTAGACTGGACAGATTCGTCTAGCTCTGCCAGTCATGCGTTGTACTCGTTGAACGTTTGTTCCGCTTGAGCGGTAACAAACGTCCCATCCTTCTTCCGATGAGTTTTCTCCATCACTTTGTGCATCGGAGGAAGATCACCGCCGGCAGCCTGTTAAACAAAAATAAACATATAAAAAAATATAATATATAATAAATAAATATTTAAAATAAATTAAATAAATTATGTTAATTAAAATATTACCATGTTGATGCGTACTGTGGCGTATGATGATTGACCCGCACAATGCTTTGAAGGTCCATCTCCTTCGGCCACCGGCGTAAGACGAGCTGCAGAACACTTCCCCGCTCTAATCACTGAATGGGGGTCCTCCCAAAACCGCACTAGTCCCGACCAAACATCGGGATCCATCCCTATCGGCCTCCCCGCATCGCCTTTCGCGCGCCACGCTTTCTTCAAGTTCCCGACGTAGCCGTTTAGACGCTTTAGCGCCTTACGCTCGAACTCCGCTCGCACGTCGAAAGTACGGAATTCCTCCCAGTGCCACCCTTGCTACAAAAATACGAATAATGTTAGAAATATATTTAAAATTAAATACTTTAATTAATAAAAATAAATAATATAAAATGACTTACCGCCCATGACTCGAACCAAATATCCCGAACATGCTGCGGGGTCTGGCTCCAATTAGCGTGGGGCATCGTGAAATAGGCAGCGATGGCCTTGGTGACCGAACGCGATACCTTGTTATCGCTAAACCTGTTAAAAAAAATTACAATGATTTAATTATAATTTCTAATTAAAAATTAAATAACCAAAATTAGCGTTTTTCAATTAGTAATATTGTAAAAGATGTAATCATACCATAATGTACCAGGAGGCCTCATCGGATGGAGACTCTGGACCCGTGTCTCTCGTCCAGGTTGGCGGAGAAGCTCGGTAATCCGCATAATCAGAGGCGCGTTTGCCGGTGGCGGCTCAGAGTGCTCATCGGAAGGGTGTGCTTCGTCTTCTTCTGGCTGTGTCTCTGGCTGAGGCGGTGGCGGTGGCGGTGGCGAAGCCCGTGGCGGAGCTCGTGTCGGAGCCCGGGGCGGAGCCCGTGGCGGAGCCCGAGGACGATAGTTCGCAGCCTGCGAACCGGACCCCGACGCTGATCCGGATCCGCGTCGAGCATCGGATCCGGGAACCGTAACATCGTCGCCAAATAACTGGCCGTATGAAAGAGGTGCTCGATCCGCCTATAAAATAAAACAAAATTATTAAATTAAAACATGTAAAATATAAATTCATAAATAAATTAAAACAATTGTTATAGAAATTTTGTTGAACAATTCATAAATTCTTAAATTTTATAAATACAAACACATAAATCCATAAATCCATAATTTTCAAAAAATTGATAAATTCTTTTATTTTACTTTACATAAATAAATTTCATAAAATATAAATTCATAAATTCGATTTTATTTTTGCCAAATTTATAAATTAGTAACTTATCAAATCTAAATTTATTTTCTACATATTTCCTAAAATCTATTTAAAATCAACTTTGTTCATATCAAAATTTCCTAAAATATATATATCATATCAAATTTCCTAAAATATTTTTCGTATATATTTCTTAAAATCTATTTCATATCAAAGTTGCCTAAAATTTAATTCCTATATATTTCCTAAATTTAATATCAAATTTCCTAAAAAATATTTCCTATATATTTCCTAAAACCTATTTAATATCAAATTTCCTAAAATATATTTCCTATATATTGATTAAAATCTATTTCATATCAAACATCCTAAAATTTAATTCCTATATATTTCCTAAATCTATTTTATATCAAATTACCATCAAATTTAATTACCAATTATATATAAAAAATTACTAATATATATATAAATTATAAAAAAAAAAAAACATTTACCATGTATAGGTTTCGGTGGTGGTGGGAGGCCGAGAGAGAGAGGCTGTTCCGGCGGTGGTGGGAGGGAGAGAGAGAGAGAGGCTGTTCCGGCGGTGGTGGGAGGGAGAGAGAGAGGCAGCCGCGGTGGTGGGAGGGAGAGAGAGATCCGCGGTGAGGAGGGGAGAGAGAGGGTGATGCGCGGTGGTGGGAGGGAGAGAGGTGGCTGTTCCGGCGGTGGTGGGAGGGAGAGAGAGAGCGCTTCCGGCGGTGGTCGGAGGGAGAGAGACGGTGAGGAGGAAGAGAGTGAAAGTCAGAAGTGAGGAGGAAGAAGAAGAAGAAGGGGCTGTTCGATTAAAATAAAACCGTGATCCGACGCTAATTCGACGCTAATTTGCGTCGACTTAGCGTCGAATTAGCGTCCAATGGTTTAAAAAATTTCAATCGGTTTGACCAAATCTGTTTGAAATTTTTTCGGTTTACCGCCATTGGTTAAATCAAATTAATTCAATATAACGTCGATTTTGCGTCAAAACCAAAAATTTGATGCGGTTTACGTTCTAAACCCTAAACCCTAAGTGTCAAATTTGTTTGATTTAGCGTCGAATTAGCATCGGAAAATTACAATTTCGACGCTAATTTGACGCTAATAGCGTCGAATTAGCGTCGAAATTTGCCCCTTCGATGCTAATTCGACTCTAGATCGACGCTAAGTGTTTGTTTTTGATATAGGGTAACGAAACCGTCACTGATATGAACACACTATTTGTCATTTCATTCTTTGTTGTTTCCGAATATTTTGAAATTTTGAAATTTTTCGTACTTATTTATATGAGTTCATATAAGGTATGAACTTATATGTAAAACTATATAGTTATTTGAAATCTTGATATATTACATTTAACTATTTTAATTATGAATAAATTCTTATGTATTCGCTACTAAGATTCAATCGTAACTACATATGCTTCACTCTGATGCTAAAATTTTTACCAGATACCCTAATTTAGGGGTTTTGGTGCAGGAATAGCGTCGAATTAGCGTCGATTTCTTCATATGGGGTCAATACGACGCTAATTCGACGCTAATTTAGCGTCGAATTAGCGTCGAACTAGCCCAGAATGATGGATTCGACGCTAATCTCCGAACCACACCTCTTACATATTTTTTATATTAAATTTTTTATAAATTAAAATTATTTTACGTATTAGAAAAATTCGAAAATGTATAGGTTTGCAAATTTAAATTATCCGGCATACAAATAAAAATGCTTATATGATTTTTTTAAAATTAAAATTTTTATATCATTAAAATATTCTAAAAATTCGAAAAATTTGCAAATTTAAATTATCCAGCATACAAATAAAAATGTTGTTATACAAATGAAATAAAAAGACAAAGTAATATATGATTCACTCTGAATCGTCATTTGAGTTCTCGTCATCCTCATCGGTACTTTCTCCACTCTCGTTTGCGAAATCGTCTTCGGGGTTTTCTGCATCGGTAGCATCCGGAAGTATTTCAGCTTCTCGATTTTGCGGATCTGTAAGAATGATGTTGTCTATATCTTGTTCTGGAGTTGTTAGATCCACGGCATTTTCATATTGCATAGGAGCGTCGTCAGATTCAACTATCATTCCTCTGGGAGCTATTTTAAGCACAGATAACCATGAGATCCCTGTTTTTCTGACACGTGGATATGGAATGAAACAAACTTGATCCGCTTGTGATGCAAGGACAAATGGATCGTACTTTGCATAAGAACGCGATCCGTTAACATCGATGACACCAAACTTTCCTACTCGAACCCCTCGCCCGAGAACTGGATCAAACCACTCGCATTTGAAAAGGGTGCACTTTAAGTTAACCAAACCAGGGAATTGCACTTGAACAATGTCTTGTATAATGCCATAAAAATCTGTGTCCCCGGCTCGAACTACCACACCATAGTTTGCAGTTGCTCTATTTTTTCCACGTTCAAACGTATGAAACACATAACCTCGTGTAAAATACATTGGAGATGACGTAATTTTCCCCAACGGACCTTGGATCAACTCTCTAAACCATACAGGGTATGATGTGTCTCCATAAGCAACCTAGCAAATACAGTATACACATTGTAAATATAGTATACACATTTATATATATGTTTTTACAGATGACCTGAATATATATAATTTGTTTTGAACGTACCTGAGTTCTCAACCATTTAGCAAAGTGTAGATCTTTACGTTTTTCAATCTCACCGGCGGAAGCATTTGGGAAAGCCTCGTTAACTTGGCGAATGAATTCACTAATACAAAATATAGTTATAACAAATGTTTTCAAAACATATATAAGTACAAAAATAACCCTTACTTCAATCCATAGTTGGTAACTATAATATGTACCTCAAAAATGGGCTGACTTCGTCGCATTGTAAGAGAATATATGTGTGTGCGCAATTGTAGTCTTCGTATGAGAACCAGTCTTCCTCTCTTGTGATTCCGGCATGCCTACCAACTGCACAGAATATATCTGGGACATCAGAAACTGGATACGTTTGCGCGATGCCACCATCGTCGTACCTACGTGGAGCTCTTTTTCGTGTCCGGACAGTTGGAGAGAAGTAATATGAGCTGAAATGAGAGGTTTCTTCGGTTATACTTCCCGCAACAATTGATCCCTCAACTCTAGCCAGGTTTTTTGCCTTTCCTTTTAAGTGTTTCATGAATCTCTCAAAAGGATACATCCAACGAAACTGAACGGGCCCTCCTAAATCGGCTTCGTGAGGAAGATGGACAGGAAGATGCTCCATAACGTCAAAGAATGATGGAGGGAATATCTTCTCTAAGTTGCACAACAATATAGCGATGTTATTGTTTAGTTGTTGAATTCCATCCTCCGTCAGAGTTCGCACACACAGATCTCGAAAAAATGCGCCAACACCTAAAACCATAGTCCAATATCAACAAAAACACAAATGTAATTTTTCACGCATCATTTGTTTAGATATTTATATATCGTTATAGAAAATATACCTGCAAGTGATTGTTGCACGTTCGTTGGTAAAAGCTCTGCAAATGCGAAAGGCAATAATCTCTCCATAAACACATGACAATCATGACTCTTCATACCAGAGAATTTTTTCCCTTGCTCCACAGACTTAGAGAGTTTTGACACGTATCCATCTGGGAACTTAACTTCGGTGGAAACCCAGTTGAAGAATGTTGATTTGCCTTCGCTTGACAATCTAAAGATAGGCACTGGAGCTCTCCCATCTCCCGTGAGATGTAACTCAACTCTAGAACATATAAGAGGCAAATCCAATCTAGACTTCAAGTTGTCTTTAGACTTGCCTGAAACGTTTAAGATGGTGTGCATGATGTTATCGAAAAAGTTTTTCTCAATGTGCATGACATCAAGATTGTGGCGCAATAGATGATCCTTCCAGTACGGTAGATCCCAGAAAATGCTCTTCTTATGCCAATTATGTTCGACAAGGTATCCATCTGGGAGATTGGTCGGGATGTTAAGCCAGTTACCACCACGTTTTGCTGTGTCCTGAGCTCCCCAATAATCAAGTTGACCTTCAATTTGCTCTCCTGAAAGATATGGAGGTGGGGGGATACGTACACGTTTGCCCTTTGTGAATAGTCTTTTGTTCCCCCGGTACGGATGGTTCATAGGGAGAAACCTCCGGTGACAATCAAACCAACAAGATTTTCTACCATTTTTAAGTTGGAATGCATCTGTTTCATTTTGGCAATACGGACATGATAACCTACCATGTGTTGTCCAACCAGATAACATTCCGTATGCTGGAAAATCGCTTATCGTCCACATAAGCACTGCTCGCATGGTAAAATTCTTCCGCCTGGAGTAATCAAAAGTACGAACCCCATGAGACCACAACAAGTTCAACTCGTCAATCAGCGGCTGTAAAAACACATCAATAGATCTTCTTGGATGCTTCGGACCAGGGACTAAAATACTCAAAAACAGAAATTCCCTCTGCATGCACATATCAGGCGGAAGGTTATAAGGTGTCAATATAACCGGCCACAAAGAATATTGCCTGCCAGACATACCGAACGGACTAAAACCATCTGTACATAGGCCAAGATAAACATTGCGCTTCTCTTTAGCAAAATTAAAGTGTACCGATTTGAAGTGTTTCCAAGCTTTTGCATCAGAAGGATGATGAACTTCTCCTTCAATAGTTGAATGTTCCGCATGCCACCTCATTGATGCAGCTGTTCGTTCCGAATGGTATAGCCTTTGTAGCCTATCTGTTATGGGCAGGTACCACATTCTCTGCCACGGCACTTTACTTCTACCAGCTCCTTGGGGCTTAAATCTTGGTTTGTGGCAAAATCGACATTCCTGCAGATCTTCATCATCTTTCCAAAATATCATGCAATTGTCAATGCAAACATCTATCATCTGCGAGGGCAATCCTAAACTAGAGACTAGTTTTTGTATGTCGTAGTATGACTCAGCAGCTTGATTACCCTCTGGCAAATATTCTTTTAGAAGAGCTGCCCAATCATCCATGCAACTCTCAGATTGATTATGATCAGACTTTATTGTCATCATCCTAGATGCCAATGATAATTTAGACAGACCTTCCCTACAACCTTCATAGATTGGTTGGTTTGCAGAATCAAGCATATCATAAAAATTTTTAGCATCTGCATTGGGTTCCTCAGCAACATCAGGAGTAGACATAACTCCAGGAAATGCATCGGTTACCATTTCTTCGAACCTATTATGTTCTAACCCGACATCATGATCATTTTCTATAACAAATTGATGCTGATCATATTGCTCATTCGAATAACCCTGATCCATAGGTTGGTAACTAGTACTACCCGAAGTTTCATCTTCATATCCCTCTCCATGATAAAACCAAACATAATATTCAGGTGTAAACCCTCTATTAAATAAATGCGTACCAACTGTATCAATTGTCTGCGGCCTCGAATTTTTGCACTTGCGACAGGGACACACCATCACTCCGGTTCGTTGAATTGTAGGCACACTACTCGCTTGAGCCATGAAAATTTCAAGGCCGTTGAGGAACTCTTCTGAAAGCCCTCCATTTGCATCTTTACGTTGATACATCCAGCTTCTGAGTTCGTATATATCGCCCATTTTTTTTCTAAATTTTGTAAAAAAAATTTTTTTTTTTCTAAATTTTGTAAAAAAAATTTTTTTTTCCGAATTTTTTTTTTAAAATAAAAGCTGAATGATTATTGCGAGGGGGGTGGGTGGGTATAGATAGGAGAATTTAGCAGCGATTTTGCATCGAATATTTAGCATCGAATACCTTAGGGTCGATTTAGCATCGAATTAACGTCGAGTGTGCATCCAGGTAGGTAAACCCGTGTTTAATGTGTCTTCTACCTACCAATTTGAGGCTAATTCGACGCTATATTCGACGCTACGTGATCGATGCTAAATCGATGCTAATGTTGCATCGATTTAGCGTCGAATTCAGTCTTTAACTGGAATTTCGACGCTAATTCGACGCAAATTAGCATCGAATTAGCGTCGAATTTATTCGACCCTAATTAGCGTCGAATTAGCGACGAATATTTATAACGACACAACTTCGACGCAATTTCGACGCTATATTAGCGTCGAACCAATTCCGACGCTAAATTTCGACGCTAAATTACAGTTTTCTTGTAGTGTTAGCTTTTTAGCTTTCATAATTGAAACACTTTCTTAGTTTTCAGATAATGTATTTTTTTTAACGCTGTATTTCTATTATTATTATATCACAAGAATTGTTACATCGACGATTCTAGAACGGACAAATTTACCATCTTGATCCACGCCAGACGATTCTACTTTGCCCCACGCTGTAAATCTCGTGTAAGCTAGTCTTCATTAATCTGTATAAATGATAATAAATCGCTACTGGGATTCGAACCCAGATCTCTTGGTGTAAGATGTTTTAATTATCCCTTGACAAACCACTAGGTCAAGGAGGCTTCCACAATATTTTATGTAATTATGAGATCCCCGATTTTTAATTTCGTATCAGGGCTCAAATATCATAGAACCGGTCTTGCTTAGAGACTCTAAAACCCTAATAAATGTTTCGATCCCTAATGATGTGCAGGGTTTTATGCATGCAAACTTTAAATTTATAACCCTAGAAAAATTGCAAGTTTGCAGGATAGATTATGAATTAAGATAAGAAAATAAGCAAAATCGCAGGATATATGCAACACATAAGAAATCGAATTAGGATTTTAATACGAATTGTTCTAGAAATCAAATCACTAATATAAAATCTTTCCACTATCGTGGCTCTGATCCCTATGCTTTAACAACCTAATAGACTCAACTATCGCTGGTTGTTACAAGGTGAAAACACGCATTAACAAGTCAAATATTTGATTGTTCACTAAACTCCTTAACTAACCTATCAAATTGTTAAGACGCTTAGCTCATCAAATACTAGGTCCAGAGATATAACAAGCTATTGGAGAGTATATCAACCTAATATAAGTCACTAAGTAGCTAAGCCATATCATGTCTTGAGCGTAAATAAAGATGAAGAATCAAGCAAGAACAAAACCTTAAACGATTAAATATGCGATAACATAAAACTTAGAAAATACATAAAATCAAATCAATCAAATACTCTAACATGTTTTGCAACACATAGCAGCAAGAGTAAAGCACATACATAGTATAAATCGTTGATCTAACAAGCGTAAGGGATTAGATCTCATCTCTTTGTTGAAAAACAAAGTAAATCAACAAGCGTAAGGGATTAGATCTCATCTCTTTGTTGAAGAACAAAGTAAATCTACCCTTAAAGGCTTTTAGAATCAAATAAGCATTAAGAATAAGAGAAAAAATGAAATACATGTCTAGGTATTGTTTTATGGCTGTTTAGCCGACTTCTTATCTTCTTAGAGAGACTAAAAGCAATTATATATAGGGGTTGAAGAGGTCCTAAGTCGGTTAGGGTTTAGTTTAGGGCAAAAGTGTCTTTTCGGTCGAAACTGCTCAACCACCGGTCCAAGCATCGGTCGGTTTGCGTGACCAGTGTTGAAGTCTTCCTTGAGGCTTCATGAGTGTCGGCATTGGTCTGGACTATCGGCCCACGAGGCGGCCCGATGCTAGGCTCGTTTCTGCACTCGCTTCACTTCTAAGGCATTTTGACATGTTTTCAGTATTTCGAGTGTATTTTCCAAAGTATAGCTCTAATTAATGCAATTAAAACTCCATTGGAAAGCTAACTCAAAGGGCTATCTTCACACCAAGTTTCATTAGATTTCAATTTGATTTGATTTTCCTTTCATCAGTGAACTTCTGGCATATACGTTCAGTCCAACTTGAGAATATGCTTTATCTTCAAGATCTAATGACTTGGGTTGGTTACTTTGACTTGAATAAATAGCTGTATCATAGATAACACTCCTTTTGCTTTTTTGCATCATTTTGATGATTTAACCTGTTGAGACTTTAAAATCTAAATATACGAGAAAACTACATCTTTTGGTTGAAAATGTTTATTAAAATGCATAGAAAACATAGTAAAATAGATAGTAAAATTAGTAAAATATGGGACATATCACCCAAGAACCCTAAATCCTTCAAATTAAATCTTTAACCTAAAATAGTTAACCCAAATCTAAAAAGTATTTGGATAAATGATATCACTTTAATAAAAAAATTTGAAAATATTTTTGAATGGTGGTATTTTTGTATATAGGTGTATTTTCAATATTATTTCAATAAAAAAGTTTACAAATTATTATTCTATTGATCCATCGGTCGGGACCAGTTTCAAAAAACATTACTGACTAATAGATATATTTTATCCAACAAGTCATAACTTGCAAATCAAAATTGATATAAATTTTGATGCATGATGCTCATAGTCCTATTTTTCTACAATTGTAACATGAAAAGTAAATACTATATACTTATAGACTCATCTTTCACTACTGAATGGATGCTTGATGCTTCTCCTTTTATTGCATGGTTAAAAGATTAAATAAAATATATTCTTCTCGATTTTTTTTTATTATGTAACTACATATACTAGCTACATACACTCAAATGTACAAAGAGAGCCAAGTAAAGAGATTCCAAAAATTTGGATCTGTATTTTATTTTATGAGATTTTGGGAGATGGGTAGTTTTAATTTCTTTTGTATTATCCTTACCAAAAACAGCTCTCTGCCATCATGCACATGACCAGTTAATTGCTGTTGCGATATGTCTTTCCTTTCAACTTTTTCAGAAACCCTAACTGCCAAATCTAAACACACATATTTACTATACGTACAATATATATTTCAAATGACATTTTTTTTTGTAAAATCATTTCATGATTGTCGCTTATAAAAAATATTTACTATAGAACTAATTTTTTTATATATAGATTTATATAAATATATCGATAAATCTTTAGTCTAGTAGTATTGTACATAGCACTTATGGGATCATGATCATGAGTTCGAACCCTCTTGATTAAAGAAAAAAAAAATCTGAGCCAAAAAATGTTGGTGGGGCTGTAAGAAGACAAGTCAGGTCTCGTGATGTAATTTCGTAATGACCCGAATTTGATTTCCGCTCAGAATTCAGAGTGATGTTAGTGGTCTATGGGTTCATTTGGATGAACCATGATCTACATTAGTATGGTGTCAGAGGTTTCGGTCCTTCAAGTCCAACTATTTAACTTAATGAAACATGGTCTACACTAGTATGCACGCGTTCTACGAAATGAACTTACATATTCGTGGGTTCACCCAAGCAAAATCAAAATTAAATTTTATATGACCATTATAGGATTTGATTGTTCTAGTTCTTTATGTTTTAAACATGTAAATATAAGTTATAAGATATCTTAACTTTTAATTTGTTTTTTTTATGTGGTGCTAGTCGAAAATGTTATTGCTTAGAACTTATAAATGTTGGGGGGTTTTCAATAATATTCATTCTACCATGTTTGAATTTGAATAGTGATACAAACTAATATGATAAATGTCCTGATTAATTTTGTTATTGAGAAAAATGGGCACATTTGTGTAAATATATACAGTACTACAATACAAACGACTATACATTCGAAGAAGTGGAATCATAAATTTTAAAACTCAAGTTTATAATGCAAAGATAAATATCAATGAGAACTGAGAAGTCATGACAATACCGAAAACCCTAGAATTAATGTTCAGTACTATCCATAGATATTGATCATATAAATATGTTATCGCCAATTATAGAGTGTATCTATTAATACTCTCCTCAACAGATTCCTGCATTGGGAAGAGAATCTCGAACACATTTTTGTGTGGAAATTTAAATCAACCAACTATTTTGGTTGGCCCAATTCGTCCATCTTTTCAAACTGATTGTAGAGTTTTAAGCTCCAATGTCAGACTCTGTTTTGATCTTATAGGTCCAATTAATCAATCGGTTATGTGCTTGTGTGTGTTAATTTCGGATCGTAGCATAAAAGAAATGAGACACATGATTTGTTTACCCAGAGTTCGCTGATCTACTCTCTGGAGATGGATCAAAACCATCAAGCTTGCACTATCAATTTGATACACAAGAAACAGAGAGTTATTGATCTCTCTATACCGAAATACTTTCAACCTGTGTTTTCCTTGTATTCCGTTTGTTTCTTGTTGTGCAGGTATTACAGGAACTTCCTCGCTCAACGGAACAGAGCTCGGTTCAAAGAAGAGTCGCCGGAAACTAGAGATGAACACGACTCAACCCGTCGGAGTCCGAATCAACCACCAAATCCGAAGAAACACAGAGCAGAATCTTCACCGTAGCAAACCGAGAAGAATCGATACACTGGAACGCCGATTCGACCTCTCTCTCAAGCTTTCTCTCTCTAGCTATCTTTTTCTCTCTGTAAATTATGTTACAACTTCTCTCTCTCTTTCGCGTTGTAGAAGATGATGTTGACCTTTTGCTTTTAAACAAGTTTGACCAAAACCGTCTTTGGGCCATGGGACCTTGGGCCGAAACTGAGTTAATGATACGGCCCACATACTAAGCCCATTTTTTTCATCAGATAAAAACCGCCAACACTTCACAAATCTCCACCTTTGGCTTTTGTCTGAAAACCCTAAATCGCAAACCAACGCGGCTCCTCTCTCCCTGTGAAACCAGAAACTTCTAATCTCGATCCATCATCGATCATGACCTCATCGTCACAATCCCCAAATCCTCCACCAAATTCTTCTTCTGCTGTCTCTGAATCTCAGGTCCCTAGACGAACTAGGCTTCCGGAGATCATCGACTTCACCGCAAATCCATGTAAGTCTCTTCGACTTCCTCTGTTCAAGATCTAGCCTTTCTGATTCTAAACTCACTCTCTGACCCTTTTTATCTTTCCCTTTCTGTATGAATCAATGGCAACCATCGAAGCCCCTGAGGAGATCGCTGATGGGAGGCAATCTCCTGTAAGTTCTCTGAACCAAGACCCTTTTCTCTTGAACACTGTAGATCTTTCACACAAATCTACACACTTCTCACTGCATGCATTTCGATTTCAATACCAATCTCAAATCTTTTAGCAGTACTGATCTGAGATTTGTTTCCTGTTACGAGATGACCAATCGACAACTATGCCCGAAGGCATTCACGACTTGGAGAGAACTTTGAGGCTTACGAGGCAATTCTCAAAAGAATTTCCACGTAAGCTCTTAGTCAACATGTCTGTTGGATTTAGAGTAGTGTATACCTTTAAAATCTTGACTAGGCCGAAATCATGAATGTCCTTGATGAAATGAATTTTGTTAGCTATGTGCTTCGTCCTGCATGAAAAGTTGAATTCTTTGCAAGACAAATAGCACTCTGTGAATCACAGTGTAGCTTAAAAGACTCCACCTTGAGGCCTAGTTTCTCACAAAACTCTTTTAACCACAACCCTTCTTTGGTAGCCTCTGATAACGCCATATATTCAACCTCTGTAGTAGACAAAGCAACCACATGCTGTAATGTAGACCTCCAACTCACTATATTACCACCAACCTTGTACACGTAGCCTGATATAAATCTTCTTTTATCCAAATTTGTAGCATAGTCTGAGTCACTGTACCCTTCAACCTCAAAGCTGTCTGATTTGGTAAAGGTCAGACACACATTTAAAGCTCCTTGAATATATCTTAGAACCCATTTCACTACAGCCCAGTGATATCTTCCTGGATTAGCCATAAACCTGCTTACTAAACCAACAGCATACGCAAGATCAGGCCTTGAGCCGATCATAGCATACATCAAGCTCCCTACTGCACTGGCATAGGGAACTGATTCCATAAAACCTGATTCAGTAGCTAGTTCCTCTTTGGTCAAGCTTTTCAGTTTGAACTGAGAGTTGGTTGGAGTGATTACTGGTTTACAATCACTCATACCAAAAGTCCTTAGCACCTGTTTGAGATATCTCTCCTGAGATAATATTAGAATACCCTTCTTTCTGTCTCGTAGAATATCCATCCCAAGTATTCTCTTAGCTGCTCCAAGGTCTTTCATCTCAAACTCAGAATTCAAACACTTCTTTAGAACCTCAATCTTCTTCATGTCTTTAGCTGCAACTAGCATGTCATCAACATACAACATTAAGAAGATACTGTCCTCAACTGATTTACCCTTGAAGTACACACATGGATCCTTAACACACCTGTTAAAACCCTAAGCCTTTATAAACTCATTGAACATGTGGTTCCATTGTCTAGAAGACTGTTTTAACCCATAAAGAGACTTCTTAAGTAGACACACTTTGTTATCCTCTCCCTTCTTGACAAAACCCTCTGGTTTATCCATGTAAATGACTTCATCAAGGTTTCCATGTAGGAAGGCAGTCTTAACATCTAGTTGTTCTAACTCAAAGTCTAGATTAACCACAACTGATAGAAGAATCTGAATGGACACATGCTTAACCATAAGGGAGAATATCTCATTATAGTCCACTCCTTCAACCTGTGTAAACCCCTTAGCAACAAGTCTGGCTTTATACCTTTTCTCTTCAACCTCTGGAATCCCTTCCTTCAACTTGAAGATCCAATTACACCCAACTGTTTTCTGATAAGGAGGTCTGTTTACTAAAAACGATGTTCCATTTTTAAGCAACGACTGCATTTGTTCTCCCATTCCTCCATGCCACCTGACCCAATCCTTACTTCTTCTAGCCTCAGCAACTGTTTTTGGCTCATCCAATTCAATCTCTGCGGCACAAGTCAAAGCATATGCAACAACAAATTCTTCACTACTGTACCTAGCAGGAGTTTTCTTAGTTCTCTTAGGCTTATCTTTAGCTATAACATGTTCTCTAATACGTGGCTCTTCTTCATCAGAATCTGTGTCAGGGAGATAATCAGGATCATGTTTGCTTCCTGTACTCTGTAGATATTCAATCTCTGAACCATCTGGTTCACCAAAACTAGCTCCACCTTTAGATGTACCCTCTAAACTCCCTGAAGCTTCAACACTGTCATCAGATTGTACCTTACTTTCTGTACAAGGCCCTGAATCAGATTATGACTGAAACACACACGTTTTCCTTTCTTAGTCCTAGATTCTTCATCACCCTTTTGTACTGCATACAAGGTTTCTTCATCAAATATAACATTTCTGCTTATAGTTGACTTGCTTTCTTCTAGCAGCCAAACCCTATAACCTTTAGTACCCTGAGGGTAACCCATAAAGATCCCTTTCACTGCTCTAGGACTCATCTTATCTCGTGTAGTGTGCACATAGGCAACACACCCAAATCTCCTCAGGTGAATATACTCCACCTTAGTCCCTGACCAAACTTTTTCTGGAATCTTAAAGTCCAAAGATGAATTTGGAGTCCTGTTGATTAAGTACACAACAGTGGAAGCTGCTTTTGCCCAAAACCTTTTTTCCAATCCTGCTTTTGACAACATATACCTAATCTTATCAGTAATTGTCCTGTTCATTCTCTCTGACACACCATTTTGTTGTGGTGTGTATGTACAAGTCCTGTGTCTTCGGATTCCTGAATCCTTGCTCAGCTTGTCCATCTGTGCGTTGCAAAACTCCAAGCCATTATCTGTCCTTAGACATTTAATCTTTCTACCAGTTTGGTTTTCAACCATAAGTTTCCACTCAGAGAAGTTTTCAAACACTTTATCTTTACTCCTCAAGAACCTGATCCACACCTTCTTAGAGTAGTCATCAATAAAGATTAGGAAGTACTTGCAACCTGATAGACTCTCTGAATTTGCAACAGAACCCCACAGATCACTATGAATGTAGTCCAATATACCTTCGGTTGTATGTTTGGCAGTAGGAAAATTTTGTTTATAAGCTTTGCCAAGAACACAGTTTTCACAGAAATCCAGAGTGTGCACTTCTTTAGGGTTCAAGTAACCCTTTTTCACCAGAACATTCATGTTCTTTAAACTCATGTGCCCCAATCTAGAATGCCATCTGTTTGTTAGATTCACTTCTGCTCTAGCAACATGTGCCTCACCACTGACTACTTTGGCTTGAAGATATTACAGACCATCTCGCCATTTTCCTGTGAACACTTTAGGACCCAAACTCTTATCAGGCATCTTCTTATGCCAAGTAATCACAAAGTCTTCACCTTCATATTTCAACCCATTGTGTTCTAACTGACTATAAGAGATTAGGTTCCTTCCCATTGTAGGCATTTATCTCACTTCAGTCAATATCACCACAGAATTATCAGGATTCACAATCTTGATCTTTCCCATACCCTCCACTTTTTCAAGAGTGTTGTTACCCATCAAAACAGTCGTACCATCAGTCTCTTCAAAGTCAAACAGTGCACTTTTGTCTGGTGTAATATGGAAGGTACATCCAGATTCAAAGACCCACTCTCTCTTTGAGTCTTTAGTGCTAGCTGTGAGTATCATAGGGAAATCTTGCTCTTCTGCTACATTCACTGAACTACTAGACTTTGAACCTTTAAGCTTTGGACAATCTCTCTTGTAATGGCCTTCTTTGCCACAATTCCAGCACTCCCTTACTTTAGGTTGACCTTTTGGTCTAGACTTGGATCTCTTCCCTCTAAAGGTTCCTCTTTTTAGACCTTCCACGTCCAACAAACAACCTTTCTGCTGGAGACTTAGACTTACTCAAAAGTCCTCCTTCCTTAACTCAGTCTCTTTTGCTTAAGCTGATTCAGTGACTTCAGCAAGAGTAAGTGTCTCTTTACCATTTCCATACTTTAGAGTATGTACTAGTGAGTCGTATTGTTTTAGCATACTAGATAGAACCTGTACAGCTTGATCCTAGTGAGTCGTATTGTTTTAGCAGACTAGATAGAACCTGTACAGCTTGATCCTCATCACTGACTACAATGTTCAAGCTAGCTAGATCATCTACTAGCTTGAGAAATCCATCAGGATTCTCTTCAATGGATTTAGCCTCATCCATCTTGTAGCTAGCAAACCTTTGCTTTAGGTAGATCATGTTAGGCAATGATTTAGTCTGGTAATCCCTTTCAAGAGCTCTCCAAACACCTTGAGCTGTCTTTTCCTTCATTACCTTCCTCAGAACCATGTTTCCTAAGCAAGAACAGATGAGGTTCTTGGCTCTTAGATCCATATCTCTCTTTTGCTCTTTTGTTCATCAGTATAACCTGCAGCTGCAACTGACTTCTTAGGTGTTGGAGAATCATCTGGTTTAAGATCAGTTGCAGCAGGAGACTGAGCTCTCATAACTGACGGAATGAAAGGAGCAGCACTTGAGCTAGCTGACTCTTCTCCAGTTATGATCTTATGCAACCCTTGCAACTCAAGTTGCATTAGCATCTTAAATTTTCATATACCGAAATCTCCTTTACCATTAAACTTCTCCATATCAAACCTTGCAACTAGTGGTTCCATTCTGATTCAAAGCTGACAAAACAAAAAAAACTCAGCCAACACCTAAGCTGCATGGAATCGGAAGCGGGTACACGGAAGCGGAAGCGCAGAAGCGAAATTTTTCAAAAATATAGGAAGCGGGTACGTGTTGGAAGCGTGTGTATATATATATATATAATATATTTTATCAAACATAAATTCATATTAAAAAAATATGTCTAAACTTTTAAGTTTTAACTCTTAACCAATAAATCCAACACATAATGAAAATATTGTAACTCATTTAAACAAAAAATAATACTTAAAGTCATATGTTGGTACCACTCTGATCATTCTCACTTTCATCGACTCTATCAAACACAACCTCTTCCAACTCTGGTTCATCAAAAGAAAGCTCTGCAAACTCAAGTCTTCCTAAATTAAGATCATCCAATGAATCAAATTGATCACCTGCAACATCCCACATATGATTGGGACCTTCTTTATAAGCAGAACTCCTTCTAGATAGAAGACGAAGGTTAGTGTGAACAAATACCAAATCTTTAGCTCTTTGAGGAACAATCTTGTTTCTTGTTGCAGAATGTATGAATTTGTAAGTACTCCAATTCCTCTCGCAGCATGAAGATGAAGAAGGTTGTCCAAGAAATTTAAATGCTAAAGCTTGAAGCTTTGGTGCCGAAGATCCATGAACTGCCCACCATCTCAAAGGTTCTAAGATAAACCTATCATGAATTGCATCGACACTACCAAAATCTTCCAAACACAAAGAAAATTTAGAATATTCAACATTAACCTCTCTCCTTTCATCTTGATTTGGAAAATACTTCATGATGCAATTTTTTCTTTCTCTAGTAACCTCCAAATTTTGATGTGGAGCTTGTTTATTGTTCTCTTCTCCAAGCCACTCTGAACTATAGTATATGTATCCAATAAATATATAAATAATTAGCTAATTTATTACATAAGAAGCCACATAAAAAACAATGATCCCCTCATCGACACACGTCACACACATCACACACTAATGGAGTTGGTTCTCGATTATATATGTGATAAGGATCCAAGGAGTACTAAACTATCTAAATATTATTTAATAACTTAAAGACACACATATATAATGATATTCCATAATCCATACTACGTACGTACGTAGTAGTTAATAATTATATGTACTATCCTATGCGTTCTATTCTCTAATTAAAAAGTGATTAGTCTAAGTATGATAATAAATTAGGTAACTTACTTGGGATTTAGAGAGTGTGCCATACAATAAAGAGGAGTGTTACTCTTGCTCCAGCGAGACGTCAAAACAGAATGAATAGCATTCCAAAAAATAGAGTCATCATCAAGCTGTTTTCTTTCTTTTTTAAAGATAGCCTTCTTTACATCTTGTATCATACTTTCCCACCATTCATAGACTAGATGAAGAGAAGGTTTATCAGTATCTGCAGCTCTAATGACACTATAGATGGGCAAAGTGAAAGATAAGGCATATTCAAGCTCATCCCAAAACATCTCATCTAATATTTTTTTTTCACCGCAATTGCTCTGTCTGCACCGTCTTCTTTATAATCATCCCATTTAGGACTGATCACCATTTGTTGCAACCCATTTTTAATTTTTTTGAAGCGCTTTAACATTACAACGGTGGAAGCAAACCTGTGACAAATCAAAGCTAATGATTTTAGACTTTAAAATGAATGATTTAACTTAACAAAAGAGATAACAAACCTTGTAGAAGCTATTGTAAGGAGTTTAAGATCACAATGCTCAGTAAACATTACAAGCCTCATTCCATGGTTCATAATGAAATTCTTGATCCAAGTCACATCCTCACTAATAGACTTTATCCAATAACAACTTTCATACATATCTTCATTGTTTCTTGTTCGTAACGGTGCACATATGTTCTTCAAAACTAGCTTCAATGTATGAACCACACAAGGTGTCCAAAAGATAGTAGGAAACTTGGCAGAAATAAGTGCACCAGCTTTTACACAATTTGAAGCGTTGTCGGTGATGATCTGAACCACATTCTCATGCCCAACTTCTTTTATGCATTCTATAATCAAATCTGCAATCATCTCACCGGTTTTGGATTCACCTTGACTATTAATCGCCCTTAACATCATAGGACCACTCTCATTTGCAGCAATCAAGTTAAATATTGGTCTTCTTTGTGGATCTAACCAACCATCACTACATTTACTAACTCCTTTTTGTTTCCATGTACTCTTCAAAGGTTGCAAGTGCATGTCAATGTTCTTTCTTCCCTTTTGAAGAAGTGTAGTTCTCAATGAATTATACCCAGGTGGTACATATCCAGGAATTTGTGATGCACGCACAAATGAGTTGTGGTAGTGAGGATTTCTTGCAAGGTTAAAAGATAAACCTCCTGTGTAGAACATCCTAGCTATCTCACCATTACATTGTTCCCTAGCTTCATTCTGAAATGATTTATCCAAAGGACCCATTCCCTTTCTCTTCTTTGGATCAGACTCTGTTGCACTAGGAACTTGATAGCTCATATCATAATCAAGAGAAGAACTCGATGATTTTCTTGATGATGAAGGCAATGGAACTATTTTAGGAGTTGCACGCTTTATCCTTTCTTTGCATTCATCAACTAATTTTCGCATGTGGGCTCTTTGTTGAGGAGTAACCTTTAAACACCCTTTAATTCCCTTAATTCCCTCTTGTATCAAATGAGTCATGACCCTACAATGAGATCCTACATATGAATTATTGCAAAATTTGCATTCAAACCTCCATGATCCTCCTCCAGCTAGCTTCTCAATCTTTTTCACATAGATCCACAAAGGTGATTTGTCATCTATGGTAGATGACTCGTCAATATTCAAAGGATCTTGAGACATTCTAGAACATAGCATAATTAAATGAATAGTTTAGTACAATTAGACAAACAATAATCATCAACACTACGACATACGAACAACTAAACAACAACACAAACAATACTATGAAAACAATCACAAAAACAGAGGATAAATTAAATTACTATCTAGAAAACAAATTTGAAAATTAAAATTACCTTTTGCTTCTTCACTTGCAGTTCAGGATTTAGAAACAAGTTTAGAAACTGAGCAGCATAATGACCTAATGAATTCTCAACTCTCGTTTGACTTCTCGACTTCTAGTCTTTTTTTTTGTTAATTAAGTTATATATTCTTTATAATGGGCTAAGTTGGGCTACAAATGTTTTTTAATAAGCCTATGAATATGTTATTATGTATCATCTTCTTTAACACGTATCACATGTGAAGATTTTGAAACTCACGCTTCCGATATCGGCCACCGTCGCTTCCATAACAGAATCATGCGCTTTCGACACGCTTCCAAACAGTTCTTTTTGGGAATCGCGCTTCCGAGATGATTCCGAGTGATTCCGAACGATTCCGTATCCGTTTTTGATTCCAGAGCAAGAAACGCCAAGACACCGACGCTTCCATGCTACGTAGGCCAACACACTGACCACACGCAGATCCTTCCCAGACTCAAACCTGTACACTTACCGCTTAACCTCAACCAATACCTAGCTGTTAAACCAAGCTGTGATACCACTTTGTAGAGTTTTAAGCTCCAATGTCAGACTCTGCTTTGATCTTATAGGTCCAATTAATCAATCGGTTATGTGCTTGTGTGTGTTAATTTCGGATCGTAGCATAAAAGAAATGAGACACATGATTTGTTTACCCAGAGTTCGCTGATCTACTCTCTGGAGATGGATCAAAACCATCAAGCTTGCACTATCAATTTGATACACAAGAAACAGAGAGTTATTGATCTCTCTATACCGAAATACTTTCAACCTGTGTTTTCCTTGTATTCCATTTGTTTCTTGTTGTGCAGGTATTACAGGAACTTCCTCGCTCAACGGAACAGAGCTCGGTTCGAAGAAGAGTCGCCAGAAACTGGAGATGAACACGACTCAACCCGCCGGAGTCCGAATCAACCGCCAAATCCGAAAAAACACAGAGCAGAATCTTCGCCGTAGCAAAGCGAGAAGAAACCGTGAAGAATCGATACACCGGAACGCCGATTCGATCTCTCTTTTAAGCTTTCTCTCTCTACCTATCTTTTTCTCTCTGTAAATTCTGTTACAACTTCTCTCTCTCTCTTTCGCGTTGTAGAAGATGATGTTAACCTTTTGCTTTTAAACAAGTTTGACCAAAACTGTCTTTAGGCCATGGGCCTTAGGCCGAAACCGAGTTAATGATACGGCCCACTTACTAAGCCTATTTCTTTCATCAGATAAAAACCGCCAACACTTCACACTGATAGGTCTGAAATTATAACTTTCAACTTTTAGCAAAAAAAAATTATAACTTTCAATAATTTTTCGAACCAACATGAGCAACTAACAAGTGAGTGACCAAACAAACGAGAGAGAGAGAGAGCAAGGAAGTAATTATAACATGGTAAATCTAAGAAAGTAAAATCAACTAGAAAAAAAAATTTGTATGCAAAAAAATGAAGAGAAATTGGGCCAAATAACCAAAAAAAATTTATATCTTAAAATCTAACTAAAACTATCCTATGTGGCCACTTCCTATCCCTTAGATCTAGGGTTTTTTGCTATATTTTTAGATAATTTTTTTTATGGTTATTTGGCAATTTAACCCAAAAATGAAATAATTAACCTTATAGTACGATAATAGCCACAAAGTTGTCATAATGGAAGTAAGTGAAGAAATTAAATTTACACACAAACATGCATATATATTCTTTGAAATCCCCAAGAAGATGCTCATCTCGTTTTACACCCATCTCGATCTAAGATTCAAATTGTTATTAATTTTTACTCTTGTTTCTTTTTATTTGTTAAACATATACATCTAAAGTGGTTAAAACTCAAATTAATTGGTGTAAGTGGATTATTTTTACTTCGCTTAAAATTTGCAAAATCAAACGACGAAAGCACCCGGTTTTTTTTTATATTTTTTTCCAACACATATATAAACTAGATCGGTTCAGTGGCCCAAACCGATAAAATAGAGTTTACATAAATAGTTTTACGTTATATGACTCATACTCTCTTAGCAAGTGTATCCACCTTGGTGTTGTTCGATCTTGTCGTATATGCAATGCTGAAACTTTCAAAGAGATCCTTACTCCTCATAAACTCGTCGAGGTGCGTCGCGAAAGCAGGCCAATCTTTGGGTGAATAAATCATCTAATGTGTCCGTTTAAACCATCTATCTTCTCGAAAATATTTGGGGAGCTACAAGGCCGCATTTTTCAGTTTTCTCTATTTTTAATTTCTCGTTCAATTAATCTAAAAGTGTACTGTTTGGCCCGCTCTGCACGTTTTAAAATTTTAATTTTTTCTTTTGTAAATAATTTTTCGCTTTATTGATTAACGAATTATGGTAACATATTTTAATTAATGTTTGGTTGAAAAAAAAATGTACCCAATCACATTAGTTAAATAAAAACAATATATATTGGAAAATATGTGTTGCTTTGCTTATCAAGATTCCTCTAAAATCTCCTAGTAAACATTTTGTTATATATGTACTTTAGTACTTTGGAAGATTGTACGTAATGGGTGCTCAGCACGTTAAACTATTTTGATTATTTAATACTTTTAAGCTGCAAAAGAATATATAAATATAAATTAATGAACGAATATAAATAAATATTTGGAAAAATAATAATTACAAAATAACGAAAGAGAAGCAGTAGATTCCCAAGGTTTCTTATGCTCAAAGATTTATTATTTGTTCTGTACACGAGGAGAGAGAGAGATGTTGACCGGTCGCATGGTCAAAACAAAAAGAAGTGGGCCCACTAAGACCTCTTTTCAGGGCCCATTATGGCTTTCCTTTCTCCAATCCCCAAAACATGCATTTCTCCTTCAAACCAATTAAACAATTTTCTTCAAACCAGGGAAATATACATTTAAAAGTTACTAATAGTCACTTTGGAATTATCTGGTTATAGAGTATGTGAATTTAATCAGTTTTTGAGTGACGACAAAAAAAAAAATCAGTTTTTGAGTATCAACCAGGTAAAGAGTACTTTCTTGCAAAATATCCGATTTTTTTGGAGGTGGTGTGGTTAATGCCAATTAAAATAGAGGTAATTCCAAAAATCATTTTTGGTTTGTTTATTTTCAAAAATATTTGATCTATTTTATATAACATTTTCATATAGTAAAATCTAAAATAATTAATAATTTATGTTAATTTAGTTATTGTTATTTATCAATCCACATTTAAAAATATTAGTATGAACCATGTACATATTAAAAATTACCAAAACTAATTAAAAATATGTAAAGTAAATAGGATTTAAACATCAATATAAATAAAATATTGGGATTTTTGCCAAAAATGTCATTTGTTGAAAAAATATTTAGAAATGCCATTTATTCAAAAACTTTGGAAAAAATACTATAAATTACTGTTCATGAAATGAAAAAGACATTTATACCTTTAATTATGATTTTATAGTATATATTTTTGTCCATATTGTTTTTTGTCCACCGTATCGTCTTTGTTCACATCCACCGTCTCCGTCATCGTCAACCAATGTCTCCGTCAACACCGACCGTCTTCATTTTGGTCTACCTCCATATATGTTTCTATTTTGTACACAACCGCCTTTTCTGTCACCAGTTTTGTTCACAATCGTTTTTGTCCTTCACCACTGTCTCTTTTTTTTGTCCATCGCTATTCTACCGTCGTCTCTGTTTTTGTCCACAACCGCCACTACCGTCTTTGTCCACAGTCGCCGTTGCGGTTTTTGACCACCACTATCTCCGTTTTTTTCCACTATCTTCTTCCTCATCAAGAGAGAGATACGGCGAGAGAGAGAGAAAGAGAAATTCAGAGAGAGAGATCTAGATATGGGAAGTCTCCATTTTTGTCCATAACCGTCGTCTCCATCACCGCGATCTCTGCCACCAGTCTCTACCACGTTTTTCATCGTCACCACACTTCCATCACCATAAAAACAAAAAAAACAAAAAAAGAGAAAGAGAGTATGAGAGAGAAAGGAGGATGAGAAAAGAGGGTGAGAGAAAGAGGAAGAAATAAAGAGAAAGAGAGATTATGATAAAATTATCTTTTATATGGGTTGTGACATATTTTGGAGATTACGATAAAATTATCTTTTATATGGGTTGTGACATATTTTGGAGAGATTCAAAATTAATAACATTTTTTTAAGAATTTGCCAAATAAATGGCATTTTTGACAATTTTTTCTAAAATGTTTACTTTTAACAATTCACACACGCATTCTACAAATATTAAATTCGATGTGTTAATACAAATAACTAGATTGTTAACTTTTTCATATTTTTCCATTTTCAAATGTCATTATTATTTACTAAAATTTTGCTTCTGGACAAATACATGATTGAATATTTTCGTTATACAATTAGGCCAGCAGATAAGATTTTATAATTGTGACAATCTAAATTTAGGAGTTAGGACATTTGAATCCAAATATAAAAAAACTCATAAAAATTAGTTTCTCTTTATATTTCTTATTGTCTTTTATCATCATATCTCTGATCTTATGTAGCCAAAATACAAAAAGTCCCTTGGAGCAAGAACATGAACCTATGGGATGTCTCTCATCATCTTCAATAATGACACATTAATTTTGCCGCCTTCAAAAGACCCCCTCTTTATTTTTCTTTTTTCTTTCTCACAAAACTCTCATTTTCAATCCAATTTTCTGATTGAATATGAGAAATTAAAGAAAGAAAAAAGAAAATTTATGTGAAAAAAAGGAATAAACCAAAATTAAAAAGAACCTCAAATGTCATGACTTTTATGGATTGGAGTTGAAAAAAGCAATGTATGAATCCTCCTGTTTTCTCTCTCTCTCATTGTTTTCTCCTCCTCTTGTTGCCATTATTGTTGTTGTTGTTGTCTGGACTACTCTGTGAGGAATTTGTACATGACTCAACTGTTCTCTCTTCACTCTTATAGCTCAAACATGTAGCTTCCAACACTCCAATTGGACTCGCCGGTACCACTCTTGCCGCTAATCGCGGCTGCTGCGGTGATAATCTAGCTCCCGATACTTTCTCCTCTGTGAGATTTCTCATCAAATTCAAACATTTCTCCACTCTCTCCTGCTAAACAAGGACAATTATGCACTGATCAAATTTTAGCACTTGGTGAAATGTGTGTTCTTCAAACAATAAAACTTTCAAATCCGAAAATTGGTCATGAGGGTATGTCTCATTCAGCTTTCATACCGAATGTTTATAGTACGGAAGCTACAAGTTCGAGTCTTTTGCAACCACTCGAAGTTAATATATTAGAATGGTTTTACCTGTTTTACATATGTGAGATTAGACATCGCGTTTTTGTCATCAATGCACTTTATTTCTCCTGAAATGGAAACAGACATTGCCGCTGCTGCAGCTATCTCAGAAGGCCTGAAGTCTAAGAATTCAATTGCTGCATTCAATTTTTCAAACAGAGCAAGTTAGTCACAAACAAGGAAAGAATAGTATATAGCTTGCTTCTGATCAATAAAGGACGCACCTTTAGTGGTGTTTAAGATGAATTGTGATGATCTATAGATCGAATTCTTAGACACGTGACCGCTGATCTTATTGATGAAATAATCAATGAAGGAGAATGGAGTTAGAGCTTGCAATCTCCAATTCAATGTGTTGAGTACCAAAAGTTCCATCCTTTTTATTGTTTTAGCTTCAAAAACAAACTTGGAATCTCCCACCTACTCATCAAAACCGTTATCATGAAACCGCGATTTTCAATTGTTCTTAAGACTAAGCTGTTAAGGATTAAAATGTGTGTTGCACCTGTAAATCAACAGTTCGAGGCACATCTGTTTCTTCCATTTTGGCTGCTAATGATAAGCAAGTGACAGCTAGCAACTGAACAGCCCAAGCCTTGTCTTTCTATTCGATCCAAACACACACACACACACACGATCAGCGATTGTCTCGAATAATATACAATACAATCCGAGAGATAAGCTACAAGAAGATGAATCAAACTTACTGGCAATTCATAGGATGTTAAGAACCGATCCAAGTAGTTCATGGATAGACATATGCACAGAGGTCCAAAATTGTAATGAGCACAAACCTGTTTCAGACAAGAAAAATTGGCATTAGAGACAAAGGACTCAAACAGATCAAAACCTCAATCTATTGACAAGATCCAACTGAGTTTTTCCATTTCAATACATCTGAGGATAATAATAGACCCCAAATATGAATGATCTATCAACTGATCAGTGAAGAAAACTCTAAATCAATCAAACCAAAAAGAGAGAGACAAAACCAGATTTGAGTTTTAGATTGCAAACAGATCAAAAAAGGAAGAAATCCCAAACCTTTAGAATCCAATCCAGAGCTTGGTTTCTAACACACAACTCCAAATCCCCAGAACGCAATCTCTTGAGAAAATCAGTTCCGGGCAAAAACTCAATCTCTCTCCTTAACATCTCTCTGATTCTGTCTTCTCTCAACGACGAACCCATCATCGGAATTGATCTGTTGCCGTCAAAGTTATCGTCTTTACTGAAAAGTCCATGATTGTAATCAATCTCGTTCATAAATCCACCGCCACAGTTGATTTCATCGTCGTTGTCGATGATCCATGAATCGCTGGTTTCTCCACAAGCGAGATTATCCGCCATGGACATGGTTTTATTTGTCTGTGTGTTTATTAGTCTCTTGAATCGTTTATTGGGGTCTCAAAGTTTCAGAGCGTTCGGACAGTAAAGTGAAAACTGAGGAAGCAAAAGTCATCAAGATGGGAGATTTGAGAGGAGGTTGTGTCTCCAGGAGCTGCGATTTTCATGGCAAGAGAGAGAGAGAGAGAGAGGTTTATGCAGAGGAAGTGGGTGAGTGTGTTTTAGGGTAGAGAGGGGAGAGTCCCACTCCATAGAGTCGAAATGGGATACACAGAATATACACTAAGGAAATTTGTGGAAACAAATAAAACAAATTAAAATCATTATGTATACTATTATTGCTGAAAAATGAAATGATTCTTTGGGCTAAAGTCATTATTTTCGGACGAATCACTATCACTTATCAACATGTGCAATTTAACCAAATAATTTTACATAACATTAGGTGACTCATGCAAATAACTTATTTATTATAATTTTGTTTTTAATTTTACATTTTGAAAATATAAAAATATTTATTTATTTTGCCCAAAAACAATGTAATTGTTGTATATTATAATATTATTGATGATATTTTTGTTGTTAATTTTTTTTTGTCAACAATAGTGTTTTTGTTAATGATAAAATTTTCTTTGGAAGTTTAAATTTACTATTTTTATTTCGAAATTCTATTACTTTTATATTTAAACGTCTCAAATCAAATGTATAATAATTTAATACACTGGAGTGAATAATCTATTATAAAAAGTTAAAATTTCTTTCATAAAAGATTGAATCCCCTATTCGATCATCTTAAAAAAATCATTTTTTCTTCACATTGTATTTTGAATAAAAACTTAATTCGTCATCGAAATATTAAAAAATTATTATGAGCAACTCGTCATAAACAAAGAAAATTTAATAAATTTTTGATACATAAACCAAGTACTCGACATTATTCTATTCTTTTGTTTTTCAAACGTTTGTTGTTTTCTATTTTTCTTGGAGCAATTGCAAAAATATCACTTTTGGTGTGTATATTTGCAAGAATGCATAGGGGTGTCCATTTGCAAAAATGCCACAATTATAGATTTTTAAAGCATAAATCTTAAAATTATAGATCCTAAAAATGTTTTAACCCCTAAAACCCTTTAAACTCTCAAAACTAAACCCTAATACAACATAGTTAACCCAAACATATATGATATAATGAAAAAATAATTTTGAAAAAGTGGTATTTTGGCAAAGATTTTGAAAATGTGGCATTTTTGAAAAGTGGTACTTCTTAAAAAATTTAATGGTTAGCGTTTCTTACACTTTTCATATTTTGTTAAAGAAAAGTGATTTTTTATTTATATAGGATAATTTAGAAAATAGAAGATTTAGAGATCAATTTCACTCATTGAATGATTTACTATGGCATGACCTTTTTTATTTCAGATTGAATTTTTTATAATTGGTTTTTGTTATACATTAAATATAATATGACATTGAATATTAGCTTTCTAAATATTCACAAATAAAATATGTAACCGTTGATTTTGAAAATGAAATAGAATTATATTTAATATATCAAGATAAAAATTTATATACAACTTTTCTTCAATTATTTGGTTTTTCGAATTGTTTTGTGTTAGAAATTAATTTTTGTAAAAGAATATGTATATTTATTTTTATAAATTTGGAAAGTTTTTGGCATAAAACATAATAAATTTCTTGAATTTTTTATAGATGTTTCTTATAAATTTCAGTAAAAATATATTTATACAAAAAGTGTTATATAATTTTATTGTGACAAAAAATTAATTTTCAAACATTTTTTCAGTGAAAACGAAAATATTATAAAATATTGATTTTTTTTTATGGAAAAATATAAATATAGTTATAGAAAGTTTTGTAAAAATATTTTTATGATTCACATTTGTCATGTCATATTTTTCAAACCACGTCATAATAAAATTGATAAGAATGATTCTAACGACGACAATTTGAGAAAATCACTTCTCAAATAATATATAAAGTATGTACTTTAGCATTAGCATTTTAGCTTAAACAAATTTAGTATCGCTACATATAATTTTTTTTAGAGAAAGAGAATTCTACTAAAAACGTAAGAATCGAATTACAATATGGAATACAACAACGGGATTGGTTCTCTTGTGCCATAGGTTCAAACCTCATTTGGAACGGAGAGCTATTCTTTAAATCGGAATACCCAAAGATTGTCTCTTGGTACCGAGGCAATTATGAGCCAAAAGTTCGGAACTCCCACGGTTTCTAAAAAAGAAAATGGAATACAACTTAAAAACAATTCTAGAAACTAGGCTGAACAAGAAAACTACGTAGTACGTCAAAATTACAAAAAAGGCATATCACGAAATCTCAACCGGAAAGCGAGTTAGAGCATCCACATTGGTCATGTGGACTAAGAGTGTCTTAAGTATAAAATATTATATAATTAATACTATAATAATCTAAAGACACTCATTAACTTTCTATTAATTTTTCTCCTCCCATTGGTCATTTTTCAATGAGTGTCTTTAGAATTAAAAATTAATTTATATAGAAATTTTTTTTTATTAATAAAATTTATAATGTTATAAATGTTGATTAAAATTTATGCAAAATAAGAAAAATATAAATTGTAATTATAGTACATTGTATAAAAACCAAATACATAGAATGATAAAAACAAGCTTGATTTTGACTGGACAATCAGCACTACCTTAAGCTTCTGCCTTCTTCATTGCTTCATGCAAGAAACCAAAGAATTACTGGAATGATCAGAGGTTACATCACTTGAATGATCAGAGGTTACAAGCTGAGCGCACAAAACTCCCTCAAAGAATTAAGAAATCAACCATTAGAGCTCAGTCACTAACACCGTATATACACAAGACATGAACAAACTATCAAGCAGGTAGGCAAAGGCATCCACAAAAAGTCATGAAATTCAATGGATTCTGGTTTATGAAATGTTTTAGTTTTCAATGATTCATACTAAGCACAGAGTGTTTACCTCCACACCATCAGGTCATATTTCTTTAACTTCTCCTGAGATTATTCAAAACTGAATCAGGATCAGTCACAACAATTTTGAAAGCCTGAAAATACAGTCCCAAATTACACACCATCATAATAGTTAGTATGAAAAAGCGATATCACAATTAGTAAAGAAAAGCTTTGGAAGTCTTACCTCAAAAGCATGACCATGCTTCTTATACAAAGGCCAACCAATGTTTACATATAGCTCCTACAAAAACAAGATCTTCAAGAAACCAACCAAGAACCAATACATGAGAATTTTATATAAGCATAGTTCCAATAAGAAGTACATTCATGATTCAACCACTACAAGTAATCTAGATGGACCAGTCACCAAGAACAGATATTCGTAATGTAGTTAACTATAGTGTGTGATTATGATTAGTTCGTGTTGAAGAATGTAGAAAAATCAATGGTACTGTACCCGTCTTGCGATCGCTACTGCAGACTATGTTCGATCTTCGTGACGTCTCCTTGTAAAAGGTTCATCGTCTTCTTCAGGTTGAGGTGAAACGTTTAGATCCATCGAAGCAATCCCCAATTTGCAATCTCTCTGCAGCATGAAACAAAACCCAAATCAAGGTTAAGGAGATCGAGACAAGTTCGGTTCTCTGAATTCTCTTATCAAGCAACCAAACAGAGGAAAGCTGAAAATTTCAGAATCAATCCGAAACCAAATCAGAAACCACAAAGAGCCGATAAAAGTTTACCAAGATCACTCGATCTCGAGGAAAATGAGGAATAAGGTCAGTCACGAATTCGACAATGCGTTGACGAAAGAGGAATCAATCGGACACGAGGGAGATTGTGGTGAAGACATGGTTGACTCTAGGGTTCTTCTTCTTCCACTATACTCTCCGCCATACGATGCATATACGATGCGGCGGAAGAACACCGGAGGCAACCACACCTATAGCTATACTCTTCGCCATTTTTCCGGCTCCGACGAACCCAACCTTGAAGCTCTCCGCCGGAATCGGAAATATCTCCATCGGAAAATTACGGATTAATGAGAGGATAGGTGTGCTCCTGATTCAAAAACTCGATGGATTTGGAGAGAGAAGAACACATCTTTGTTTTCATCAACAGAAATTAAAAAAAAACACACCCAATAAGATGCTGACACGTGCCAAATTTAGGGTGTTTTCCGTGTCTCTGCAGAGACACGAATCTTCCCATTATATAATTTTCTCATTTATTTTTTTCCTCATTTATTATTTTAATATTTGAAGACACCCCCCTATGGTTATGCAATGGGGATGGTCTTACAACCCAAAAAAAATAATGGGAAGTTTCACATAATCTACTAACGGCAACAAAAGAAAAAGGATGAAAAGAAAAAGAATAAATAGATCAAACACTCTAATCAAAATGAACAATCGAACTTTGCCGAAAAGTTGTTAAGTCCGTGAACACTATCATTGGACCCGAGGCCATTCTGATGCTCCGATCGTGGATTAATCAAGGCTACACCACAAACCAAGGTCACACAAGCTTAAACTAGTACAAATCAGACCTCAAACACCTTCAGTAACCAACAACACAAACAAGTACAACATGTAAAACCAAACCTAAAGAAGATACACAAGGAACTTGTAGGCCCTAGTAAAAGCGGAAAAGAACATACTAATTAAAGATACAAAATCACCATAAATTTAGGATCGAAAGGCAAGGGGGAGAATAGAGAACTTAATCTGCAACCAAACTAAGTCCCAAAGATCCACCAACCGCATCAACTCAACCCTAGAGATGCAAGAGGAGAAGGAAGAAGCAATTAAAAGAGCAGCGGAGACACATAACCATGGCCTAGGCAATCACCACCAAAATCAACAACCCGAAACAATCAAAACATGTCCATAAGCAATATAGACAAAGGTAACACTAACCGGATCTTGAGAGGAATGTATCCAAGATTAACCGAGAAACTCAGTCGAAGCACATGTCTTATACAACAAAGAAGCAACAATGCGGTAAGTAAAGGAGAGAGACGACTGGTTACAAATTATGTGTCATCCTTGAGAGGAGCAGGAAGGGAACCAGCCGCTCAAACCCCAACAACCCGATGCGGGATTAAGGCTGTAGAAAGTCGATGAGCCAACCAACACATAACTCGAGACCAAATGATCAAAATCGAACACTAGACTCAACCATTGGAAAGAGAAAGAGCCCAACAACAAACCCAAGCATAGGAGGAGAGACAAAGACAAAGCAATACCATGGCGGAGCAAATCAAAGAGTCAAATCTCGAGAAACAAACCTTGAAATCCCTTAGATCTAGTAGCCGAGAAGGAAAACAAACAAACGTGATCCCTCTTCCGGTGGCGGTGAGAGACACCACTGGTTGGAAAATGGGATCAGAGAAAGCGGTAGAAGTAGCTCTACATATAACTTACTTTTCATTATTTTCCATATTGTAACTTAGCAACACATAGTTTTCGCATACTATAAAAAACCCATGTTCATGATTCCAAACAAAAATTATAAATAAGCAATACATGGTTTTCGCGTAATACGAAGAAACCATTTTTATGATTTCAAGAATATTGTTGAAACAATCTGATATGACCTATCGAACAAGTATCAAGACTTAGTACTGTAATTTGGATTTAAACCCAACAATAAATCTTCCATCGTGTAACATGATACGAAGATGCCTGTAGCTACCTCCAAAAGGTGTCTTTGGTGAAGATCAACCAGTTAACAATAGCTAAGCATCCCGATCTTCGCAGCACGCCCTCACCTACGTTTTTGGGAAAACTCTGGTCATCGGTTCTTTTTGACCCTGTAAAAAATCATGTCCCCGCCTATCACCAAACACAGGCCAACCGAGTAAACACATAATGGAAAAATTCACCTTGCGCGTAAAAAACTAGTGACAAGATGCAAAAAAACTCATCTCGAAAAGATTGTACAACAACATGCATCATAGCGCCAAACCTATTTTGATGGTGTGTTACAAAAAACTATTCACGTAGTTCTGACATAAAGTCAATATGTAGTAGACAAGTCATACGATACATCTTTTACTATTCAATATTAGACTAGGACACACATTAAAATTTATAAATATCAAAATTTAAGTTTCAGTTAGTGATATTCAACAAAAAAAAAGTGTTAATTAGTAACCCGATAAATTACAAAAATATTTTATAATATTTAAAAATGGGTCTTAAACCATTAAATTTTAATTTATATCTTAATTCTCATGTCCTAATTCATCTTATGCATACTCAAATATATCTTATTATAAATGTCATTGATCTCATCAGTTTATTTTTCATAGAAATCTATATTTTTCAAATCTTACACTTTTGTATCTTAAAAGTAAAAATTTATTGTAAGGCCCGTGAACCAAAAATTAAAAATTTTGGGATGGGTGTCGATCGACATGTTTGGTTTTTGATCGTCGGTTCGAGGTTCGAGTTTGGAAAACCCTAGGGCTTGTGTATAAAAGTCGAGCAGCCGTGTGTTTGTCACGTTTTTTAGAGAGAAACAGTGAATTTGAGTGGATTGAGAGAAGAGAAGAGATCATTTTTGATTTCCTTGTGTTCTTGATCCTAAAAGCTTGAAATTATGATTTGTGAGGCTCTAGAATCGAGTTTAGTTTGTGTTCTTCGTGAAGGAAGAAGAGAATTCGGTTGTTGAGTGTTAGGAGCCTCTGATTTCGTGTGTTTATCGCTGTTCTTACTCCAATTCATTCTGAAATAGAGGTGAGTACGTGACCATGGCTTATCTGGGTTATTGGAATGTTCATGATGCATTTGTTTGAGAATTAGATTGATTTGATGATTGATAATTGCGTGTTTTGGGTGTTTTCTTATTGTTGGGTGTATGTGTTAATGTTTCTGTGCAGATGATTGATATATCGCGTCTTGGAATGAGTCATGAGAGGAGAGGCTTGTTTTCTTCGACACTGCGATGAGTGTCGATCGACACCAGTATTGCTAGTGTCGGTCGACAGCAGAGTCTGGAAAATTGATTTATCGTGTTGTTCTTGTTGATTGAATTGTCTGGGTATTATGATATTCCTTTAAGCATGTGTGTATAGCCGGTAGATGGAATGACCGTTTTACTGAGTATTTGTGATAATACTCACGTATCTCTTTTAACCATGTGATGCAGGTAAAGAAAAGATGTGACCGTGGGATCATGGCTGTGAAGAGGAGATGATCTAGGATCTTGTTTGTTGTTGCGTTTATGTATTATTTAGAATCGCTAAGCTGCTGGTTTAAGGAATTGATCAAATTGGTTTTTGTTGGTTCAATGAATTATGGAACTTATTTGGATCATTTGTTTGGTTTAATTGAGTTTGATTTCCACTGCTTGTTGGATGTGTTAAATTGATTTTGAGGATTATTATTTATAGGAATAATAATCTGAATTAAAAAAAAGGGTCGGGATTGTTTCAATTTGGTATCAGAGCCCTTACGGTTTTAAGGCGGGTGAATTGAATTGATTATGTGGATTTAGTCAATTGTTGTGTGATTTTTAGAGTCCTAGATCATCTTCTTCGAGCCTTCAATGAGATTCCACGGTAAGTGTTATGTGGTTTTGTGAAATTTCTAGTACGCTTAGTTCTGCTGTTGGTAGTGCAGAGAGAGATGGCTAGAGGTACTAGAGGTTGTGGCCGTGGTGGTTGGGAGGGCGTGGTGGTCAGGGGCGTGGGCAGGGACATGTGAGTGAGTCCGCCGCGAGTATGGCCCAGAGTTCCACGCATGAGCAGGTGGCGGATTCGTATACATTTCAGGAGGGGTCCGTGGGTGTGGCCAGTGTGAGTGCCAGTGTGAGGACTGGTGGGATCGGTGTTGGTACCGGTGTGGTCAGCGATGTGGCCGGTGGTGCGGCGGCTTAGGTACGGGTGCTGCCGCAGGTGTAGCCCAAGGCCGAGATGATCGTTTGGCGGATCTGCTACAATTGTTATTGGAGCGGTTACCAGGAGCCGTGCCAGCACAGGCTCTAATAGTGGAACCAGTGGTAGAGGTGCAGCCGAGAGTTGCGGTTGCGGAGGAGTTTCCATATTACCTTAAGATGATGGAGCAGATGTAGAGGATTGGCAATTCTCGGGAGGTGTCAAGCCTGAGGAGGCTGATGAGTGAAGGATGAGGTTGGAGCGTAATTTTTGCTCTATCAGGTGTCTAGAGGGATACCAGGTGGATGTGGCAGTCAATTACCTCGATAGTGATGCACATCTCTGGTGGAGAGGTGTTGTGGCCAGGAGAATTTAGGCAGAGATGGCCTGGGAGAACTTTTTGGCTGAGTTTAATGTCAAGTTCTTTGTGCACGAATAGAGAAGAGGCTTCTGGAGTTGGTTTAGGGGGACCGGTCAGTTCGTAAGTTTGATGCGGAGTTTAACCGACTTTTGGTTTACGCTGGTCGAGGTATTGAGGACGAGCAAGCCCAAGTGAAGAGGTTCTTGAGAGGACTTCGACCTGATTTAAGGACTTGTTGTCGAGTGAGTAAGTTCGCCTCGGGAACGGAGTTGGTTGAGATGGTTGTGGCGATCGAGGAGGATCAAAGGGAGCAGGCTGTGGTGGTCAGTCCGCCTGTTCAGCAGAAGACATCGCAGCAGCAGATGGTTCTGAGCAAGGGCGGCAAGCATGCGAAAGGACTGAAGAAGAAGTGGGAGGGCATTTCGGGGTCGAGTCAGAGAGGTCAGAGTGGTCCGGCGGGTATGGGAGCATGGATCACCAGTTGGCGAGCTGTCCTAAGAAGAACGAAGCTCGGGACACTCGTGTTTGTTACCACTGCAGAGAGACGGGGCATATCAAGCCAAAATGTCCCAAACTGCAGTAGATGGTAGTGGCAGCAGTATAGCTGGTGTCACAGATTGCAGCAGCACCGCAGGTGTACTCTTTGGTGGAGGCGGGTGGGACAAGCGCAAGGCCGATCACAAGTAAATCTCAAAACTCGTCTGTTTTGGAATTTGTTAGTTCAGTGATAGAATGTTAGGGTTCTTAGACATATGGGATTTGTGTAGGGACCTTAATAGTGGGCAATTTTGAGTCTCATATTTTGTTTGATTCTGGAGTTACGAATTGCTTCATCACTCTAGAGCATGCCGAGAGCATCAGTATTCCGAGCGATTCTGATGAGCAGCTGGGAGTAGTTAAAGTTACTGGTGGGAAGTTTTTAGCTACTCTTGGTTGGGCTCGAGGCGTAGATATTCAGGTGGCTGGAGAGTCTATGCCAGCGGATTTGATTATTAGTCCTGTGGAGCTGTACGATGTCATTATGAGTATGGATTGGCTGGATTGGTACAGAGTTCATCTGGATTGTCATCGAGGATGAGTTGTTTTTTAGCGAGAGGCAGGGAAGTTGGTTTATCAGAGTGAGACGCCGACTTCTGGGAGTCTCGTGATCACGGCGATTCAGGCTGAGCGGATGATTGAGAAGGGTTGTGAGGCGTATTTGGCGATGATTGTTCTGCCAGAGGCTGTTGGAGAGGTTGTAGTTGGAGATATTCGGGTTGTTCAAGACTTCAGAGATGTATTTTGATCATTGCAGAGATTACCGCCGTCTCTGTCTGATCCTTTCACGATTGAGTTGGAGCCTGGGATGACTCCGATATCTAAAACGCCTTATAGAATGGCTCCAGCAGAATTGGCAGAGCTGAAGAAGCAAATGGATGATCTATTGAGTAAGGGATTTATCCGGCCTAGCTGTTCACCGTGGGGAGCACCGGTGTTATTTATGAAGAAGAAGGATGAGAGTTTCCGGTTATGCATTAATTACTGGGGATTTAACTGAGTCACTGTAAATAACAAGTATCCTCTACCGTGGATTGATGAATTAGTGGATCAGCTGAGAGGAACTACTTGGTTCTCCAAGATAGATTTAGCGTCGGATTACCATCAGATTCCTATCGATGAAGCAGATGTCAGGAAGCCTGCTTACAAGACGAGATATGGGCATTTCGAGTTTGTGGTGATGCCATTCGGTTTGACTAATGCACCCGCAACATTCATGAAGCTGATGAACAGGGTCTTTCACGAATATCTGGATGAGTTTATGATCATCTTTTAGATGATATTTTGGTGTAACCGAGGAGAATTGAGGAACACAAGGTACATTTGAGAGTGGTTCTGGAGAAGCTGCAAGAGCAGAAGTTGTATGCTAAGTTGAGCAAGTGCAGTTTTTTCCAGCGGGAGATGGGTTTTCTCGGTCATGTGGTTTCTGCAGATGGAGTTTCTGTGGATTCCGCAAAGATAGAGGCTATTAGAGAGTGGTCTAGACCGAAGAATGCCACTGAGATCAGGAGTTTTCTCGATTTGGCAGGTTACTACAGGAGATTTGTTAAGAGCTTCATGGGTATGGCTTAGTCAATGACGAAGCTAACAGGGAAAGATGTTCCTTTTGTGTGGTCTTCGGCTTGCGAGGAGAGTTTCATGAAGCTGAAGGAGATGTTGACTAGTACACACCAGTGTTGACGTTACCAGAGCCGGGTGAGCCTTACGTGGTGTATACCGATGCTTCGGGAGTTGGTCTGGGTTGTGTGTTCATCCAGCAGGGTAAAATAATTGCTTATGCTTCGAGGCAGTTGAGTAAGCACAAGGGCAACTACCCTACCCATGATCTTGAGTTGGTTGCAGTGATTTTTGCTTTGAAGATTTGAAGATCTTATCTTTATGGCGGAAATATTCAGGTGTTCATAGGCAATAAGAGCTTGAAGTATTTTTTTACTCAACAAGAGATGAACCAGAGGCAGAGATCATGGATGGAGTTGGTAGCAGATTATGATCTGGAGATTGGTTACCATCCTGGGAAAGCTAATCTGGTTGCAGATGCTTTGAGTCGGAAGAGAGTTGCTTTGACTCAGGAGCAGGATATGGAGGCCTTGGTGAGTGAGATTAGCACTTTGAGGTTATGTGTTATCTCACAAGAGCCTGTGGGGTTGGAGACAGCTAATCAGGCAAACTTGCTGAGCTGGATTCGAGTAGCTCAAGAAAAAGATCAGGGGTTGATCGATGTTTCCAAGGTGGCAGGTTCTGAGTATCGGGTCTCGATGAACGGGACGATTCTTATGAACGGGTGAGTTTACATGCCTAAGGAGGAGGGTTTGACGTGCGAGATTCTGAGAGAGGCTCATGCGAGCATGTTGTCTATTCATCCTAGAGCGACTAAGATGTACCATGATCTGAAATAGTATTATCACTAGGTCGGGATGAAGAAGGATGTTGTTAAATGGGTTGCAACTTGCGACATTTACCAGTTAGTGAAGGCAGAGCATCAGATTCCAAGTGATTTGTTGCAGAGCTTACCCATTCCAGAGTGAAAGTGAGATATGATTACCATGGATTTTGTGGTAGGATTGCCAGTTTCGCAGACTTTTGATGCTATCTGGTTGATTGTGGATCGTCTGACTAAGTCAGCACATTTTCTGGCCACTAAGAAGACCTATGGAGCAGCAGTATTGGCTACAAAATATGTGCGGGAGATAGTGAGGCTACATGGAGTGCTAGCGAGTATCGTGTCATACAGGGATCCAAAGTTCACTTCTGAGTTTTGGAGAGCTTTTCAGGCTGAGATGGGCACTAAGGTGCATATGAGTACTGCTTATCATCCTCAAACGGATGGGCAATCTAAGAGGACAATTCAGATACTCGAGGATTTGCTGAGGATGTGTGTGCTATATTATGGTGGTCATTAGGCATATCACTTTAACTTGGTAGAGTTTGCGTATAATAACAGCTACCAGGCGAGTATTGGTATGGCTCCTTATGAGGCGTTGTATGGGAGTCCATGTCGTACACCTTTATGCTGGACCCAAGTGGGGGAAAGGAGCATGTATGGTGCAGATTTGGTTCACGAAACGACGGAGAAGATCCATGTTTTGAAGCTGAACATAAAAGAGACTCAAGATCGGCACAGGAGTTATGATGATAAGAGGAGGAAGGAGATATAGTTTGAGGTTGGAGATAGAGCGTATCTCAAGATGGCGATGTTGAGGGGTCCTAACAGATCCATTTCAGATAATAACATGAGTCCGAAGTTTGGATCCGTTCAAGATTGAGGAACGTGTGGGACTAGTTGCTTATCGGTTGGAGTTACCTTCGGTTATGAAAGCATTTCATAACATCTTCCATGTGTCGATGCTGAGGAAGTGTTTGCATAAGTCTGAGGAGGTGGTGGCTAAGATTCCAGTAGATCCTCAGCCTAATATGACTTTAGAGGCGAGACCTGTGAGGATTCTTGAGAGGAGAGTCAAGGTTCTGAGGAGGTGGTGGCTAAGATTCTAATAGATCTTCACCCTAATATGACTTTAGAGGCGAGACCTGTGAGGATTCTCGAGAGGAGAGTCAAGGTTCAGCGCCGGAAGAAGATTCCATTGATGAGAGTCTTGTGGGACTACGACGGTGTTGAGGAGGAGACTTGGCAACCAGAGGCTAAGATGAAGGCAAAGTTCAAGAAGTGGTTCGAGAAGCAAGTCAAGGCTTGAGTTCGTCTTTCTGGTTTTTAGTTTCAGAGTTTAGCAGTGTTGCTAAGTGGTTTGAATTATGTATTTTTTTTTTGAGGATGTAACGATTAATACATTTGAGAGTTATAAGATGTGTATTTCTTATGTTTTGACTTGTGTTGTCATGGATTTATGTGTGTTTTTGGAGGTCTAGAAATATAAGTTTTATGAGGATTTCGAGCTTGTCTATTTCTAAGAGACTTTAGTGAAACACCTTGATCGATTGGGTTGTTTAGAGTTGACCTGAGGATAGGTCAGGGATGAGATGATATTTCGGGATATTGGGATGTCAGTTTAGGACCACAGGAGGTAATTCTAGTTAGATATATTTATAGGCGTTAAGAATTGATTGCTCTAGGGGATGAGGATTTTCCTGAATAACTCACTAGGAGATGAAGATTTCTCCAGGAGGGATGAGGATTTTCCTTTATGTTACTAAGGGATGAGATTTCCCTTGGTAGTATTGAGAGATGAGGACTTCTCTCGATGGGATGAAGATTTCTCTGTCTACCGATAACTCAAAGGATGTTTCCTAAGAGTGAGAGTGGTATGGTTATGAGTTATGAGTTAAGAGTAATCAATGTCAGAACGTGGCTATGAGCATAGGACTAGATGCAGACCTCAGAGATCGGGAGTGTTGGATCTCGGGTGGTGCTTGCTAGGTTGGCCAGGAGGGTTGACCATAGTCATTCGATGTTGCTGGATTCGAGGTCGAATCCGGTTAAGTGAGGAGAATTGTAACGTCCGTGAACCAAAAATTAGAATTTTTGGGATGGGTGTCGATCAACACCAGGAGGTGTGTCGATCGACACCAACTTCGTATTAAACCGACTGGTTTGGTTTTTGATCGTTGATATAATGCGTTTTTGGCGCATTCTAACCCTTGTTTTGTAGGTTTTTATCGAGTCTTTCATTCTCTTTCGAGTCATTCTAGGTACTAAAGTGGCTGGAAGTAAGGATTTGAAGTTTGCAATTGGATTTGGCGAAAAAGAAGGAAGAAAATATCTTTTTGAAGATTCTGCCCAGAAGGAGCACCTGCGCTGGAGTTAGGTGCTCCCGCTCCCCAGCAGATTTACTTATGGGCTTTTTATTAAACCCTAATTTTGTAACCCTATCTTTGGGCCAGCCGCCGTGGGCCTTTAAATAGGTCTTTCCCTGGATTTTTTAGGAGGATCACGCCACAACACAGCAGCAGAGAGAGAACACAACGAGAGAGAGAGATATATATACACTTGTTTTGAGAGAGTTCGTAAGCTTGGAGATTTGTCTTCAAATACTTATCGAAGTTTTCTTAAACCCTACTCTTTTATATATCGATTTCATGCAGTTTATCATGTCTCTTGCTGCTGTTGTTTGTTTGATCATGAGCGAGTAATCCACTTGTGAGGTTAAGGGTTTTCGATGGGATTTGATTCATGAGCTAAGCATAAATAGGTTTTTAAATAATCATTCGATAGTCTCCACCTATTGTCGATCATATTTCCTAGGTTAGATTGATCACCTAGCCTTTGATTTTAGGTTAAATTTACTTATCAAAAGTTTGTAAATTGCTGGAATTGACTTAGGTGGGCGATTTGATCCTTAGCCAACGAAAGTTGAAGTTAGGGCATCTCGTGAACATATCAACCCTAATCGCCTAATGCTTGATAATCCTTGTAACCTCAACGACAGTTAGGGTGTTAGATTGATTGTTAAAGTTGAAGATGCCACGAAAGTAGATCTCCTTATATTTATGGTTGAGTTCGAGACTTGGTCGTAATCGCATACCTGAATATTTGCTTGGTTCCTGATATTCGAATCCCTGAGAATTATCCCTGACCTAACGTCTTTCCATTATTGTTTACAACCGCTTTTACCTTTGTTTCGTTTTATTTAATTGTTAATTTGTGACATTCAAACCCAACTTGAATCGCTTAGCTGAGATTGTTTTCCATAGAATTAGAGCGTATTGCTGGTCCCTTAACGAACCTCACTATTCTACTTTGATTAGTAATTCTAGGTTTTAATCTTGAAACCGAATAAAGGACAAATCTAATTTTCATCAAATTGGCGCCGTTGTGACGGGGACCAACTCGATACCTCTGCTTCTCGACTACGATTTTAGACTAAGCACTAATCTCGTTCTTTTGTTTTTCTTTACGTGTGTTTCAGGTGCATGAACTCAAGGACAACAAGGAGAAATCTTCAAACTCCCCTCGTCACTTTAAGTAATCCTGAACTCGCGAGACTAGAACGAGAAAACAGACGATAAAGGCCTAATCCCGCTGATATGGGCGATCAAGGCGACAACGACATGGCAGTTGAGTTGCAAAGGTTGCAAGAATAGATGGCTCAAATGCAACAGCAGCACGCGCGTGAATTGCAGCAACAACATGCGCGTGAGCAACAACGAACCATAGGGGATATGGACAATCCCCATGCCTATTACCGAAACCGAACTGCCATAGTTCCTCCCGCTGTTGAAAGGAATGACTATGAGATCAAACCACAGATGATATCGCTGGTTAAGCAGCATTTGTTCCACGGATTGCCTGCTGAAATTCCGTTGGACCATATAGAGAATTTCGAGGAGATTTGCTCCACGACAAGCTCTAATAGGATGAACCCAGATTTCGTAAAATGCAAGCTGTTTCCATTTTCACTCGCGGACAAAGCTTCTCGTTGGCTTAAGTCTTTACCTGCTGGATCCATTACGACTTGGGCGCAATGCAGAGCTGCGTTTTTGGACCATTTCTACACAAAATCTAAAACCGCGAGTTTAAGGAACAAGATATCCTCCTTCCACCAACATTCCGGAGAGTCCTTCTGTGAGGCTTTGGAAAGGTTTAAGGAGTACAAGAGAGAGTGCCCACACCATGGGTTCACTGATGAAAACCTGCTGGGGATTTTCTACGATGGTGTGGACTGGGATTATAGGAACGCGCTCAATGCTGCTAGCGATGGTGATTTCATGACCAAAACCAAAGAGGGAGCGTATAAGCTGATTGAGAACTTGGATGTAAGTTCAAGTAACAAGTCCCAGGAGTATGATAGGACTACGAAATCCAATGGATCGGATTCTGCTAAGATCGATGACCTTACGCCCAAGATCAATTTGTTGCTTAAGGCGAACCAAAGGATGGTTCATTTTGCTGATGAGAATGACGAGCAACTAGCTGAAGAGATGGGTGAAGAAGGAGACAATGATCAGCAGGAGGTTAGTTATGTTAATGGGTAGGGTTTTGCGCGAAACCGAGGGTTCAACTAGAACAACAGAAATCATCCGAATTTCTCCTATCGAAGCACGAATTTCAAGTGTACCCACAACAAACCAATCCCCAGACCACGAAACCTCAGGATCAGAGTTTCCAGAAATCATTCCCCCAAAATTTCCAAGGAAAGACATTCGTCCCTTTTCAAGGTCAGAAACCGCAGTTTTCGAATTTTCAGGCTTCTGCAAGCTCTGGAAATGGTTCTCAGGATGAGTTGAAAGGTATGGTGCAGCAGATATTGACAAACCAACAGATGTTCGCCAATTAGATCAACACAAAGGTGGATGGTATGTACTTTGACCTTAATGATCGGCTCGAAGCAGTTTGTGACCACGTAAAGAAACTCGACACACAAGTTGCTCAGACGGCAGAAGCAATTAAGAGACCACAGGGAGTATTACCTGGTAAAACTGATGAAAACCCAAGGGAATTTGTGAATGCCATAGAGCTGAGGAGTGGAAGAACTTTACATGGAGTCGTAAGAACAGAAACTGCAAACTGCCCAGAAAGAGCACCTGCACCAACAGAAGGAGCACCTGCTCCAGAAACAGAAAACGAGGAAGAACCCGCTGAGCCAACTTCTAAGGTATTAAGACCAAATGAGATTATTGATAAGGTTCGTTCTCGTGTTTACAGGCCCCATATCCCTTACCCAGTACCTCCAAGGAAGTCGCAAAAGGATTTGGAGGAGGCGAAATGTAAGGAGATGTTACTAGATTTGACGGTTAAGCTGACATTGGCAGACGCGTTCAGATGATGCCATCCATGAGAAAGTATGTCAAGGGCCTGGTTACTGGGCGGATTCCTTCGGAGCAGAGTGCCATGGTTGTAAGTAAGAATTGTAGCGCTGTGCTACAAAACAAAGCCATTAAAAAGCAAGAGGACCCAGGTAAATTCGTGCTTTCTGCTAATATTGGTCCTGTGCGATTTGCTTGTTCCTTGTGTGATCTAGGTTCCAGCGTGAATCTCATGCCCTATTCGGTTGCAAGGAAACTCGGGTACACAAAATTTAAACCTACACGGATTTCATTAGTGTTTGCTGACAGATCTATTAAGTTGCCTGTAGGAATTTTGGAAGATTTGCAGGTCAGGATTGGGAATATTTTAATCCCAGCAGATTTCGTGGTGTTGGAATTGGACGATGAACCAAAGGATCCCTTGATTTTGGGACGTCCTTTCTTGCGCACAGCTGGTGCGATCATTGATGTAAAGAACGGAACGATTGGTCTCCACCTGGGAGACATTATTATGGAGTTCGAGATGGATCGGATGTTGAAGAAACCGACCATTGATGGGCAAACTTTTGCCATTGAGGATAATCTTGAAATCTCAGAGGGAGAGATTGAAGAGATTCTTGCTGATGATCCCTTGGATGTTGCGTTGACAAAAGCTGAAAGCGAACATGGTTATTTGAGCGAAGATACCATTGGGTTCGCAAGGATGTTGGATACTGGGCAGATGGAGAAATCGACTGACTTTTTGAGACTCGACGTAGAGGGAGAAGACAGAGCACCTGCTTCTGCTCTTCGGAACCTTGCTGATGATCCTTGGAGTGAGCTGAAAGCTCCAAAACTTGAGCTCAAAACCTTACCAGCTGGGCTAAGGTACGCGTTTCTCGGTCCCAACTCTACTTATCCAGTTATTATTAATGCTGATCTGAATAATGTGGAATTCGCCTTACTTTTATGCGAGCTTAGGAAGTATAGGAAAGCTTTAGGTTATTCGCTAGATGACATCCCTGGAATCTCACCTGATTTATGCATGCATAGGATACATTTAGAAGATGAATATAGAACTTCTGTAGAACACCAAAGGAGACTGAATCCGAATTTAAAAGATGTTGTTAAAAAAGAAATTATGAAACTCTTAGAAGCTGGTGTTATTTATGCAATATCTGATAGTAACTGGATTAGTCTTGTACACGTAGTACCTAAGAAGGGCGGAATCACTGTGATTGCCAATGATAGGAACGAACTGATACCTACCAGGACTGTCACAGGACATAGGATGTGCATAGATTATAGAAAGTTAAATGCAGCAACTAGGAAGGATCACTTTCCTTTACCATTCATTGATCAAATGCTCGAAAGACTCGCTAACCACCCTTACTACTGCTTTTTAGACGGTTATTCAGGTTTCTTTCAGATTCCCATTCACCCGGATGATCAGGAGAAGACAACCTTCACCTGCCCGTATGGCACCTTTGCGTACCCCAGGATGCCATTCGGGCTATGCAACGCCCCTGCAACTTTTCAAAGGTGCATGATGTCTATATTTACTGATTTGATTGAGGATATTATGGAAGTTTTCATGGATGACTTCTCCGTCTATGGGAGCTCTTTTTCCGTTTGTCTGTCTAATCTGTGCAGGGTTTTGGAGCGCTGTGAAGAGAAACACCTAGTGCTGAATTGGGAGAAGTGTCATTTCATGGTGAGGGATGGTATAGTTCTAGGTAATCGAATTTCAGAAAAGGGTATTGAGGTTGACCGAGCAAAGGTTGAGGTGATGATGAGCCTGCAACCGCCAGATTCAGTCAGAGGGATAAGGAGTTTTCTTGGTCACGCGGGCTTTTACAGATGTTTCATCAAGGATTTTTCAAAGATAGCGAGGCCGCTAACCCAACTTTTGTGTAAGGAAACCAAGTTTGAGTTTGATGGAGCTTGCCTTGAGGCGTTTCACACGATAAAAGGAGCATTGGTAGTGCACCCATTGTTCAACCACCAGATTGGGATCTACCATTTGAGGTTATGACAGACGCAAGTGACTACGCCGTAGGGGCTGTTTTGGGGCAAAGGAAGAATAAAAGGCTTCACGTATTCTATTATGCGAGTCGCACTTTGGATGAAGCTCAGTGCAGATATGCTACGACTGAGAAGGAGCTACTAGCTGTGGTGTTCGCCTTTGAAAAATTCATATCATATCTTATGGGTTCGAAGGTCATTGTTCATACAGATCACGCAGCATTGAAGTACCTGCTCACAAAGAAAGATGCGAAACCAAGGCTTTTGAGATGGATCTTGTTGCTTCAGGAGTTTGTTCTTCAAATCGTTGATAAGAAAGGCACCGAAAATGGAGTTGCTGACCACCTGTCTAGGATGAAAGTTGATGAAACAGTACCACTTGATGATGCATTACCGGATAAACATGTGTATGCTATTGGGATCTCTGTACGAAAGCACCCAGTACAATCTGGAGCACCTGTTCTACCCGAGGGAGCACCTGCTCCAAAGGCATTTTGTGCGGCTATCTCTAAGGAAAATTCACCAAGTTTTCCGTGGTTTGGTGAGATCGTGAACTACCTAGCTGCTGACCAGGAACCGGCTGACTTCGTGGGAGACAAGAAGAGGAAATTCTTGCGCAACGTAAGGAGATACTTTTGGGATGAACCATACCTCTACAAACAATGCTCCGACGGTCTTTTCCGGAGATGTGTTCCTGAAGAGGAAATCCCGGGAATCTTGTTTCACTGCCACAGTTCAAGTTACGCTGGACACTTCGCGACCTTTAAGACAGTATCAAAGGTGCTACAAGATGGATATTGGTGGCCCACAATGTTCCGTGATACACATGCGTTTATTGCCAGATGCGATAAATGTCAGAGGCAAGGAAACATCTCGCGACGGAATGAGATGCCTCAGCACTTCATCTTGGAAGTTGAAGTGTTCGATGTGTGGGGGATTGACTTTATGGGACCGTTTCCTTCATCCTATGGCAACAAGTACATTTTAGTGGTCGTCGACTATGTGTCTAAGTGGATTGAGGCCATTGCCTGTCCAACAAACGACGCAGCTGTGGTTTTGCGGATGTTTAAGACAATCATATTTCCCCGTTTTGGTGTTCCGCGGGTGGTGATAAGTGATGGAGGGACTCATTTCATCAATAGGGTTTTTGAGAACCTTTTGAGAAAGAACGGCGTAAAGCATAAGGTTGCAACGCCATATCACCCGCAGACTAGTGGCCAAGTTGAGGTTAGTAATCGGCAGATCAAGGACATTTTGCAAAAGACCGTAGGCACCACAAGAAAAAATTAGGCCACCAAGTTGGACGACGCAGTTTGGGCCTACCGAACCGCATACAAAACGCCATTGGGGACAATGCCCTTTCATTTGGTGTATGGTAAGTCGTGCCACCTTCCGGTAGAGCTTGAGTATAAGGCGGCATGGGCAGTTAAGTTAATGAACTACGACATCAAACCCGCCTTGGAAAGGCGATCCATGCAACTTAACGAGTTAGAGGAGATTAGGTACCTGGCCTACGAGAGTTCGAAATTGTACAAGGAACAAACCAAGATGTATCACGACAAGAGAATTCTTAACCGAAACTTCCAACCCAATGACATGGTACTTCTCTTTAACTCTCGCCTTAAACTTTTTCCTGGGAAATTGCGATCTAGGTGGTCCGGTCCTTTCCTCGTCAAAGAAGTTCGATCATATGGAGCTCTGGTGTTGCTGGACGCCAAAGGCAAAGAGTTCGTGGTCAATGGACAGCGCTGCAAACCGTACCTAGCCGATGTAAACCCAACAGAAGGTGGAGTTATCACCTTAGGTGATGCGCCCAAAGCCTAAAATGCTAATCAAGTCAAGCTAACGACTTTAACCAAGCGCTTGGTGGGAGGCAACCCACCGGTATGTTTTCTAACCTTTTTCAATTTTGATCTTTTTTGCTACTAACTTTGTTTTCGATCTTCGAAAAAAAAAAAAAAAGAGATGATGATGAGGCAGATCGATCGATCCTCATATCACGATCGATCGATCCGGATGAGGATTTCAACACACAAACCATCGGTCGGTCTAAGGATCGACCTGCAAGTCGGTCTAAGGATCGACCTGCAAGTCGATCCGCTGCAAGGTTCAAATCGGAGGGAGCACCTGCTACCCACAACAGAGCACCTTAAACCCAGAACAGAGCACCTGCTACAAAGGGTAAAATTTGACATTTAAATTCAGGCCCGCCAAAAGGTAAGTCACGAGGATAAGGAAAGTGGGCTTGAGAAATATGGGATTATTTTCCAATTTTAATAAGGAAATATCAGTTAAATGGGACCCCCATAAAGCCTTAATTCTCGCGCCCAATAACTCCTTCTTCTCCTTCCTCTTCTTTTCGATTTTCTCCATTAAAACTCTCAACGTTTTTGCTCAAAACTCAACTTCTTCAATTCTCAACCGATCTGAGTGATTTTTGGGTTGATTTCACTCGAATTTTCACCCTCATTCCGAATCTATCAACCGTTTTTCAAGACAATCAAGGTACCACTCGAAATCCCAATTTTTGTGCTCGCCGTTTTCAAAACCAAAGGTGAAATCGCTCACTGATTTTGTTGATTCGTTTCTTTGCGACTGATAAGTACACCATATGCTCACTTTAGGATTGAATTCGCATGTGTAGAGTGGTGTATTTTGACTTGAAATTTTGTTGAACTTGAACCCTAATTTTTGAAGAAAACTCGAAATCTATAGGAGTGGAGATATGAAAGGGGTTATATTTCTTTTATTATTCACCCTGGGAATGTTTGGATTGGTCGAAATTGTCTGATTCTAGGACAGGAACTTTGTCTTAATTTTTCGCAAAAACAGGGGAATTTTGTTTCGATGTTTGTGTGGATATATGGACATGAATTTATGCTGGATTTGGTTCGTGTTTGTGGCTGTCATTGCAGGATGTCAGGACCGCGAATGTCAGTTGGTAACCCATCACGCTCACGCAAAGGAAAAGGAGCCTCCACCTCCTCCCAAATCGCAACAACCCATTGGCCACGTGATGAAGGCCAACGATTCGATTTGAGCAATTCTAGCCTTCCTCTCGATTCAGACGAAGAATGGGACCAGAATAACGCATACTACTACAATAACTAGCTCGACATTACTATTGAGCCGACTCGCTTCTTGTGTGCGCAAACGCTAAAGGATCTAGGGCTGCTCTATGATGTGGGCAGCATACTTGAGGCTTGCCAATTGACTGTGAGGCAGTGTTTGGCATCCGCCAAACTGACTTATTCGGACCCGCGCAGGCCGATGGCTTCATAGGGAGTTCTCTCTTTCTTTGCTGGAGGAAAGAGATATGAGGTGACTATCAGGGACCTCTGTGCCCTCTACGGTTTCGACTCCACGGAGGAGAAAGTGGCCTTCCCCACACACCTCCAGGTCGCACACAGGTTTTGGGACTTCATTGCAAGTGGGGATTACTTATCTCGATCCGCGGCCCAATCCACCATTCGGAACCCTGCTCTTTGGATCGGTGTCAAGGCCATCAGCACTATCTTCTTCTCACGGGATGATGCAAGCAAAGTGTGAACCGATGAATTGATCATGCTTTACAATGTTGTGCGAGACACCATTAGCGGTGAAGCAGGGTTGAGCTGCGAGTTCGATGGAAGCGTCAACATAGGAGCGCTTTTTGCCTCATGCATTGTGGACAAGAGGACTAAAGTGGCAAAGGGAAAGGCGGCATCACACAGCGAGAGGATCGGGAGTCTGTTGACCAGGCTGTTCCTCCACGTCAAACTTGACCTCGGATCTTACACTTGCAACTCCGCGACGGAGTTTATGGATAATTCTTACCTTATTTCTTGTGAGATCTTGGCCGACACTAGCATTTACAGGTTCACAGCGAGAGACAAGACCACCCGGTTCTGCCGATTGCCGCAACCATCATTGACAGACCTGGACGTTGCAGCCAACGTTGGGTTCACACCGGGAACAGAGTACTTGTGCTCCGCCACTGGAGCACCTACGGAGAGAGCACCAAAGCCCAGGAGGAGCACTTCAACCACCCGAGCTGCACCTGCCCCCGCTTCAGTCCTGGATGCCCCTTTGAGCCACGATGAGGAGGAGGAGGAGCTGGCAGCCGCTACGCAGAGGACTCGGCAGTCCAGAGCTCACTACCGCATGCCTTATGCGAGTGAGCTGACTCTAGATGAAATTTTCGATGCTTCCGAGGATGCCGAATATCGCTGTTGGATGGTTGCTTCTACCAAGAAGAACAACGGGCTGCTCCGCCGCATTCTCCACATGCTTTAGAAGGGATGCAGCAGCTCTCATGCCACCGAGACCATCCCGTCCATGGCCCCTGCTCAGTCGCCTGCTTCTCGACCATCCACATCCGCTAGACCGTCCACTCGCTCCTCCAAACGCAAGAAACCGATCACCAGCGAAAACTCCGATGATACCACCAGCGATTGAGATCGCTCCTCTATCCTTCCTCAATATTCCATGAACACTTTTTATTTTATACATTATTATTTTTTTTTCTTCTTTTTATCCTCTCTCTTTTCTTATTTTCACACCGAGACGGTGTGAAGTAAGTCTGGGGGGAGTTGCTACTAATCTCGTTTATTTTGGATGTTTTTCTTATGTTTCTTATGTCCTGTTTTGAGTCTTTCTTTTGGTTTGTTTTATTGAGTCAAGACTTTGTAGGGAATTAGGACCTTATCTCATGATGATATTTGAACTATTTGTGTTTAACTTTCTATCTAGTGACCATTTCTTCAGAGCATGACTACAAGGAACAGCTGGAACAATTCGATACACCATCTTCTAGGTTCCATATTGACCAAAATTTTATCTCGCTATTGGCACTAGATTAGGGAAACGAATCATATTCATGACTCCTTATTCTTTTTTTTATCACTCTTGTTGTTCCTGAATAGCTAGCTCATTTTTAGTTAGTACCCTCCTTAACCCTTACATCTTTTCAAGACCCTTGCATTTTTGTTACTTCATTGTCATATGTGCAGCATATGCGCAAAAGGGCCAGAGAGAATTGGGTCGACACTGCCTTTAAATCACTCTTTCTGAAGAACGAGAGCACTGATTCCCAGAAGGAGCACCTGCTCCTATTTTCAGAAGATGGTTTTACAACGAGGTGGAACAAAAATCCACGAAGGAGGAAAGATATTGATGAGCTCCACTTGGGTATGTACAGTAACTCTAATTCTTTTTCGTGCTTGAGAGACATACATTTGTAATAAAACCCTCTTCATCATCATCTATCAATGCAAAAAAAAAAAAAAAAATCATCATCAATCAAATCAGATGATGAAGAGTGGTAAATATGTAAAATGTCTCTCTGCACAGCGAGTATACCCAAGGAGGACGATTGCAACATGAGTCGGTTGGAAGATTTGGAGAAGAAAGAGTGGTTTAGAGAATGTGGATATCAACGTACCCGTTCTCTCTTGCAATTTTGTGCAATATCCTGCATCCACTACGAAACATCGGGTAACCCTTAAAAACTTTAAACACTTTGAACTCCACCTCTAAATGGTCAAACACCCTTAGCGTCGTCTACCCTAAATGGTGCCTTTAGCGAGACCCTCACGCAACTTTAATGCGTTGAGTAAAAAAAAAAAAAATTCATCATCAATCAAATCAGATGATGAAGAGTGGTAAATATGTAAAATGTCTCTCTGCACAGCGAGTATACCCAAGGAGGACGATTGCAACATGAGTCGGTTGGAAGATTTGGAGAAGAAAGAGTGGTTTAGAGAATGTGGATATTAACGTACCCGTTCTCTCTTGCAATTTTGTGCAATATCCTGCATCCACTACGAAACATCGGGTAACCCTTAAACACTTTAAACACTTTGAACTCCACCTCTAAATGGCCAAACACCCTTAGCGTTGTCTACCCTAAATGGTGCCTTTAGCGAGACCCTCACGCAACTTTAATGCGTTGAGTTTGTGTTTGGGAAATGAGACTTGGTTGAGAAATGTGTTAAGGATGTTTTGGTAAAGCTTTGTTATTCATAATCTGGATTATGTGGTCTGCAGATTGAAATATTTAAACTCGGTTCACTGAGGATAAAAGAGTTCCCGCGTTTTCAAACCTTTCTCCTTCACTTGGTCTTGAATTTGTTTGAGGACAAACAAAGATCTAAGTCTGGGGAAATTGATATAATGCGTTTTTGGCGCATTCTAACCCTTGTTTTGTAGGTTTTTATCGAGTCTTTCATTCTCTTTCGAGTCATTCTAGGTACTAAAGTGGCTGGAAGCAAGGATTTGAAGTTTGCAATTGGATTTGGCGAAAAAGAAGGAAGAAAATATCTTTTTGAAGATTCTGCCCAGAAGGAGCACCTGCGCTGGAGTTAGGTGCTCCCGCTCCCCAGCAGATTTACTTATGGGCTTTTTATTAAACCCTAATTTTGTAACCCTATCTTTGGGCCAGCTGCCGTGGGCCTTTAAATAGGTCTTTCCCTGGATTTTTTAGGAGGATCACGCCACAACACAGCAGCAGAGAGAGAACACAACGAGAGAGAGATATATATATACACTTGTTTTGAGAGAGTTTGTAAGTTTGGAGATTTGTCTTCAAATACTTATCGAAGTTTTCTTAAACCCTACTCTTTTATATATCGATTTCATGTAGTTTATCATGTCTCTTGCTGCTGTTGTTTGTTTGATCATGAGCGAGTAATCCACTTGTGAGGTTAAGGGTTTTCGATGGGATTTGATTCATGAGCTAAGCATAAATAGGTTTTTAAATAATCATTCGATAGTCTCCACCTATTGTCGATCATATTTCCTAGGTTAGATTGATCATCTAGCCTTTGATTTTAGGTTAAATTTACTTATCAAAAGTTTGTAAATTGCTGGAATTGACTTAGGTGGGCGATTTGATCCTTAGCCAACGAAAGTTGAAGTTAGGGCATCTCGTGAACATATCAACCCTAATCGCCTAATGCTTGATAATCCTTGTAACCTCAACGACAGTTAGGGTGTTAGATTGATTGTTAAAGTTGAAGATGCCACGAAAGTGGATCTCCTTATATTTATGGTTGAGTTCGAGACTTGGTCGTAATCGCATACCTGAATAATTGCTTGGTTCCTGATATTCGAATCCCTGAGAATTATCCCTGACCTAACGTCTTTCCATTATTGTTTACAACCGCTTTTACCTTTGTTTCGTTTTATTTAATTGTTAATTTGTGACATTCAAACCCAACTTGAATCGCTTAGCTGAGATTGCTTTTCATAGAATTAGAGCGTATTGCTGGTCCCTTAACGAACCTCACTATTCTACTTTGATTAGTAATTCTAGGTTTTAATCTTGAAACCGGATAAAGGACAAATCTAATTTTCATCAATCGTCAGTTCGCGGTTCGGGTTTGGGTAACCCTAGGGCTTGTGTATAAAAGTCGAGCTGTCGTGTGTTTGTCGCGTTGTTGAGAGAGAAACAGTGAATTTGAGAGGATTGAGAGAAGACAAAGGATCATTGTTGATTTCTTTGTGTTTTTACTTGTTTTTTTCTCTATAATTTTTTTTATGGTTTACACTATCTCTATCTTGTTTCTTAAGTTAATTTTATAATTAGTTTAAACTATTAGAGTTTTTTTAATCTAGCTAGTGTGGAGTCTATTAGAAATTTTCCTTTTTCATAGTTAGTTTGAACAATAAGAAATTTTTCTACTTTATTATTTGGTTAGAGACTTGACAATTATTTTGTTCGTTTTTCATTTTTGTTTTTATATATTTTTAAATTTAAGTGTTAACTAATGTCATCATCTGATCAATAGTAGACACATGTCATGATCTGGTGAATAAGAATTTTGTTTACGTGTCGTATTCTCATCGTGCGCATTCTCCTTATGAATTTGGAAATTTAAGTATGGATATTTTCTTAGAAATATATTGCGTCAAACTCTTCATGTAGTTCCGGCAGAAAGCCGATATGTGGGGAATTCATACACCACATCTTTTAGTATTCACTATATGAATTCAAAAATACAAGTATGAACATCTTTTTGGGATTCTCACTCTCTCTTCGAAATAATGCTATTTTGTAGGGAGACACTCTTCAATGTTTCAAACATGTACACATTCACATTATATTTGGTGCGCTTGCTATATTTTCTAATCATTTTGTGAACTATTTCTGAATTAAGCATTGAAAAATGCCTTTGGCACAAGTTCATTCACTCCTAGTGGTGGACATATGGATGTTTGAGGGATCTCACGTCGAATACAAATACCCAAATTTCTATTAGAGTGTATAACTTTGGAAAAATCGTAAAAAGAGGGTTCAAATTTGAAATATCATAACCCTTAAAATTAAATTAATTCAAAAGTTTGAAAATGATATAATTTTATATACTTTTGCCATTAAATAGTTAAAGAACAAAATAATTAACATAAATATCAATTATGCAAAACTAAATCATCCGTAAAAAATTACAAAATTATAATCTTAAAATTTTAAAAATACAAGTTTTGTTTTAAAATATGTTAATAGTTAGAGCCTATATGCTACATCTTTTGTCTAAAATTACAATCACAACTAGATCTAGATATAATTTCTTTTCTTCCATCTAAATAATATATTAAAACTTGTACCACCAGTACAAAATAAGAAACGGGATATCCCGAGCAGCGAAACCAACATGAGAACTAAAAACAACAGTCCAAAATGAATATGAGAACACAAAACACAAGAGGAAGAGGAAATAATCATGAACCCTCCAGTAAATTTTGCACATAAATTTTGGATGCCAAAACTGCAAAAACCAAGAGCATGGAAGCGCACTGGAACACAACTCAACACCAAACTCTACCAGCAATAGAATGGACGGAGAAGAAAAGCAGAAAGAAAAAGGCACAACGCAATGACACCACCCCGAAACAATGAGCCCGAAGAACTCAAGCAAACCTAGACTCAACGCAAAACCTTGACCTTCGAAGGGAAAGTGCCATAGAAGATCAACAAATCAAGCACGCCGAGACTCGCAAACAAAGCATAATCATGTACAAACTGAAACTAGTGCTTTTTTAAGCCCAAATTTTACTTCCTAATGAGAGAAGCCATAAATCGGTTCATAACTTTACATTTATAAAGCCCTAAGTGACCGCAAGTGCACGGTTATGTCAATAAAATACTTAGGAGTCGATCCCAAGGGAAGATATATCTAACACTAGAGATCGGACTATGCCTACGATGAGCTAAGCCTAAACAAAGATGGTGTAATGGTATCCAAGCTAAACTAATCCTAAACTAAGATCAATCCTAAAGTTAGTGGAGAAAATAAAGGGGATAAATGTTTCGGGTTCTAGGAATTAAGTGTAACCACAGTTGGAAATAATTGGAATACTATTGGAAATATTTCTCTAGTGTTCTAAGGATAAGAATTGTGTATTCCTCTATGCATAATGAGGAACTTAGACATCTAATGTTCTAACTACCCACTTCTGTGATCTAGCTAAGCTAACCTAGCGAATCTTAGAATCCTAAGATTCCACTTGGTACTAAGAGTTCATGACGAGCATTACGAATGCCTAAATCGTGTTCCTAGAGATTCATTCCATAATCTTCCGATTGGCTTCAAACCCCCTAATCAATGATCTTTTGCTCTAAGTGAACACCCATATCCCTATGCGATGCAACACTCAACATAACATGTTTGAGGTCATGAATCTCAAACAAACATTATGACCATATCATGAAACCAATACCAAAGAGAACACAAATCTTGTTAAGCACAATGAATTAAGGCATGATTCCATTTAAATCCTATCACAAATCCTAGGTGATCAATCAAGAAAATGATTCAAAGAAGGCATCAACCTAAAACCTACACTAGATTATTCATGAGTTAATTAGAATCTTAATCATGCTCTATGTGATCAATCAAGAAAATAATTCAAAGAAGGCATAAACCTAAAACCTACACTAGATTATTCATGAGTTTATTAGAATCTTAATCATACTCTCTGTGATCTGTAACGCCCGTGAACCAAAAATTGGAAGTTTGGTTTATTTGTTTTGTTAAATGGGTGGGTTGAGGTTTGGTTTTGGCCCAATCCCAATAAATCCACAATCCTAGGGCCCATTTAGTGTGGCCCACATTCCCCCCCCAAACAAAACCCTAACCCTAGGCTCCTTTTTTCTATTTAAAGGGAATGTCAAAGAGAGAGGGAGGTTGAGATTCTAATTCTAGCGAAGCTCTGCTCATTTTCCGAGGTGAACCAGCCGCCACAACCACCAAAGGTTTCAGTCGTGTGCTCTGGTGACCGGAAAATCAGAGCAAGGAGGAGAAAAAGGAAGGTCTCGCGAGCAGTGACTTTGCGGGGTGTTTTTTTAGCGAACCATAAAGAGCTAGACGACGATCTTCATACGGTTATATAGATCTCGGTTCGTAGTTTTTGGAACATCTTTTCGATATCTAATCCGAGGTAAGACGCGTCCTCAATCCTCAGTTAAAGTTTTTCCTAAATCACAGTTTTTCCTGGAAACCAGAACTGTCTCAGATATACTCATATTTCCAGTTTCACGGAGCTGACTTTGGAGGTTAGTTCCCGTTGATCTAGAGGGAATAAGAGAGAGGTTTCGGGGTCTTTGGAAAGGTTAAGCTGCAAGGAATCCAGATCGGGTTTCAAAGTTCCGATCCGACGTAAACCCATTGAGATATTCATGTTTCTTTCTGGCCAAGAAACACTTGTTCAATCCAAAAACCAGAAATCCTAATCTGATTTGAAATGCGAAAGCAGTTTTGGAAACGCAATTTCTGCAAACACCAGTGGCCCAGATGGCTGTTGCAGACTACCAGGATTAGCGTTTCAACCGCCCGAAACGCTATTTTTCAATCGCTATTTTTCTCAGATTCAGTATTTGGACACGATCGCTAAGGTGAGTGCGCGACCATGGCTTATCTGGGTAAAGAAATTGATAGGATGCGTTGATTGTTGTTTGCTTGGTTGGATTTTGTGTTTTGGTTGGTAGATTTCGTGCAGGAGATCGATGAATCGCGTTTGGAATCGAGCCATGAGAGACTTGGTTTAGTAATTCGGGTTATAATTATTGGTTGATGGATGTGATGGTTTGATTTGGTTTAATTGTTATTTGATTTCCGCTGGTTTGTTGTTGAATGAGAATTTAGCATGTTGAGTGTTAGTATTTATGAGAATGCAAATTCGATGCTATAAAAAAAGAAGGTTGGGTTGTTTCGTGATCAATCAAGAACATAAAAAAGAAGCCATATACTCAATGATTCCTAATCCAAATTTCATGTCAAATCTAAACAAATCCCAATTTCCACAGTGATTATCAAGATTAACAAGCATTAAGAGCAAATTAAGAATCACCCAACATTAATTTCTCCTTAGTTTAATCTCTAACATACATCTAATCTCATTTTCATGAAAAATTTGTAAGTAAGAGAAGCATTAAACACACAAAAAATCAAATCCATCAAATCTCCAAATGGGTTCACACTTATTCCTAAAACAAGGTCTAAGCAACATTAAATTAATGAAAACATCAAAAGAAAAAGAGATAAAAGTTTGAGAAACAAATCCAAATATGGGGGATGAGGAAATCTTCAAATCTTCTAAATTGATGCACAAATCCTCCAAATCCCTATTATTTAGGGTCTTCTAGGCCATGGAGACTTTTCCAAATAGTGTTTGCTCTTATCTCTAGCCTCTTTTGTTTTTCTCCAAAAATAATGTAAAATGAGAGTTTTTAGAGCAAAAACGTGGACTGGAACGCGAACTGGCCGAAGTTGGGTCAGGGTTGGATCTGGTCAATTCTGAGTCAAGTTGGGTCAACACTGGGTCCACTGAGTCAACTGAAGACAAATTATTTTGCCATAACGATATGAAGTCACTAAATTGAATGTAAATTCCAAACCAATGATCCAAATGACTTCAATCTAGCGCCAAATGAAAGCTACCTCATTTTCGCATCTTGTCACCAAATTTGAGCTTGATACACCAATTGTAAGACCTTCATCCATCATGATCTTTGAGATGCATCTTCTTGACTCTTCATGGCTAAGTGTATTCTTCATTTTCTTTGAAACTCTATGCATCTCCTTTGATCCAAAACATTCCAAAGTACCTAATTGACTACAAAAAGACCAAAAAGAAGAACAAAGACACTCTAGGACTCGACACTCTAGGACTCGAAAATGCAACAAAACTCATTCGAACTCTAAATGCAACAAAAATACCATGAAAAGCAAAATAAACACAAGAAAAAGAATGAAATTATGAGACTCAAAATTGTAGAATATATGATTATCATTTTTCTAGAACCATCTCCCATACTCAAAACTTAGAGTTTTTGTGTTTTCTATTAACAACTCATACACATTTCACTAAATTTAAATGTAGTTGTTGAGACAATAATAACATTCGTATAAACCACTAGATAATGATGGAACTGCCAGTAAATATCATATAAATGAAGGTTTAGGATTTACAAAGAGCAGAGCCTAGATAATTGGTACCTTGGAAAAAAATAAAATAAAAACAAGGTAGCAAAAGAGTTGAATAAGATATGAGAAGCTTCATTCCAGCCAGAGCTGCATGAACTTGTCACAATGTTTACTGTGTCTTCGTGACATAATGATGTTGTGGATGTCTCTGTCTAATTCCCTGAAGATTGACATCGGCGGAATCGAGTGATGGTTTTGTAAAACATTGTTTCTCTGTTTCCATAGGTGAAAGATTGTTGCTTGTGCCACTAGCTTTCTCATAATCGATGGTGCATTTGGTGAGCTAACTCTTGACCATTCCATCAAATCACTCCAGACTTGGAACAAAGGATGAGTTGGTGTTAACCTTCTCAAAATTTCACCCCAAATCAGTAGACTATAATCACAAGTTAACAACAAATGATCTCGTGATTCCTCTGACTGCAAACACAAACAGCAAAAAGTAAGAATGTCAATTCCCCATGATGCAAGTCTGGTCCTAGTTGGTAATTTGTCCATATTAGCAATCCACATATTGCTTTACTCCTTCACTACAAAATGGATGACTTTTCACTTTGGGTAAGAATCACTTCCAAATAACCCGTGAGGAAAAGACTTTGATCATGAATTTTATATAAACACACAAAAGAGGCCATTTAAAAAAAAAAAAATCCATGGCACATTTTGGTATCTACATATGGTTTGTAAGTTGTAACTTGTAAGTATTCTATATTGGTCGTAAGCCTTTGGGTTTTTGTGATCCAAGCATAAAATATTTTATTTAGCAATATTAATTGCCAATATTAATCTCCTAGCTAGGTTTTCTCTACGAATACCCAAAATGCCTCCTACTCGCATTCTATTTACAATTTCTCTTATAGCACCGGAGCCACCAGTCAAAGACTAACTAGTTTATTTTTATGAAACTCCATGTCATAATAGTTTCGATTAGTTAGATGATTTTTATTAGTGATCTTGTTGTCTCATTGTTGTGTATAGATTTTGTAGATGAACAAAATTCATTAATAAATTTTTTTTTTGTTCATATGATAATGATAATTTTAACTCTATGATATATTTGGCTAACCCAAACAATCATGTAGATTTTTCATGAGATCGGAGAAAGCTTTTGAAAATGCAGCCTCATTTGTGTGTTGGTCACAACAGAGAGAACATTTTCGATGATAATAATAGGATTCAATCCAAGCATAGCCCATGAACATATGGCCTTTTAAAAAGCCCAATTAAGTAAGTAGGTCAAAGCCCATCAGCTAAAACCCTAGAATCTTTTTTCTCTGTATAAATAACTCGTCTTATAGAAAGTCTCTCTCTCACTGAGATACGGCGAGAACTCAGAAACCCTAAATGTTTTGTCTGCTTTTTTTTTCGTGTGTGTAATTTAGTGTCCTCAAGACAATTATAGTTGTAATCTTTGGTTTAGATGTTTCAGAATCTGTCTTTATCTTTAGGGAATGTTAGATCGGTCCTGCTTAGTGCTTAATCTCGTGTTTTCTGGTGGATATTTGGGAATTTCTCAATTATGGTTGCAATGATGATATCTTTATGATAAAATGGAAAGTGTTTTTAAAACGCTTAATGAACGGTCGACTAAAAATGTCGAACTTGAGCGGTTAGCTGAGCAAACAAACATTTTTTCTCTCATCAAATTTGCAATTTTTCTTGGATTTTTTTGTTTCTTTTTTCTTTCGTTTTTGTTTGGTTACGATTATTAAAAGTTTGTTGCCATGATGAAGAAAAAATGATATTTTGAAAGTATATATTTGTGCTTAATGAATCAGCGACTATAAAATGTCGACCTGAGCGGTTAACTGAAGAGCAACTAGAAATTTTCATTTGTAATTTTTGTTTTTGAACCTCCCTCTGTTTTGAGAATTATGGGTTTATTATTTACTATCTACTTTCTTAGGATTTGTTGCGTTGCCCAAATTTGAGATTATAAAGTGGTTGAATTTTGGAAAACACTTTGATGAAAATGAGTCGGTGAAAGATTTATCTATATATCTTATTTTGAGGGCATAGTAGTTTTTCTTACTTGCCTAAGCTTTCCAGTATTGTATTTACACATCATGACCCCTTCACCCGTAGCTCATTAGGAAGTTTTGATTGAGTTCATTTTTGAAAGTTGTTTCCATTGATCCTTGGGACCATAATGCGCATATCTCTTATTGTAAGACACCAATAACATTTGTTTTTTTACAATCGTGGTGTTGTATTTGCAACTTATGTTCCCTATGGACCAATCATCCCATCTTATTAGCCCTAGGGCCAAATCGTAGCTCATCTTGTCTTTTTAGCAATCTTAATCATCCATTCTTGCAGCATAAACACGCTTTTGACATTAATTAACATGCTGCATTTCATATTGAAACATGATCGTGATCTTGATTTCAACCCTTTGCTCAAATTTGGTTCTTGTGGTCTGGTTGTTTGTCGGTCGTGTCTAGATACAATGTCACAAATTAACGTAGGACTTGTACCGACGATTACGTTTCTAAAATATTACTTTGTTTAAGTAGACAAAGAGTGGGCATGATTGTGTGTGTTACTCAACCAAAATTGTTGTAGTTGTAGACCATTTTCTTTTTTATTTGTTTATTTTTATTTACAGTGAGATATTACTGTAGAGAAGAAGTTAGTTGAAAATATCAGCGAAGTTATTGTTGAAAGAATTGGTCCGAAAGAGAAGAGAACAAATCCATATCAACGCAACAAATTGATGGTGGAATCTGATTCTGATGACTAGACAAGTAAAGAGAAGAATCAGACTCAATTGAGTTGTAAACGTGTGGAAAATGCGTTTTCGTAGACACGGTTCTATCATATATATATTAATGAGATTCGACACCATAACGTATGTGTAAAACTAAAGACATCTTACAACACGTGGGGACCTTTTACTGATTCTCGATTTGGTTTATAATAGACTTTTCTGTTTTGATTTGTTATATAATAATGTTGACGTTTTTGAAGATTTCATTGTCTAATGTCTACAACAACTTGATTAAAGATCAATTATTTACGAAAGGTTCTTCAAAAGTAATCTTTAGGATTATTTCAACATTGACAGAGTTTCATGTCATCTCAAAATAATAGTTAAATAAATCATTGATGAATCAATAATTATGATATAAAATGTCATCTATATAACATTCAGTTATATGTTTTATACTTGTGAAGAATTTGTCTTTCAATGTTATAAAACGTTTGTTATAAGAAGACAAGTAAACAATTCAAAAAGGAACAATATGAATAGTTATATTTTACACATTTTAGCGGTGACGTTATAGTAATTCCATGGGTATTATTGTTTATACAGAAATCTCAAAACCGCATAGTTTTTGATAATGTTGGGGAAATTGCTCAAGCTACCATGTTGTTTATGAAGGAGAAGCATGTAGACAAGCTAATCTCGGAGAGGAAGAACTAGAGCCTACTTTGTATACCACGATCAACCTAAGACTAGTACAATGAGCGGATATCGATTGTTGGTGGTCAGAGAGGACAGGATTTTTCATCTAGGAAGGACTTAAAGAATTACAAATAAGTTTATCGCCCTACTTGCCGAAGGTTATGACTTGTTTGTTATCGGTCTCTTTGACTAGTGTCTTTCTAACTATCAATTTCATTTCAATGGCGAATATGGTGTTTTGTTTGTGTTAAAACAAAAGAAAAGAACAAGAAAATGGAGCTTTCTTCAACATTGATTACATGTAGTAGTAATTAACACAAGATTTCAAATCTTTGGAATGAATAATCATAAGTTTTCAGGAAAAAAGGAAACGAATATTACATAGTTCAAAACTAACATAAATGGATCTATCAAACATTGTGAAATTTCCTCCCTTGAAATCGAATCAAATAAACTGTTTCTTCCTTTCTTCTCTCAATTGAGATCAAATTTAATTCCATATATCTATATTCGATAAATCGAGAACAAATAAAACTTTTAAATCATAAACTAGTCGAACAATAATAATAAATAATCATAATAAAAAGAATCTTATCTTGTTTAAGCCATTTTCGCCACCATCATGATCATCACCTTCAAAAGTCAAAGTCCTTGAGCAACATGCGAACTTGTTCAAGCGTGACAAAGAGAACGACCGTGAACGGTGCTTGTCTCGAAACCGTCGGTACAAATCCTTTGTACAAAGCCATAATCCCTTCCGCTTTCACCGTCTTCAACGCACAATCAACCGCTCCTTTATACGGCGGTGCGACTCCCTCCACCACTCTCATATTCATCACTCTCGTCTTTATCACATCCACCGGATTCGACGCAACCGCCGCCACAAACCCCGCCGCAAAACTCGCCGCCACGTGAGTCCCGAGCCCGTCTTTCATCAACCCTTTCTCCAAAATCGTCTCTTTCACCGAATCGTAAGAAGCCAACTGCGATGACGTCACCAGCATCGCTCTGTTTATCGTCAACGACGATCCTCTCCACAGAGACGTCACGCCTTCGCTGCGAACCATCTGCGCGATTGCGTCACCGACGCTCTTGTAGTTTCTCCGATCGATCAAAGGCAGACGACCGTCGGCTTGCATTCTCACCATCGCTACATCCGCCGGGTTTCCAACGGCGGCTCCTATTGCTCCGGCGATGGCTCCGGCGGTGATTTTGAGGGTTAAAGGCATGGTTTGGGTTTCCGGGTCGGTCCATTTTCCCTTGAGGATGTCGTATAAACCCATACGAGTCGTTGAATAGAGAGTTTGACGGAGAACGGTGGCGGAGACGCCGGAGAACAGAGCGCGCATGCCTTCTTTACGGATGATTTGAGATCCGACGCTGATTATACCCACGCGCGGTGGAGGTGGAGGCGCGTGGACGGCGGAGGAAGTCTGGAAAGCTAGAGCCGGTCGGAGATTGGTTTGAATTGGGGCTGATTCGCCTTGAAGCTGCATTCGGACCTTGATTAGATCAAGCGGGTGGGTCGAACAACCCGCAACAATCGAAGCGATTCCTCCTTCAGCAAAACCCTTGAGACCCATTTTTTTTTTTTTGGTCTAAATCGAAAATCAAAAAAATCAAGAATTGAGAAAGATCCCTTTTCGGGGGTTTTCCGGGAAAATCGGAGAGAAAATTGAAAGAAACAGAGAGAATTAGGAGAAAAAAAGGTTAGATTTTTCTTTTCTTTAGAGAGACCAATTGGAATTAGAGCTGATCTCACTAGAGATTAGAAGATGAGAATGGAGACAGAAAGCTATAGAAGACGAATGAGGAACCAAAGGTCTATGAGACATAAGCTGTTAAGACAGAGCTTTTTTAGGCTGATGTCTTTTAGAGAGAGAGAGAGAGAAGTGGTATGAGGTTGAAGAAGAAGAAGAAGAAGAAGAAGAAGAGAGAAGAAAGTGTTTAAATAAGGGAGGAAGAGGAAAGAGGAAAGAGGAAAGAGGAAAGAGGAAAGAGGAAACGCGGAGACTTGTTTTGCTATTTTGCGCCGAGGAAAGAGAAGCTCTATTTCCTTTATAAATTTAGGTCGTATCTTTCGACTTTCCATTATTTTGTTTTTGAAATATTTACTTGGAAATCATTTTGGACCAAACAAATGGAAACTTGCTTTGAAACGTAATTTATTCAACGGATTTTATCAATGCAGCTCATCAACAATTTTATTTCCTAAATGTTTTTCCAACGATATGCAGAAAAACAAAAAAAACTCGGATTATCTCTTTCTTTTTTTTGTCAACAAAACACAAAGTTGAGATATACAAATTTACTCAATTAAAACTAAAATCAAATGATTCAGTGGATGATTGGTTGTTTTTTAACTCTATCCTACAGTCTTATTTTTTTTTTAAAATCATCATATCCTTACTAATCAAGTTGTAGCTTTATTTCTTAAAACTACAGATTTTGTATTATTTTTACCAATCATGATGTAGTTTTCTTTTTCAAAATTACAATCCAAAAAGAAAATTTTTTTTTGTTTGCTGTAACAAATCAAAAACATAAAGCTCTATTTTTTGGGCTTTAAGAGTTGTGATTATAAAGTAGATTGTTGAGAGTAGGTAATAATAATTTTCATGATAATAATATATTTTATTATAATATATTTCTCTAAAACTCATAAATTTTCATGATTTTAAATTTTGTTTTAATTTTAAAATTGTTAGATTTTTTTAATGATGTTACTTATTATGAATGATTCATAAGTTCATTATTTATTATGTTAAAAGCAGCATAAATTTTTTAAATTATAACAATTTTTATTTTTACAAAATTAATTTAATTAAAACTACAACACATATCTTATAGTTACCAATCGTATTTTTATTTTAATATAGTTACAGCTACAGCTTTATATGTACAGCAAAAAAGTCTACAACAAAAAATCTGCAGTCTAAAAAATATACAGCTACAGCCAAAACATTTACAACAAAAATTCTACAGCAATTAATCTACAGCGAACCAATCCTCCATTCAATGTTTAAAATTTAAATCACTAATTCACTTTTATATTTTTTAACTCCATCAACGAAATTGTTTTAAACTTTACATTGTTGAGCGTTACATAAAAAAAAGATGTTACATTGTCGAGATAAAATCATCAAACTTAAATATTAATCTCATCCAACTAATAAAATCAACTCTTTTTTTGTCAACATCATAATAAAATTATTTATCATAGATCAGTTAATTAATCCGTTGGTGACAAAATTATTTTAAAACATCGAAATTAATTAACCGATTACAATTCGTCAGCCTATTCAACTCTGAAATTAAAGATGGTCGTCATCAATCATACTCCTAACTCGAGATTGCACGAGCTGGCTCAACTATTTGGTTCCTTTGGAAGCTGTTGTGGCATAAGCTCATTCTTACGGCATGATCGGATGAAACTACCATCTTGTTCATTGCGGCAAGGGACCTCACTTCTTGTATACCCTTGTTGGAGAGGTCTATTGCTTGTTGTTGTTTTTGTATGGTGCCTGTTGGTACTGTTTTTATTGTTTACTTAAAGATATGATCTTTATTGTACTCTATCATACTCTTTTGTTATTTAATATTTTAAATAAGTGTTAAAACAAAATATTTTATTAATTTTTCTAAATGGATTTTGAACGTTGGCATTCTATCAATATAGACACAATTTTCATAAAATCATTACAGTTTGTTGCGAAGGCTATCTTCATATTTTGTTGGTCACTCAAACAAAACATTGTCCAAACTAGCGCTTCAATCTCCAAGTATAGAGGGAAAATGTTCCTTCTCGAATTCCAAGATCCCATCATGATGTCTGCGTTGTCGGATTGAAAAGCATACTATCCAATGCCTAATTGAATAGTTCCAAAAGCCATCAGTATATCTTTTCAGCCTTATGAAGTTCGAAGATCTATTCAAAATTAACCATTATCAACATTTCACATCTTATTCAAACTAAAGTTGGAACCACAAAAAATAATTGGTTCCAATTTAGAAGCAAAAAATATACCTCGGATGAAGCTTCTGTACACTAAGCATATTTAGTCACAAATTCATATGTTTTTCATATAAACACGGTTAATTGTCCAAAAATTGATTTTTTTTTTTAAAAAGCAATGATTTTTTTGATAGAATATTATCTAATTTAGTATAGATGGATTTTCTATTGAAAATTAATATAAATTATTAATATCTTACAATTTATAAATTAATGAATATTATATCTTCATAATTTCAGTTATAAATAAGTAGTACATTATTTTAATTTTGGTCAACAAATAAGTATATTATTAAAATGGTTGAACCCAACATTCTCGTGCATCACACCAGTTTCACACTTGTTTATCTTTATTCAAATACAGCTATACATGTAAAAAACAAATATTTAATTGTTAAAGTGATGATTGTTAATATTGAGAGAAGAAATAGACAAAAATTCTATTGTTTACCATTTATAAAAATAAAATAAAATGACTTGTGAAAATTCTTTTAATATAGTGGCTTGACTAAATGTTCATTAATGCTTATACACTAAAAAATATGTAGTTTAAATTTTGGAGAATGCAAATTAATGAAGATAGAATTTATAAAAGATTTTCAGCACGGTATAAATAAAACTGTTCGTCATAGTCTCTTGTAGTAGGTTAAAATTGTTCATTATCGTCTTGTCCATATAATTATTTTTATAATTTATAATAGATAATATTCTAACGTTTAAAAACAATGAAATGATTTAACATGATATTGAATTTTGCTATTTACCTACGATTTCTATAATGGAATCTTTGCTAGGTGGGAATTGGATATATATAAAATATTTCGGGTTGACTGATTGCTATAAAATCACCTTTTTTAATAATCACTTTTTTTTTGGTCCATTGATTCAACAAAAATGATTTTTCATTTTTGACGCCAGTTATTTGTTTTTGGTATCATTTTCACTTTCGTACCGGATTGGTTATAGAATTTAAAGGATTTTTCTCACACGAATTATTTTCCACCCCCACACTCACATGGGATGCTTCCTTTCTGTTAATGAGATGCTTCCTTCGTTCTTCTTTAATAAATTTTGAGAAATGATACTTTTTAATTATTATTTTTAAAAAATTTTATATTTTTAAAATTTTATAAAAATATTATTTATCAAAATTAATTTTATATTATATAATTCATGTGTGGGTTAACTATATTATATTAAAGTTTAGTTTTGAGGGTTTTAAGGGTTTTAGGAGTCAAAACATTTTTTAGGATTCATAATTTTAACATTTAGATTTTAAAAATCTATAATTCATGATATTTTTGCAAATAGACATTTCTAAATGACATTCTTACAAATATACACATTAAAAGTGACAATTTTGTAATTCTTCGGTCTTTTTTCCATGTTTGATTATTCGTTGAAGAATAATATATTCCTTTTCTCATCATTTGTTTGAATTATCATTCATTAAGTTATAATCTTGTTTTTTAACCATGGAAATAATAATTTTATTACGGGGTAAATCGTAAATACTACTACTATAGTTTTAGATTTGGTCTTGATTTCATTTATTTTTGTATTTTTAATCACATATAAATATGAGTGTAATATAGAGTCTAGTAATGTGTATTTCGATTAGGAGTGTCAAAATAGGTAACCCGACCCAAATCTACATGGGTTCCAAATTTTAATGGGCGGGTTTGATCCGATTTATTATTATATGAGTTAAATTTACATACTCAAACCCAATAACATGAAATTCGTTGGCTAAATAGGTTATATAGATACCAACATATAATTTAAACATAATAATAAACTAATTATAAAAAAGCAACACTATTTCATATTATTATAAATAAATTTAACAAAAGTTGTCAACTTGCAAAAGAACAAACTAAATTAAAATATCTTCGTATCTTAAGATAAACAAAAACCATAAAGCCGTAAAACCAATAAAATCAATAGAATCATAAAACCAAGATTAATTTTAAAAAACACTTGAATCTTCGTTGGGTTCATCTACTTCCTTAGATGCATCTGGTTCCTCGTCATCATCATCAGTTTTGTTGTCTACAAATAAGAAAAAAAAAATCATTAACTTGGAAAATCAATAAATATAAATAATAAATTTATCTTTTTCATCAGTTATAAAACCAAATAACCAAGATTTTGTACAAAGTAAAATTTGAACATTTAGCCAACTCCGCGGTATTTGTACAAAGTAAAGCTTAGAACATGTTTAAAAAACTATAATATTTTTAAGTACTCTGTATATATTAATTTTTTTAATTTTTATGATAAACATATGGGTTACCCATAATCCTAATGGGTTTACCTATTAAACCCATAACTCTAATAGGATAACTCACCAAGACCTATTTATTTATATAGATAAAAAATTCAACCATTATCCACTAAAATTATGGGCGAGTTTGGATAATCCATGAGTATTGAACCATTTTGACACCACTAGTATTTGCTAGTGTTGTTATTGTATTATCACCCAAATTTAACCATGCATAATACGTATTATTTTAAAAATTAAATATAAAAATCTAAATAAAATTAAATTTTCTTGATTTTTTTTGTTTGAACAGTTGTTCTTAATCTCAAGGATTTTAAAACCTTTGTGTTATATATAACTTGTTTTGAATTTCCAATACATTAAATCAATTAATCGAGATCAACATTTTAGAGTTTTACTCCCTATGTTTCAAATTATAAGTCGATTAAGGTTTTTTCATAAGAATTATGATAACAATTAAATTTTATATTTTATCCCTAATTAATAAGGTAATAAATAGATATAAAGATGAAAAAATATCATAAATCTGCATTATAAATATAAAATGACAAGTAATATGAATCCTATTCAAAAACGCGGCCTCTCGCGACCTCTCGCGACCTCTGCGACCCTCTCTGGAGGCTGCCGCAATTTATGCATGTTCGGTTAATAAATTGTAAATCTAAAAATTACTCATCTTTTATTGATTTTAAAGTTCGATGTTTGGGTTATAGATTACTCATAATCAAGTAATCATTAGGAAGAAAACCAACAGTGGTGAAAAAAAGAATGGCGGCGAAAACTAAGGTTAAAATATCGCAAACGCAAGGAAGAAGACCATAAAAATATTAAAATAGGGCCTTCTAACCCTCGAACCCAAGTATCGATGGGTGTAATAACCCAACAAACCATTAGACTATCAAATATTTATTGTTATCTATTGTTTTTATGCGCCAAATTTTATACTGAAATCTTATATATAAGTTTAAAATTGTATAAAATTAGGTCCTGAGTAATTCTCGATAAATCTCCGATTTATTCGCTATGCGCTAGGCCCAACTTGAGCTTCCGATTGGCGCCTAACGAATTTTTGAATATGGATATGAACAAATTTTTAACTCTAAAACGAGAATTAATATAAAACAAATGAAGTATTTGATTAACTGACTTAACGGTTATATAAACATCAAACAAAATTATCTGCTTATGTAACATAATCTCTGTAACTCTCCGACTACCACTGTCCATCGGACAAACGTGGGTCCATAGATCGAGAAAAGATGTGGAGATCCACGAATGGTAGTGGTTTGGCGTTAGAATTTGTATCATACCTGCAATAAGACAAGTGTAAAATTATGTGGGCTTACACATCAGAGGTGCAGTCTTGGTATTCAACAGAGAAATTGCGCTCTATGAGTGGAGATGATTGTAATATATCGATTTGTGGAATTATGGTGGTTGCATGAGAAATAATTTAAGATAATTGATTATTAGCTATATCACCAAAGTGCGTTATTTTTCCTGTAACTCATTTTTATAAAATTCAAGAGTTAAACGTGTTTGAGCTGAAACGACTTCAAAAAAGATAACCTATTAGGACGTCATTTCCACTACTGTATGAGTTAAAAAATTAAAAACACAATTTAATTTGTAATAAGTCTAGAAATGAATCGTTTTTTTAGCTAATTTATATTAAAAAAAAGTATGTATAGAATATGGCATCAGAAACCAGTCCAATAGGGTAATTTGAGTGTCAGATGTCTGAGAGCCATCCAACGGTGATCACAGAAAAAAGATTCTTATTACAGCCTTAGAGACTTACCGACCTCTCTTACTAGGCCATTGACGGCTCTTCGGGAAATATATATTCCACGTTTCTTTATTTTATTATGTACTCATATACAAAACTCACGGAATTATTTTTGTTTAGAGAAAATATCATGCACTTTCTGTTTGTAGTGTGACCCATTGAATCTAATCACAAATTGGAAGCAAAACTAATTATACGTAATAATCAAGTGTTCGTGGTCTAATAATAAAAGATTTAGAAACATAAATAAATTCTTTTCCTCCTTCTGAATTCAATTTTTTGGTAATCCACTAAAAATTTTGATGAAATTATTTGACGGTTATACTCATCTTAAAAAGATTAATCGGATTTCGAGTGAAAATTTTCTTGTTATAAAGAAAAAAAAATTATATATTTTCTCATTATCCAAACCAAACATTGCAATTCAAAATCTAGAGCTGAAACTGCCGAAGTGCCACATCGATTTTCTTTGTACTTATGTTTTATATTTTTATTAAAAAATTAGAATGTTAATTTTTTAATATCTTTTTATTGGTCAATAAAATAGTTTTTATTAAAAATTATTTCTGCGTAATTTTTCACTTTTTAAAAATTCAATAATAAAAACAGTTAATTGAAAATAAATTAAATACATCCCTTGTAAAGAAAAGGGAGAATTCTCGTGAAACTCTCACATGCCCAGTTTCCAAGGCGGCTGCTGTTTGTGTAACATCCGCGAACCAAAATTAGGATTTTTGGGCAGTGCGTCGATCGACACAGGTTGCGAATTGAATAGGTTGGTTCAGTTTTTGAATGTCGGTTTTCGGTCTGGTTTAAGAAAACCCTAGGGTTCGCCTATATAAGTCAGGGGGCCGTATTTCAGTCGTGTTTTTTTAGAGAAAAGCTAAGTTTCAGAGTTCCAGAGAGAAGAGAAAAAGATCCTTGAGTGTTCTTGTTCCTTAAGGCTAAGAAAATGCGTGATTGAGGCTTTGGAGGCAGTTCTGTCTGGTTTTAGAAGAGGTGGGTAGAGGCCAGTAAATACAGAACGTATCAGAGCAAAATTTTCACGTTAAGTTCTCCATTCTCTGATCTTGATATAGGAGAAAACAGTTTGTCAATCAGATGTGTATTCTAGGAGTTATAATTGTTTTACTAAGAGAGGTTTGTGCAGTTTTGGATCTGTGATTAGTCCACTTCAAAGGAGGATTCCGTCGAACTAGAAAGACTTAGAGGATGATCTGCATACTGTTGGATAGCTCTCTCTGTTTAGTTTCCAGATCAGGTTTCTGATCCTAATTCTGAGGTAATCTCCGTTCTTAGTGTCCTTTCGAAGTCAGTGTATCGTTCCTATTTTCTGAAACCCTAATTCGGTTTAGGAGATTTTTGGAGAAAGGATCAAGGTTTTGTTGGTTCGTGAGGAAAAAAAGATAGAGCAGGGGCTGTAGGTCTCAAAGAGGTATGTTTTCGTGGCTGTCCTTGAAACGACCCGACCCAAAAATTTAAAATTTTTCCCTCCAGATTATTATCATCACAGATAATAATCTTCAATGGGTCAACAACCAAGCGACGCGGAACAATAACATCAACAACATATCCAGTTTAACAACTCCATACTTTATTAAATAACAAACCAGTTCAACCAATTAACCAATATCAATAAACAATATCTAATGACTAACAACCTAACAATTCCATAGAATAACAATCCAAGTGAGACCCTAAATCATCTCTTCTTCCTCGCCACGATTCCACGATCACAATTTCTCTTTACCTGCAACACATGGCAAAAAGAGTTGCGTGAGTATTATCACAAATACTCAGCGACGCGGTCATCCCGTCTACAGGCTATTTAAATACAAGTATAAACAACCAACACAATACCAGGATGATCACAGAACAAACATACACGACCAAGCAACAAAACCAGTCCAGAATACACCGTGTCAATCGACAGGACTCACTGTGTCGATCGACACAACCACTAGGTGTCGATGATCAGTGACCCCGTGTCGATCGACAGGATCCACTGTGTCGATCGACACAACCACTAGGTGTCGAAGAACACAGGCCCCGTGCCGATCGACACACCACCTCGGTGTCGATCGACACGACGTCGCAGAACCCAGAATCGAGTCAATCCTCACACGACTCGAATCTAATGCGATCTGTCGAGTCTCCTGCACAAATCCACACACAAAACACACGAAAACCACCAAGCAATCGTATTCCATTGGCCCCCTATACTTATACGAGCCTACGGTCACGCACTCACCTTGATTAGGATTGAAAAGGATAAAGAACGCGAAGAACACGATGAAGAACGCGAAGAACGATCACGAACAGCCCCTGATTTCCTTATCTGATCCGAAATCTCACTCTAGATCCTCACACGTTCCTCAAATCCCAAGAACAGTCCTCCAACGATCCAATCCTTCTCTAGGAATCTCTCAAAAACCTCAAATTCTCTGATTTCAGAACTTCTCCCAAAACTCTCTGAAAAATCTGATTCTCAAGAACCAAAAACGGCCAGAACTTCTGATTCTGCCTTTTATATCAAACCCTAGGGTTTCCCTAAACCGGCCAATTAAATCGAACCTATCGGTCTAATTTCAACCCGTGTCGATCGACATACACCTCTGTGTCGATCGACACACCCACCAAAATTCTACTTTTTGGTTCACGGGTGTTACAGTCCTTGTCTAGAATCTATCCAGAATCAAGGTGAGTGCGTGACCATGACTTATATGAGTAATCGAAGTATTCATAATGCGTTTGATTGTGAATTGGAATGGATTGATGAATGATTACTTATTATTTTTTCGTGATATGCGTTGTTGATTGATCGATTGGTATTGTGTTATTTATTTATGCTTGTGTGTATAGCCAAATAGATGGGATAACCGTCTCACTGAGTATTTGTGATAATACTCACGCATCTCTTTTGACCATGTGATGCAGGTAAAGAAAAGATGTGATCGTGGAATCAAGGCTGTGAAGAGGAGATGATCTAGAGTCTCATTTATTTGCTTTATGTGATTGTTTAGAACCGCTAGGTTGGTGGTTTTATGGAATTGAATTGTTAAATTGGTTTTGAATTGGTGATGATTTGATGGTTTAATCGTTTGATTGGTTTGAGTTGTTTTCCGCTGGATATGTTTGGTTGCTTGTTGAATTGCCAAGTGTTGGGAATTAGTATTAATGGGAATACTAATTCGATGGAAAAAAAAAGAGTCGGGTTGTTTCAGTTTGAAAATCAAATGACTCTCCATCGTCGGTCTTCCTTCTCTTACATGGGAACTTTCTGATCAGTGCGACTACTTTTTTCTTGAGTCATTTCAAACTCTCCCGAAGAACTTTTCGTCGGTGGATTTGCACCGACGAGATCTTTTCTGACCTCATCCTCTTTCTCCATGGCGGTTCTGGTCGAGTCCTTGCGTTTGCTCCTGGTTTCATCTTCCGATGTGGTTTTCCCGACAAAGCTTCTATCTCGTTTCTTCGAGATGACCGTGCTGACTCAGTCGAGCCTTTCTCTTCCACAAGAGCCGCCGGATCAGCCGGATCCTTCAGATCCACCAGATCTATCCTCTACACCTCTGCTCTCATTCATCGCTTTCAAGACCCACTACTGTTGTTTCGTTCCAACAACCTCTCCGTATCTGAAAGTTCTTCGAATGTTGCTCTTTCCATCTCTCGGTGGATGCTCCCTCCATCTTCGGTCTCGAGTTTTTGGTACTCACCGTCGCGACAAAGCCCCACCTGCTCAAAGCTTGGCCGACGTCGATTCACTGATCTTACAATTATGGCTTTGGGACCTATTGGCGTGGCTCATGAGCTTTATGAGGGGCAGCTAACGAGCCCAATATTCATCTCCAAGATGTTTTTTGATTATGATATATTTTCTCATGAATGAAGATCAAAGTTTTCTAAATTCTCAAATCCTGTATTTTTTTAGCACGATATCTTTTCTTATGTGAGAAGATCAAAGTTTTCTCAAATCATGTACATTCCTCCTTGTGGGAGAGAACTTGTCCAACTTTTCTTCTCTCATTGAGAGTAAGATATTTCTCGGATTCAAAACTGAGCAATTCCCTAACCATTTTGTATTCTTGTGTACCGTTTTGTACGAGACCTTAAGATGCAACCGGTTTCGCCTTGATGAAACTCGGAGGTATGGGCAATCTTTTAACGTCCTTCTTAAAGTGACCAAATCTATGGTTTCTGATTTAGCCATAAATTTTTTACCGACGCATCATGAAGCTTCCTTCTTGTTGTTGTTTATGTTTTAATTTGTAATGCTCTCATGTATTGTATGTATTGTGGTATAATCGGATATAACCCCAAAAATTAAGTAATGAAAACAAAGTATTGCATAAAAAACAGTTAATTACATTTATCTGTCACATATTTCACAATTTTTTGGTAAAAATCATCTGTTAATGTATTACATTATTATCCACTAATTTTATTACTATAATAAATCAAACTAAACTCAGAATTATTCGTAAATAGTTAATAATTTAATGCGAACATCTTATTTTTATCATTTAAAATAAATCATCTAATAAGCCTAACTGGTGACAGAATAATTGAGGAATGTAGAGGAATTTTGAGGAATTGCTGTAAAAAAAATTAAACCGTTACCAATTGTAACTTGAAGAATTGGGAGGAATTGAGGAAGTGGGAATAGTTTAATATATTTTTGTTTGCAGATAACTTTTTTGTGAAACATATTTTAAGATGAAACTTTAATTTTTCTTTTAGGGTAATTACAAAATGCCACTTTTGAAATATCACTTTTCAAAAATGCCATTATAGATAATCCATTTGCAAAAATACCACTAATTAAGAATTTAAAACCTTAAATTTTAAAATTCTAAATTCTAAAAAATCCAAACAAGCCCTAAACCCTCAAAACTAAACTCTAATACAACATATTTAACTCAAACACAAATGATATATTGAGGAAATAATTTTGGAAAAATGGAATTTTTGCAAAGATTTTGAAAATGTGGTATTTTTGAAAAATGACATTTTAAAAATTTTCTTTTTCTTTAATGAAAGATATTTTAATACGAAACATTAATTTTTTTTTTTGTGTATTGCAAAATGATTGTGAAAACACAATTGGGAAAACAATTACAAAATCCCAAATAAAATCACAAGATTAAAAAGAAACAAAATATAACAGTTGTTTAGTAAAATTGTTGTTTTTTAATAAACTGCTAATATCATAAATGAAGTTATTTATTAATCCAAGTGATAATTAATAAAAAAAATATAGAGAATTGGTTAATTTTGTTGAAAAAATAAAAAACAAAAATTAGTGATGAAGTTAAGTTTTCATAAAAAAAAAATGAAGCAAGTTAGGTTTGAGAGATAATTCAACGAATAAATTATTATTTATAAAATTATTTTAATTTTTTTATTAATTAGCTATTTCTTGTTTTATATCAAATATTTCAGTAAATTTGAATTTAAGTAGTTAATAATAAAAAATATTTGTAAATTTTGCTAAACACATCAAAACAAAAATATTAAGGGGGATTGACAAAAATGCCACAAATATGATCACTTTTTACAAGCGTGCCACGTCCAGAAGCACTGTTGCAAAAATGCCACATATTTGTCACAAACGGACAACTTTGCCCCCGTCACAATAAACACGATTCGATTTCCTCTCCCAAATGAAACCGACTCAAAACTTTTTCGAATTTCTCGCAGACAAAAGCGAAGTTTTTTACAGATCGAAGATCAAAGCTAATTAATAGACGAAGGTCGAAGCTAATTTACAGACGAAGATCGAAGAATAAAGGTAACTTGATTCGCGATTTCTCGATTTCTAAATCTAGATATGTTGATTTTGATTTGCGATTTCTAGATCTAAATCTCGATTTCGTCGTTTTGAGTCTGTACAATGAGATTTTGTAGTCGTTCGATAGTTTATTTGCACTTTTCAATGGTTTTTGATTAGCGATTTCTGGATTTGTCTATTTGGGTAATTTTTAGCGACATGGATCTCGCAAACATATACAAATAATTTTTATAAGGATTTTTTACAGACTTTGTACTTTTAAAACTTTAAGCAGTTTTTGTTCTTGATATCAGTCCAGTCTCGGTAGATTTGACTTTAGAATATATGTGAACTATAAAATCCTGCATCGAACATAAAATATTTATAAACATTTTTAACAGTTTTTAAATCATACTCTCTTTCTCTAATGGCTTATTGGATAACAAATAATAATTATACCTGTGCAAAATCATTGATAAGGTTTTTTTTAACATTTTTATAAGATTTTTTTAATATTTTTATAAGGTTTTTTAACATTTTTATAAGGATTTTTAACAGTTTTTAAAGAGTTATTATTATATATAATTGACATGTGTTTCAACAACTTATCAGATGGATCAAACATATGATGAGATGTTCCAGAGCATGAAGATGTCAGACCAAGTGTACAAACCTGGTTTTGAACCAGACGATAACAAAATAGCCCAGCAACATGTCAACCTGCAATTAGTTGACACTGTAAGAACTGCACTAGAACAAGAGTTATTCCAGAGGATCGAAAACAGTTTTCTCGGTCCTATTGTACAACTTGCAAAGAGGAATATCACATTTTCTGGTAAGATGTTCCACTTTCTGATGCAAAGGAGAATCAAGACCAAAGGGCAAGACTTGTGGTTCAGGGTTGATTCCCAGCCCACAAGATTCTCATAAAGAGAGTTCTTCCTTACCACAGGTAATTTTTAAGGATATTATAAGGATTTTTAAGGATATTATAAGACTTTTTTTAAGGATTTTCTAAGAATTTTATAATGATTTTTAAAGGATTTTATAATCATTTTAAAAAATAAGTTTTATGCGTTTATTACTGTTGTACGCATGTGTTCACTGTGAAGAATTGAAATTTGAAAAGAATAGAAAAGACAAAAGGCCAGAAGTGCCTCCTTACCACTGGATGCAGAATAAAAAATTTCTACACAGTGATCTGCTCAATATATTGGAAAAAGGAGACATGGAAGATGATGAGAAGTAGTGCCTTGGATTAGTTGTACTGGTCGAAGGTATTCTAATAGGCGTTAGTTTGACGGAGAAGAGTCAATACTCCCGCCTCAAATATGCTTCGGATTTTGATCAGTACTGCTGCCAACCGTGGGGTAGAGATGCTTTCGCGATCATCGCTTCCTGTGTATCAAAGATGGGTCCAGAGACATAGATTAAAGACAGGTACAACGTCAAAGGTTTCGTTCTCGCGCTTTACCTATGGGTGCTCAGTGCAGTTCCTATCTTTGGCGAAAGATTCGCCAGCAAAAGAGAAGAATCAGAAGATGCAATTCCATTGTGTTTAAGATGGGAAAGCACTGAAGCACCAAGAATGACAGACATAGTGCTTCTCGAAAAAAGGGGTCATGTAAGTTCCTACTCTCTTTCTCTAATGGCTAATTGAATGACAAATAATAATTATACCTGTGCAAAATCATTGATAAGGTTTTTTTTAACATTTTTATAAGATTTTTAACATTTTTATAAGGTTTTTTTTAATATTTTTATAAGATTTTTTAACATTTTTATAAGGTTTTTTTAACATTTTTATAAAGATTTTTTTAACATTTTTATAAGGTTTTTTTCATATTTTTATAAGGGTTTTTAAATAATATTATACAGTTTATATAAAGAACTTTCGTTTATAAAAAGAATTTGCTTTCCAGGTAAAGTTCACGCAATTGTTAGCGATCCAGAATATCACAAATATTTGGCCTCAGAAACGCATGAAGACGATCTGCCTTTTATGGACATGGCCAACCTTATCATGCAAGGAAAACTGAGGATGAAAGCATCGTACTGGATCTATAGAAAAGTAGATATTTCTGATCTTTGTCAAGGATTAGAGGAAACCTATCAACAGGCGACACAGATGGTTTACGAGTCGCTTAAAGAGCAATCGGACCAACCCAATTTTCGCGGCATGACACTGGACCAGAAGCTGGAGATGATCATCGCAATTCTTCTAAAATTGGAAGAAAGATTAAAAGCGGTAGAGAAGGTCCTGGGAATCAAAACAGATGAACAAAGAGATGTAAGTGCATCAAATGTTCCTCTTGCAAAGCGAGAAACAAGAGAACGAGACCCAAGAAAAAGAGAGCCAAGATAAAGAGGTAAAAGGATTTTTTAGAGTTTATAACGATTTTTTAAGGACTTTATAAGGATTTTTTATAGATTTTAGAAGGTTTTTTTTAAGGATTTTATAAAGATCTTTTAAGGTTTTTATAAGGATTTTATAAGCAAGAAGTTGTTTTACAAAAACCAGTTTCATTGCATCCTCTCGCCACTTACTGGATCAATCATTTTCCGTGCAGGGTGACAAACAACAGACTGAGAGCCAAGAAAAATTGGTTTGACAGAAAATATTTATAAAGTATTTCAACAGTTTATAAAAGGTTTTTTAACAGTGTATTAAGCAGTCTTTTATAATTGTGCTCTAGCTCAACAATGATGATGCCGATATCAATTTGCCAAGCACATTTGATGATTCGGTTCGAGAGCCAAATACGCAAGACGCAAGTTATGCGGCAGATGACGAAGAAGAGGAAGAAGAAAGAAACAACAATGATGATTACGATGCTCCCGAAGGACAAGATAGACAACCAAATACAAAGGTACAAAGATAGATAAAATCTCTAAAATGGTTTTTACTTTAAAATATTACTGTAAACTTGTCTAAAAAGTTATATACTATTTTTGCAGCCTAAATCTGCTACTACATCTTTCTCCACTCCGAATTTTAACCTTCTTTCTCCAGAAGTTCCTAGTCCGAAGGAGGGCGAGAAGATGGATGGAAACAGAGAAGAAAATCCAGAATTCAAACGATCCTACAGAAAACCAAGATCATCAAGAAAGCCTAAGAAAAAAGTGATTAGCATTTGAAATTCAGAAATTTATCCGATATATTATAATCTTTTTTTAATGCTAGATTTTGATCCCTATGCAAGAGACAAAAAGGACTAGAGAAAATGAACAAGCTGACAACCCTGACATCGTGCAAAGGAGAAGTAAACGACAGCATATCCCCTCATTGAAAACTGTCTCCCCTTACACGGAAGGGAAAAAGAAGCACCCAACAATTTATCCGTTTATGAAAGTTGCTCCAGCTAGGGCCGCCAAATTGGCTCAATGGAAGACCGTGTGGAAAAACAAGTAAGTTTAGTTTATAAAGATGTTTTTAAGGATTTTATAAGTATTTTTTAAGGATTTTATAAAGATTTTTGTACGTTATAAAGGATTTTGTAAGGATCTTATAAGGATTTTGTAAGGATTTTATAAGGATTTTATAACTTTTTTTTACAAATTTTATGAAGATTTTTAACAATCTTTTGTAACGTTTTTAACAGTTTTATAAAGTTGTTTTACACAGTTTTGTAACGTTTTTAACAGTTTTACAAGTAAATTTAGTTTTACATCAGAAATCTGTTTAAATTAAGCATTTTTTAAAAAGTCAAAAACTAATTACATTTATAAAAAAAAATGTAGATCTTTGTCAATCGAAGGAATAGATGTTGATTCAAAGTGGTTTACATACCTAGAGATGCCAGGCAAAGCTGTCCAACAAACGGTATTGTCTTTGTAATTTATTTTTCCTTTATAAATTGTGTTTAAAATGTTTATAAACTGAAGTAGAAATGTTTATAAATGATTTGATAGCATGTCGATGTAGCTGTGGCGATAATTAATAAGTGTAAGGAACAGAATCCAGACCTATTCCGAAAAGGATGTGTGATTCTTCAACCGTCATTCTTCAAATTGATTGATGACGAGTATGCTTTGTTTGTTGACGGCAAGGAGAGTTATGAATTCCCAACACAAAGGATCAAAAAAGAAGATTTTGGATGAGACACTTTGGTCATCTGTATGCCCTATTTGGTGAAGGCAAAGTGTTGGGTGTCAGTTGTAATTGACTTGCTAAACAGGGAAATTAATGTTGAAGATTGTTGCCGTCCAAATATTCCACAGGAGAAGACAAAAAAAAGATTTAAAGTTTTCTCCAAGATGCTTCCTTACTTCATAAGGTACATCAGAGAAGATAACCAAATGGATGTGTCTCCATATGAAGTCACCATAAAGGGAGATTTGCCAAAGGTAAATTAGAAGTTAAAAAAAAAAAAGAATTATAACTAAAAAGCTAATAATATTTATTTTGTATACCAGAGTTGCACTTTAGAAGATTCAGGAATCTTCATGTTAAAGTTAATCGAATGCTGTTCAATGGGGATCCCGTACTCAAGCAAATTTGCAGAAGTCAGCGTTCAAGATATGAGAACAAAGTTAGCAGTTGACATTTTTTCATGAGTTGACAGAATTTGCTTAGTCACTTTTAAACATGATTTTGTGTAAAGGTTTTTCTATTCGTTAGCTATCAACTCGTTTAAGGTTTTCATGACATTTGTATCTTCTATTTTCAGTTTCGTATACTAAATTTGTTTGATCTGTTTTAGTATCTGAATAGCTGATTAACAGGACAAGAAAATCGGACCAATCACTTCTTGGATTGTAAGGTTTTTTTAACATATTTATAAGAATTTTTTAACATTTTTATAAGATTTTTTTAAAATTTTTATAAGATTTTTTTTAAAATTTTATAAGGTTTTTAACAATTTTAATGCCGGATAACAAAAAAATAAAAATAAAAATAAAAACAAAATAAGCATTTAAGGATTTTTAAAGATATTATAAAGATTTTTAAAAGATTTTTTTAAGGATTTTATAAAGATTTTTTAAAGATTTTTTAAGGATTTTATAAGGATTTTTAAAAAAATTTTAAAAGATTTTAGAAGCATTTTAGAAAATAAGTTTTATAAGGTATTTTTTACGCCAATAACAAAAAAATATAATAAAATAAAAACAAAAGAAAAATGCCCACACAAAAAAAGCCCAGTACCTTAAAAAAATAAGAAAGCCCACTTACAGTTATATATGTGGTATCCTACTTAATATCTTTTTTTTTACTAAGAAAAAAAACTACTTCTTCTTCTTCTCTGAGACGACGAACCGTCTACAAAACTTGAAGAACATTGAAAAGAAAAACTTCGGTTTTTAAAGGTAAATCTCTAACTTTAAAGTCTTCGACGCTATCTATTTAACAATGTATTCACATTTTAGTTTAAGTTTTCGAGGGTTAAAACTGTATTTTTTGAAGAAAAAATTTGGGGGTTTTATCAATTTAGGTAAGATCTTTGCGAATTCGGGTTTGTAATCGGTAAAAGTCACTAACCTTAAACGTTTTCCACACTATCTCTTTTCAAAAACTAGTGTTTTGAAGGAAAAAAATGGGAAAAAAAACAAGGGTTTTACTAATTTTGGGTGAAAATGGAAATCAGATTTCGGATAAACATGGTTTTCGCATCTCAAATCGAATCCGTTTTCGGTTCCAGAGAAACAAATGGTCTGGGCAAAAAAGTTGATTTATAAGCTTTTTAAACGGATATATGTTGGCTTATGAGAGATTAATTTTTTGTTTTCTTTCTTTTTTTCTTCCAGATTAGCAACATGACTACTCCAAAGAAGTTGAAACTGCCAGCAACAATTGTACCCCATCACGCTGTAAATAATGGTACAGTCCCAAGGATAGTCTTGCATGCAGCTAAAAACACAGTGATGACTGTTATCAAGGATGCATTAAGCCAAGAATTCTTCAAGAGGATAAAAGACAGTTGCTTTGGGCCAATCATTGAGTACCTGCTGCAAGACGACATATGTTTCTCAAGAAATATTTGCGGTCACATTTTGAAAAGAAGACTTTCGACAACTAGATCAGAGGAGTTGTGGTTTCTTTTCGGAGAGCAACCAATGAGGTTCTCTTTGAGGGAATTTGTGCTGATAACAGGATTTCCCGATGAAGATACAAGGAAGAGCGAGCCGTATGAGAGGGTAATAGACCCGTGGATGAAGACTCAAACAAATTTGAAGAAACTCATGACCACTTTGACTGACACAGTTATGACGGACAACGAAAAGCTTCGTCTAGCAGCGTTCTTAGTAGGGGAGTGGATTGTGAAAGCGAAGAATCCGTCAAATAATTTATCGCCATTGCATATGCAAAGAGCTGCTTCTTTTGAAGAATATTGCACCTACAGTTGGGGCAGAATTGGATATACATCATTGGTTGAAGGCATTTTAAAGATTGATGCTGATAAACTGATGAGTAATAAACAACAAACCCTCAAAGGTTTTGCATTTGCCTTTCACGTATGGGCGTTAGCTTCAGTTGAGGAGCTAAGTAATGCGTTTGGTAGAAGAGAGAATCTTTACCGTCGGCCACTGATTGTACAGTGGACGGAATCCAAAACACTGACGGAAAAGGAAGTAGAAATAATCGCAGAGAAGCCCAAGGTACATATTTCTTTACCAGAATAATTTTTTGTACACTGTTTTATAAAGAGTTTTAACAGTTTTTTACAATTTTTATAAAGCTTTTCAACATTATTTCAACAAAATTTTCTGTACGTTTTAAGGATTTTATTAGGATTTTGTAAGGATTTTATTAAGATTTTATAAGGATTTTATATGGATTTTATAAGGATTTTTAAAGGATTTATAAAGATTTTTAAAGGATTTTATAACGTTTTTTACAAGTTTTATGAAGATTTTTAACAATCTTTTTACCGTTTTTAACAGTTTTATAAAGTTGTTTTACAGAGTTATAAATCTTTTGTCAGGTAAAAGTTTTGACTTTCATCGGTGACCCTGAAGAGTACGGTCATTTGGTCCTGCCGACAGACCCTGAGGACAAGGATCTGATGGATCTTGTTCAACTTATTAACGGAGGTTACAGGTTGAAGAAGGCCGACTGAAACAATGGGTGGGTAAAGATTGATGAACAATTAGGCAGTATCGATGAACTTCCAATAACTAAAGAAGTTGGAAGTAGCAGTACCAGGTTTCGTGCTTCTCCGGTCTATAATAGGAAACGATCAGGGGAAGAAGCTGAGACAAAAAAATCCACAACGAAGACGAATGTGTCTGGATGAGAAACTTGACATGATTCTTAGTAAATGTGACAATCTTCTCAACCGTGTTGTGGTAATTGAAAAAGTTATCAAAGACAAACACAAACAGGAACAGGTAAATGAATTAACAACCCTAAAAAATAAATGTTATATGTTGTATCTTGTATTGTATCTATAGTTATTTATATTATATATTTATTTTCGCAGGCCAATCGTCCAATCAATGTTGAACCAATCAATGTTGATTATCATCAGATTTCTGATGACTCAAGTGACGATGTAGAAATTGTGTTTGAAGAAAAGAATAAAGATAAAGAAACTGAGTTATAATACCTACTACTAGAAAGATTATTTTTACAGATATTTTATACAGTTTATAACTTTTAACATTGATTCTTTAAATTTGTTTTCAAAGATTATGACGAGGCAAAACCCTCCAACACTTCAGCTTTCGGAGGGGATGAAAAATAGCAGGAGAACATAAAAAGAACTGTAAGAATTACATTCTCTAAAAAAATTTATAAAAATTGTTGAACAGATTGATCAGAGCTTTTTGTACACTATTTTATAAAGATTTTTAACAGTTTTTTTACAAGTTTTATAAAGCTTTTCAACATTATTTCACTCAAATCTTCTATACGTTTTTGAACATGTTTTATAAAGATTTTAAACACATGTTTAAACATTTTATAACGTTTTTTTACAAGTTTTATAAAGATGTGTATTTTTATAATTTTCTAACCCTTTACAAAAGTGTAGGCTGCAGAGGAAAAGACTTCAACTGATCCGGTGGAGAATGTGGGAGTTGAAGATCACTATGAAGAAGACGAAACTTCCGCTTCTCATGCTAATCTGGTATGAATCACCTGATGTAAATATATAAGAATTACATTCTCTGAAAAACTTTATAAAAACTGTTGAATAGCTCGATCAGAGCTTTTTGTACAATGTTTTATAAAGATTTTTAACAGTTTTTTTACAAATTTTATAAAGCTTTTCAACATTATTTCATCAAATATTCTATACGTTTTTAAGGATTTTATAAAGATTTTTTAAGGATTTTATAAGGATATTATAAAGATTTTTAAAAAAATTTATAAAGATTTTTAACATTTTTAAAAAATTTATAACGTTTTTTACAAGATTTCTAACCCTTTACAAAATGTGTATGCTGCGGAGGACAAGACTTCAACTGATCCCGTGGAGAATGTGGGAGTTGAAGATCAATTTGAAGAAGACGAAACTCACGCTTCTTATGCCGTTCCAGTATGAATCGCCTGATGTAAATATAAAAATCTTATGTGACTTATAAAAATCTTATGTGCCTTACAATTTTTTTTTATATATCTTACAATTAGATTGTGGAGGAAGTTGAATCGGATGAGGAAGAGCCAGAACTTGAATCGGATGAGGAAGCAATGGACATAAGTGATGATGAGAGGGCTGAAGGAGAGCCAGATATTGTGTATATGTCTGGTGATGAAAATGAAAACAGGCAAAATCCCCAAGACACCAGCCAGGGGCAGGAAAGCCAGGAAAAAATAGCCAAGCACCGGGCACACAGGACCAGAGCTACCAGGGGCAGCAAAGCCAGAGGCCGAATTCCCAGGGGCAGAGCTCCCAGGGGCAGCAAAGCCAGGGAAAGAGTCGTGAAAGGGTAATTTTAAGTCCAGAACAAAAACTGGCAATTGATGAAAAATTCGACGATTGGGTGAGGGATAAGACATTTAAGAGCCTGCTGCTGACATTGCACGAGGTATATTTTATATTGACAAATGAAAGCAATTTGCAAACTTCTAAAAAAACCTTATAATATATCTAACTAATTATGATTTGATTGGATATTCTAGATTATTTGGTCCGATAGTAATTGGAAAAAAAATTACTAAAAGTGATGTTCAAACTTTGGAAGAGGTGAGGAAATTGAAGAAAAAAGCATTGATCATCACTCATCCAGACAAACAGTCTCAAGGTGATGAAGAACGCATATACTTAGCAGACAAAATTACCAAGTGTATGAATGTAAGTGTGTTGATTTGTTAAGTGTTGATTTTTTTAAAGTTATCTTCATAATAGATATCTACTTAAACATTTTGTTACAATTTACAGGTAGAATGGAATACATGGGAGAAAGTCTTGAAAGCAAAAGATATGGCGTATGCTTCTATGTCAAAATTTAAATGTGATTTTGTGTAAAGGTTTTTCTATTCGTTATCAGCTATTTGTGTAAAGTTATAAGAAAATCGGACCAATCACTTCTTGTATTTATAAGGATTTTTTTTATCATTTTTATAAGTTTTTTTTAACACTTATAAAGTTTTTTTAACACTTTTATAAGGTTTTTTAAACATTTTTATAAAGTTTTTTTTAACACTTTTATATAGGATTTTTAACACTTTTATAAGGTATTTTTAACGCCGGATAACAAAAAAAAGTTAAAAAATAAAATAAAAAAATAAGCCCAGAAAAAGGTCCACTTACATTTATATATTAAGCTGTTGTGAAAAAGGCCCACACAAAAAAGCAAAGTAACTTAAAAAAAGAAGAAGGCCCACTTACAGTTATATATACGCGGTATGCTACTTAATATCTTTTTTTCCTTTTACTAAAAAAAAAAAACTACTTCTTCTTCTTCTTCTCTGAGACGACGAACCGTCTACAAAACTTGAGAACATTGAAAAGAAAAACTTCGGTTTTTAAAGGTAAATCTCTAACTTTAAAGTCTTCGACGCTATCTATTTAACAATGTATTCGCATTTTAGTTTAAGTTTTCGAGGATAAAAACTGTATTTTTTGAAGAAAAAATTTGGGGGTTTTATCAATTTAGGTCAGATCTTTGTGAATTCGGGTTTGTAATCGGTAAAAGTCACTAACCTTAGACGTTTTCCACACTATCTCTTTCCGAAAACTAGTGTTTTGAAGGGAAAAAAATGGGTTCCGGAAAAAAAAAACAAGGGTTTTACTGATTTTGGTTTTACTGATTTTGGATGAAAATGGAAATGGGATTTCGGATAAACATGGTTTTCGCATCTTAAAACGAATCCGTTTTCGGTTCTATAGAAACAAATGGTGTGGGCAAAAAAAGTTGAATTATAAGCTTTTTAAACGGATATATGATGGCTTATGAGAACTGCTTAATATATTAGAGATATTGCTTTTACTGAAACTTTTATAAGGATTTTTAAACGTATTTATAAGCTAACAATTTTTAAACGTATTTATAAGCTAACAATGTTAATAGTTTTAACATTGCGGTGATATATACTAAGCGTATATTCTTGATTCAGAGATGGCTAATCCAACAAGTAATTTATACTCGGCGTATCTGGCCATATCAAACATGCACAAACAAGTACAAATAAATCGAGATCGAGAATCGTCTCCATCGGCTGCTCCTACATCGATTGCTACAACAATGTATCATTCATGCATTGTTGTTGGATTCCGGCGATATCTGTCGTGGATTTTAACAGAATACTGTGAATTGATGAAAATTGCACCAAGCCAAATGGTTCTCCGAGCTTGGGGACTGATCCATTTTCTCCAAGTCTTGTGTGACCTATCTGGGTTTGATATCTCTGGAAATATGGTCGCACACTCATTTCGGCTTGTTAGTGTTGAAGGCAATTCTCGACGATTCGACCTCCAACTTCGCGAAGGTGAAAGATCTCCAGTTGATCCTCCTATGTGGCTGGATGCAAGTGCTGATGGTGGAGATTTCTTCTATATCATCCACGATAGAATTGGAAGAGTCCGCAGCTACTGGTCAGACATAGGTATGGACATTAATACCCCACTGTTTAAAACTATTATAAAAGTTTGTTAAAAAAACTTATAAAGTCTGTAAAAAAGCTTTATAAAATCTGTTAAAAACTCTTACAAAATCTGTAAAAAATCCTTATAAATTTTTTTAAAAACTTGTACAAAATGCTTATAAAATTTTGTTGGTCTATATTTTATGTAGGAGTTGTACCATAGTATGTGATTCCTGATGAATCGTTCCCTGAAACACTCTACTTGGTGGAAGAACATTTCAGGGATTCTGCCGTATTGCTGCACCCTCGTGTCGTGGACAAAACGTCACTAATTACATCTCTCAATGCCCCATACATCCCCCATGGTGAGCCCCCATTAAGAAAATATTTTCATAGCAAGAAATACAGTTCTAATTAGACTTTTAACATTTTGTAACTTCGTTTTGCAGAGAATATGGAGAATTTGGTAGCGGCACGTAACATGTATGATTTTTTTCAAGAAATTCTGGATACGAGTAATGAGGAAGAGGTTTCTTCTTATGACAACGAAAGTTCTCCAGCTGCGCCTGTGACTGGAAGTTCTTCTCAGGTTGGTGCATTTTGCAGCCTTGCAACATTTTTGTTAATAGGTTTATAAGGTTTTTTCAATGCTTTTATAACATAGTTTATAAACAGATTTTGTCTAAAAAATAAAACTTGACTTATGCTGACTCTTCTTATTTGTTTGGTTTAGGTGCTTGTCCAGGCTGTTAATCCATCAGAGTTGCTACGTGAACATAATTTTTTGATTGAAGAAATTGAAGCAACCAAATTCCGGTTGGAAAAACTTCAGGCTCGTTACATCCAAATTCAACATTCTCTTCGTGGGACCCGGCCGAGAGATGAAGCTGGATGCTCAAGGAATGTAAGAACCCGCCCGACAGATGAAGCTGAATCCTCAAGGAATGTAAGACGTCATGGATCTCGTCGGTCTACCTAGTTTTTCATTTGTTTCAACCTTAAAAGATGTTTTTGAAAAAGCACGATACTTATTATTTTGTTGTAGGACAATTTCTAAATTTGTTTGATCTGTGTTAGTATCTAAAAAGCTGATTAACAGGACAAGAAAATCGGACCAATCACTTCTTGGATTTTATAAGGTTTTTTATACATTTTTTTATAAGGTTTTTTTAACATTTTTATAAGGTTTTTTAACATTTTTATAAGGTTTTTTTAACGCCGGATAACAAAAACATAAAATAAAATAAAAACAAAATAAGCCAAGAAAAAAAAAAAGGCCCACTTACATTTATATCTTAAAGCTGCTGTGAAAATATAAATAAAATTCAAATAAAATGTTGGTATCTAAGAGAAAGTTTGTAACTTAAAATATTCAGTTGATTGGATTCACGCAACAGCTTTTGTTGTGTCCAAGATTGCCACACCTACCACATTTGTAAGATTTGGCATTAGTTCGAGTGTTTCCATACTCCCAAGCAGAAGGTATCCTTTTTTTTTCTTTCGTCTGCCACTAGGAGCACGAGTAGTAGGTGGTTTACAAACAAAAGCAGCAACATCGTCTGGAATGTCCCAAAACTTCCTATCACCGACTGGGCGAATACTCTCTGAATATGCTAACTTCCACCTATAAGTTTAATATTTATAAGCTTTATAAGGTATTTTAACATTTTATAAACAGTAATAAAAAGAATTAAAAATACCTTTCAGTAGAGTAAAAATCATCAACATAATCGTACTCTATCAGATTGCCATGTTTTGCAGCCGCTATTGCGTGAGCGCAAGGGAATTTTTCGATAGAAAACATACCACAGGTGCACGACCTATCAACAAAATTCACAACATGTTTAAGCCGATCTCCTTTCACCTCAAACTCAGATCTATTAACTTGAGCAACTTCGAGATTGCGTTACAGTTCTGAACATTCCTTCTTCATCCTTTTCACCACATTATCTGTCACAAGATGCCTATGATTACTAGCCTCCTCACGTCGCTCATGAAACCATCTAGTCAGAATCGATCTGATCGTCTCAAGAAGACATATTATCGGATAATTGCGGCTATCTCTCACCATGGAGTTCAAAGACTCAGCCAGGTTTGATGTCATTATATTGTACCGATTGGCTGGTGCATGAACCCGTGACCACTTCGTAAAACCCACTTTCCACAAATAATCTCCCATTTTTAGATCTGCGAGCATGAATTCCCTGTATATGAATGCAAAAAACAGTGTGTTATAATAACTGATAATATTTATAAAAGTTTATAACATTTTTAAATATATTTTATACGGTTTTTTAAATCTTTTTTTAACCCCAGTAAAAAAGTTAAAAAAGCTTATAAATTTATAATCACATAACTAAAAGTTTCATCGAAGTCATTTATTGTGTTAGCATCAGATGTCGTTGCTGCAACATGAATAAGAACAGAACCATGAAATTTGCTTTGAAGATTTTTCCGTAAATGAAAATTGCAGATCCCATGATGAGCAAGTGGATAATTGTTCAAGAGACCATTCTTAATAGACGTCGCACGATCAGACACAAATACTAAATCAGGCTCGTCAGGGATAACAGTCTTCAACATCTTCAAAAACCAGTCCCATGATGCATCATTTTCAGAATCCACTATCCCAAAAGCAATAGGGTACAACTGGAAATTCTCATCCTGTGCTGAAGCACCAAGTAAAGTCCCTTTAAAATTTACTTTCAAATGTGCGCCATCGATAATAACTACTTTCCTCAACAACCTAAACCCTCTAAGTGATGCACCAAATGCTAGAAATCCATATTTAAACTTGTTATAAGAATTAACCTCTAACTGTGTCACAGTACCGGGATTCTTTAGCTTTATCATGTGGAACCAGCTCGATAATGATTCATAACCATCAACAGGTGTGCCCCTAGCAAGGTCGGTTGCATGTTCTTGAGCTCGCAACGCCTTTACATAAGGGATACTAAGTCCAAAATCATGCCTAAATAACTCCATCATCTGTTTAGGCTTAAGTCCACTCTTCCCTCCATCAAAATGGTGACTCATAATTTCACCTAATGTCTTTGCTGTTGCTTGACGATGATTAAAATTACTTAGCGAGCCATCACAACTATGCTCATCCTTTATATTGCGAATCACAAAACTTTCTGAGGCATGAAGCCTAGTTGCGCGCAAGCTCCAAGTACATTTTCATCAATGCACCTTAGCAAAACCCTAAAACTGTATGATTTATAGGTCTTAAACTCAAAGCCTTTCTTCGTTGCATACGCCTTCAACGCTCTAGACAAATCTTTTTTCGTCTTGAAACTCATCCCACAACACAACTCATTACCATTACTAAATGAATTTGAAGAACCACTTTCACCCAGCCCAGAAGTTGGAAATTGAGGTGGCATCCGTTCAACACGATTACCAGACGTTTCTGATCCAAACACGCTCTACATATAACAAAATCTTATGCAACTTCAGTATATTAGACATTTATACGGATTTTATAAGGATTTTATAAGGATTTTATACGGATTTTATAAGAATTTTATACGAATTTTGTAAGGATTTTATAAGGATTTTTAAGGGTATTAAACGCTTTATAAAATTTATTTGTAAGGGTTTTAAAAGCATAATAAAGTAATTTTATAAAGGTGTTTGTACAAAAAAATACCTTATTCGGAATGTGAGATACAGGAGCAGGAGCAGGAGCAGGAGCAGAAGCAGTGAAACGAAGTTCGTTACTGTCTTCATCTATCAATATATTTGAATTCATTTGTGCCTACAAAAAATACAGAAGACTTAACAAATCTATTTAGCTAGAAAAAGAGAGATAACATTGAAACACAAAAGTTGGTAGAACTAAACTGTATAACTAAACTGATATTCGTTTCTATTTTCCATGTTGTTTTGCTCTGTCATTGGATATGAGCTTATTTCTCTCTGTCGCAAAAAAACATTAAACAAACTTGTTCGTGAATGCTAAAAACAGGAAATCACATATCTCCATAAGTAGTTATCAAAACATACCTCATCCACAGACACATATAAGTGAATGCGCCCTCCACTCTCTACAAACTTGTTCATGAATGTGTGCAATTGCCTGTCGTTTCTAATATACATCGGAGGAAGATGTGTTCTATCTGGTAACATGTAACTAAACTTGATAAAACTTCCGCACAGAACAAAATCTTCTGACACAACCCGCAATAAATCACTATAACTAATATCTTCATCGACCAAGCTAAGAGATGATCCCCTTTCGACATCAAACATAAAATTCCAATGTCTGTCATCCGTCATCCTCCATAGTCCACACAAAGAATACAACTCAACCATTAATGCCTGTTAAAAAAAAAAAATTAAAGATTGATTTTAAGGATTAAGGATTTTATAAGATTTTTTAAAGGTTTATAAACACTATTATAAATCAATTGTTAATCAATTAAGCTTGCTTATAAGGATTTTATAAGATTTTTTAAGGTTTAAAAACATGATTATAATTGAATTATTAATCAATTAAGTTTGCTTAGCCGCCTGTAATGCTAATCTGACTATCAAATCAAAAAGAGAAACAGATTATAACCTTAATTGTAATTCCGACTCGGCGACGGAGGCGAAATCCGACTTCCCAAAAAAATCCGACTCAGCAACAGCGAATACCGACTTCCCAGAAAAATCCGATTCCCAGGAAATTTGATTCCCAGAAAATTCGAGATTCAAATCTGTGTGAGAGAGAAAGAGGGAGAAAGATCGAGATCGCAAAGAGATTTCTCTATGTGAGATCGAGATTGAGATCGAGATCGAGATTGCAGATCGATCTCTCTCTGTGAGAGAAAAGAGAGAGAGATCGAGATCGCAAAGAGAGAGAGAGAGAGAGATGTTTTTAAAAGAGGGTAATTTAGGAATATGAAAAAAAATGGCATTTTTGCAAAACTTTCAAAAAGGTGGCATTTTTGCAAAGTGGCATGGGACATGTGGCATTTTGTAAAATTTCTCAAATATTAATGAAACAAGTAAGGTTTAGAAGATAATTCAATAAAAAACTATTGTTTTTGTAAAATTTAATACACTTATAAACATAAATATTTAATATTCTATGAAAGTTTAATAAGTTAATTTATTTTCAAAAATTTTGCTATATTCTGTAAGACTCAACTGTTATTATTTGAATTTAAAGTTATTCCTTCATATTCTATAAAAAAATACCATTAAAAAATTATGCCAGATTTCGCAATTTCGCTAGATTTTTCTGTAACCATTTACACTCAATTACATTTTTAATATTGATTTGGCACATTTTAATGTTTTAGATTTTATTTTTACTATTTAATATAAGTCTCCATCTTGCCGAACCAATAATAACCCACGTTGGTCACCATCATTGATTGTAAATCTACTTTTGTTTTGACCTTTGATGAATCAATAAATTTGTATTTGTCTACAATTTAGAGTTTCTTTTTATAAACGGTTATTACTCAAATTTGAGCTGGTGTGGCTTGCTATGCACCTGAGTAGAATAACTTGGTTACAAAAACTAGCGGCCGGATTCCATATTTGGCTCATCTTCTCTTTAATTTTGATTTTAACATTTAATTTGAATGTTGTTTGGTTTTCATACAAAGTCATATATTAACTCTTGTTCATCATTTGTAGAATTTATAATATATAATCCTTGGTGAAGATCAAGTCCGTTGAATGCTCTTCGAGTGGTTTTGGTGCAATTGAAGTCGGATCCGTGAAGAACACGATGAAAGAAGTATATTCACGGCTGGTTTTGATCGGATTTGGATCAAGAGAAACTTTCAAGAGTTGCGGATGTCTTTGAACTTCCAGGCTTGCTACTGCTTGGATATGACTCACCAAAAACATTCACAAGTTGAGAAAGGATATAACACACCTTCCTCAGATCAAATAAAGAAGAAGTTTTGTTTTAATAAAAATGTTTGATGATCATAAATGAAGAAGAAAACGATTACATATAGGAGAGAAGTTTTGGAAAACAAGTCAAGACTTCTCGTAAATGCAGACTAAGAATTTATGACATTAAAATGAGTTTGACTAATACAAAAAAAAAAAAAGACTCTTCATTTTATTAAGAAACTGATCTGCGGGTCAGTTGGAAAACTCGCGGTTTCTTCAATTCTTCAATGGTTTTGTTAACAATGGAGAAAATGTATAAGTGTGTGAACTTGCCTCATTAAAAACCCTGTCTAGAAAACCCAAAGAGAAAAACCAAACCAAGAAAAAAAGAGTACAAGTCACACACCTCTCATTGTCAACTCTTAAATAGTTTGTATCACAATCAGAGTAGTTGGACAAGCATTATGTTTAAAGTTGCCTTCAATCTAACATAAAAGTGTGTAAATGGCTTGGTTAAGCAGTCTAGTCTTTGGTCTTGTCATAGGGCCATTAGGAACTTCAAGTACATCTTTAGCTCTTTGCACATCCTCGGCTACAAATTGTTCTTTAGCTCTAGGCTGTCCATGCTCCAAGCTGTCCATGCTCCAAGCTCTCTTCATGTTCGTGCTGCTCCATGATGACATCAATTTATCTGTGAAGTTCATAATATTTCATTTTTTTTTTATTTGAAATGTCTTGGATAACTTTCATTTGTCTGGTTGAACCATTGTGCAAATTTTCTCATTGGTTTTATTTGCACTGAGGTTATCACCGTTAATCACGTATATTTTATATATCTTCGATATATCCGTTCATGCTACTCATAATCATGACGAATAATTTTTAGGTTTGTGGAATTTTTTTCACCAATTGTTCGTCAGTTTAGATCTAAATTCTACCAACCACGATTATCAATCATCATTTACGGCTCAGTCATATTCATGTGCAACTGCGGAATCAATTACTTATGTATCTCAATTTTCTTTGAACCATTTATTTAACGAACGATTGTCCAAGTCAATCCATCGATCGATCCAGATTGTTTCTCAAATAAATTTTTATCAAGCAATATATCGTGCTTGGCAGGATCATATAAATTGATCCGAACCGAATGTTTATATCAAAATCATTGTTACTCATTTCATAAAAACGAGCTAATGTGCTTAAATACGTGTATAATTGATGGAATACTAATTTTGGGAAAAGAAGCCAATTGATTTATTGAATTTAATATTTTGAATTTAAATTTGGTTTGACTCTAATTGGCAAGGAATATATATGAAATGATATAGTAATTTTGCACATACACAAATTCATTTTTTACCAAAAGTTTTCAATATAGCAAATTTCATAAAACATATTAATATTTATTTTGTCAATGATATCATGTGAATATAATGAAATGAAACACACTAATGAATTACTAATTTTGAATATTCATACCCTTTTTTTAATTCTAAATGATAATCATTATTGTTGATAATTCACAATCTTGTTTTAATATAAGTCACGTCTAATAAGTATCCCCATTTTCTCACTTTTCAGACATGATATCAACTTCATCTTGATTCCAATTTTATTTTGCTTTTAATTATAGCAGATGAAAACTCGTTTACATAGTTGCATTTATATAGCAGATGAGAAAGCTCGACCAACTTGAACGTAGTTACATAGTTGAACGTAATTGCAACTTGACCATAGTTGCATTTTTTTTTCTTTGTTTTGTTTAATGCATTAGTTATATTTTGTATGATACGTGTGAATGACTCGGCCTTTGAGCGGTAGTCTCTCCAAAACAGTAAAACCCTAGGCTAAACTTTCTCTATCGTCATTTGCCTCTCCGGCCACCGGCGATCTAGTTGGTGACTGCGAGAGAGTTTTTTGTATTTTATGTTTTTTTTTGTCTTGCTTTTTATCGTGATTTTGGCGTTTGCTATAAAATTAGGGGAATGGGTTTTGTCATTCGTCGGCGCGGCTTTGTGTGGTAGCTCTAGGTTACTCAGCGGTGGATCTCAGAGTCCCTCACCTTCTTCAATCCTTCTTCTCTAAGGATGTAATGTGCTTTTCTCTGGGTTAAAGAATATTCAATCAGACCACGACATCAAGGCAACAGATGACGGTGACGAAGGTGACAAAATCTTCGGGTGATTAATCTTCAACGGACTGCAAGCGTGTATTTTTTTATTCCACTTCAATCCGTTTGAATCTCTGGTGCTTGAGGCGGTTTCAGGTGGTTCCTTGGAGGCTATGGCGTTTGGATCCTTTATTTGTCGTCGGTCTCCCTGTCGTTGCACGATCTAAACTTCAAATGTGTCGAGGCGTGAGTTGTTCTCTTTCTCCACATGATCCAGACGAGACCTTGGAACAGGAGGATCTTCTCGTCGTCGATGATATTTTGCTCTCGCTTTTGTTCAATGGTTTGGTGGTTGCGACGGCAGATTCCTCGATTTGGTTATGCCGGCTACTATATCTTATTGGGTCTTAAGTTGTTTTGTACCCCTAGATTTAGGTTTAACCCTCTTACCAGACTCATTGGACTTTTTGATAAAGATTTTTATTTACATTATCCACTTTAATTTAATATTCTATGAAAGCTTTTTAATAAACTAAAAATTATAGTTATCCGGTTTTCTTTAAAATATATTTCCTCCATTCCTTAAACAATGATGTTTTGGATTTTGTTTTTGTTTCTAAAAAATTGATGTTTTAGTTCTAATTAATACATTTTTTTTACAAAATAAATTTTATTGATACTAATATGATTGAATTATCTTGGAAAGTGACAAATTATGTTAAAAGTTGTTGGATTTATTTTTTCTTAATATATGTGCAACATCCAAACATCATTTTCTAAGGAACGGAAAAAGTATATTTTATCAAATTCTAACTTTTTGGAAATTTTTTTGGATAATTCTAATTAAAAATCTTTGTTTTTTATTTTAGAATTGAAAATAGAATAAGATTGAAATGATTTTATTCTAAACTCTTTTTAAAGTGAAATGAAATAAGACTAAAACACCAAAAAGATAAACTTTAAATTGGTCGACACAGTCACACGGTTATCCATTACATGCCACATATGTACGGATATAGTCATATATATAGAATGATGTATATATAGCGTACACATTTATACGTAATTATAAAATTAAAGGTACAATTTTTTTTTTGGTTGTTCAACATAATTTATTCATAATCCCCCCCCCCCCCCCCCCCCACTTTAGACAGACTGGTACCTCGGGTAGTTGTGTAAGGTTGGCGTGCGGGGGTCACGTTAAAATTAAATTTCAAATTAACTAATTTTTTTTTGAGAAATTTGGAAAATTGTCCCACTTTGAAAACAACTTTGTCCCAATACACTTTTCTCATTTTTTTGTCAATTTTTACCTAAATTACCCTTAAAAAATAAAAATAAATAGAAATAAACAGTTTTTAAATTTTTTAAAAATACTATTACTACAAGAACATAAAAGATATGCATTTCTATGTATTCAAATATTTTTAAAGTTCACAAAAAAACTAAAAAAATATTATATTTTTCTTCTACACCTTTCAGAATGTACGTTCTACCGCTAGTAGTTCTACGAACCCGTAGATTGTCGGTTCTACCTAGCTTATTAGTTTCTACGGAGAAGTATAACATATGTTCTACTAAATGGTCTGTCATCTACGTCTACGCAGAATATTTTTTCCACCGTTTCCAATATCACCTACCGTTTCTAGAATATACATTCTACTGTTTTGTCTAGCATCTACCGTTTCTAGAATATGCATTCTACCGTATTGCCTATCATCTACCGAACGTAGAATGTACATTCTACTAAGTTAGGTTTTAAATTTCCTTAAATCTAGGAACTTATTGAAGTGAATATTTGGTTTTAAAATCTAGGATCTGCGACTTCTTCTTCCTCGGTTCGCGACTTCATCTTCTTCTTGAAGACAACTTTTTCTTCTTTTGATTATGTTGCATGTTTATGTCACATGTGGTGAATGGATATCATGCTCCACTAAAAGATGGAGCTTTCTGGCTGACGAAGGAAAAGGAGGTAGGTTACTTGCTTTGGAATCTATAACTACTCTTAAGGAGCTTAAAGCTATGGTTTTAGAGGATTACAGAATCGAGCAAACTGATACGATCGAGTGCAGTTATTTACCTGGGGATTTGATCAACAATTTAGGATCTCCTCCAGTTTTTTTATCTAGTGATCGTCAAGTGAAAAATTTTGTTGGCTACTTAAGGAAAAAATCTTCGATACAGTTGTGTGTGTCTTTTAAACCTAAATTTGACTTTGATTTGAATCAAGAGCCCACGAAATCAGAAAACTTAGAAGGTGTTATGGTTGACAAAATCGAGGACCCGACTGATGTTAAGCTTAATGTTGATAAACGCTGACTCCATCCTTCTCAGATTCATGTTGATGTTGGTGATGATAGCGAGGATGGCTTAATGTCTGAAAATACAGAACAAGGGAGTGAGAAGATGGTGCGACCTTTAGTAGAGAATGTTGTCGAGAAGGGTCAACGTTTTGAAAGCAAAAGGGCTTTGAAGTCAACAATTGAAATCTGTGCAATGAAGTACAACTTCGACTATAAGGTCCTTAAATCAGATACTACAAAGTGGACTATACGCTGCACAAGTAACGGATGCAATTGGAGTCTTCGTGCAACGTGTTTGACAGGGTCTACGTATTTCATTGTCAGCAAGTATGTTTCGGAACATACTTGTGCTCCTTCAAGCAAAACAAAAGGTGGGAAGACAACTTTTGCAAAAACAATCGGCAGGTTGATTATGCATAAGTATGAGGGGGTGAAAGAAGGACCTAAACCGCATGATGTGATCCAGATTATGCGTACTGAACATGGAGTCGAGCTGAATTACTCTTTAGCATGGGATGCACGTGAGTATGCAGTTAACGCGATTAGAGGCATACCGGAGAAAAGTTATGGTAAAATTCCAAAGTACTTGTACATGCTCAAAGCAGCATATCCGGGTACGCATTACCATTATGAAACAGATTTCCATGGAAGATTTAATCTGTAAGGGGGTTCTACAAATCCATTCGGAGAGTTGTTGTTGTTGATGGTACGTTTTTGAAGAATAAATTCAAAGGAGTTTTACTAGTTGCTACCGCTTTAGATGGTAACTCTAACTTATACCCAATTGCATTCGGGGTTGTTGATTCAGAGAACGATCGCTCATGGGAGTGGTTTTTGAGGCAGCTAAACGTTGTTATTGCAGATGAGCATGGGTTGGCTTTTGTGTCAGATAGACATTCTTCAATTGTGAAAGTAGTAGAGAAAGTTTACCAGCAAGCTACACATGGAAGTTGCATTCACCATTTGCTGAATAATGTGGTTACATCTTTTCACGGAAAAGGTGTGGCACCTTTTGTTGCAGAGGCTTTTAGAGTATATAGACCACCTGATTTTGAGAAGAAGTTCACTGAGATTTGCAATATTAGTCCAGGCATTGGAAAATATCTAATCGACGCTGATGTGAGAAAATGGGCTCGTTGTCTATTTCCAGGATTCAGGTATGACATTATGACCACAAACCCTGCTGAATCGATCAATGCTGCATTATGATCACCTAGAGAGTATCCAGTAATTCCTTTGTTGGATAGCATTAGAGAAATGTTAACCCGATGGTTTCATAAGCGTAGAAACTTAAGCTCAAATCATAAGCATCCTTTAACCATTGCAGTTGAGAAAAAGATTGACAGAAGGATTGAGAAGGGTAAAACATTCATCTTTTACAAGATTAATGATAATCGATTTATTGTCAAAGGCGACTCCTACGACTGCATTGTTGATTTGCAGGCGAGAACGTGTTCATGTGGAAAGTATGACTTGATAAAAATTCCGTGCAGACATGCCATAAAAGCAGGATTATCTGTTGGAAGAGAGACACATTCACTCACCGATCATAAATATACGACCGTCGCATGGAGAGAAGCTTATGAGGAATGCATTAATCCTGTATCTGTTCCTGAGGATGCATGGCGTGTCCCAGTCGAAGTTGAAGTTGTCGAGGTTTTACCACCGGAAACACGAAGAGCTGCGGGAAGACGCAGAAAACGAAGATTCGAATCTGCTGAAGATAAGATACGATCGTCACAAGGATCGAAAGGGTCGAAGAAGCACAAGTGCAGTCATTGTCATATTACCGGTCACAACAGAGCAACATGTGATATGGCAATATAGAGATTGTTTCATTTATGTTTTACAAACTTCTTATTTATGTTTAAGTTGTCAGCAAGCTTTGGTTTTTACATTTAAGAGTTTTCGTAAGCTTTCTCCACTTTTCAGGATTCCTTTTTGGCTCAGTTGTTTTCTTCCATTAAATTACCTCTTCTTCTCTACCATTTTGTTTCTCAAACAGGATACTTACTTTTCGACAATGAAACAAATTTTAGCACTAAGATCCTCCTTAAAATCTTCGTCACTGATTTCCAAATAATCAATTAGCTCCTTTGTCAGTTGTTTGACATTATTCTCATTCACCAAAAGAGAGACAAGCTCAAGAGCTCTTTTCCGATAGAAGCATCTGGGTCCTAAATAGTTGATGGAAGTAGAAGCAACATTAACACGTAGTCTTTTTCTAAGACAACTATTACTTAACATTTAACCTTGTATAAATATAATCCGGGTAGTACTAAAAAAATACCTTAACACATTCCAAGATTGTAACTCTGTGCCTTTGCAACATATCTGAGAGAACAAGCGTATGAATTTAAAATTAAAAAGTACCATATTTGCCAACAACCCTTTTTATAAGAGGAATGCAACATGTCTGAGAGAACGGGAGTTAGAAAACATGTAATAAAACACAAATACACCAAACGCAATCTATCAACACGCTTCCAATTCTTAGCATCCAGAATGTGCACCTTCCTTATGTCCTGAATGCAAATGCTTCAACCCTCTGCATTTAGCAATTTACTCCAAAAACCCTCATCATCTACCCATTCATCAATGTTGCAATTGTCCTCTTTCTCGACCTTGAGGTCAGTCACGGCATGGAACTCTTGCAAAGAGAATCTCATAGGCCTCCTAGCAAACACAAACCATAACTCATGCAATTTAGATGTTTCTAAATGCTTACACATCATGTTGTGTATCACTTTCCCCGAGTATCCTAGACCATTATCATGGATTGCCATGATATGAAAGAAAAGAGGATCTGCCTTCACGTCATCGTAATCCGTTGGCAGCATCTCCTTCACTAGCTCAAGAATCGACATCCTGCAGCTGTTGTTGATCTTTCTAACTTCCGGTTCATGCCCTTCTCTAAAAATCTTTTTAGGCAACTCTAAATCCATACCTACAATGAATTAAACAATAAAAATTATCAAAATATACGTGATTAACATTTTTAATTATTATCAAAGTATTATGAACACATTCAAAAAGAATTAAGCAACAAAACAAATTACAATATACAAAACAAAGAATTAAGCAACAAAATAAACAAATTACAAATAAGGAACATTGAAAGCAACACGTAAAAATTAATATAATAAACCAAATATGAAAGCAAGTAAGAAACATTGAACCAAGGAAGTAAAAAACAAGTCAAGGAAGCTCGTAAGTAAACAAGGAATGAAGAAATAGAAGAAGCAAGTAAGCAGAACATGAATGGTAGAAAATAAGTAAGCATAGAATCAAGGAAGGAAGCAAGTAAAGAACAGATCAAAGAAACAGAGAAACAAGTAAGCAAGTATACATATGCATATGCATAGAATGTATTTGTGCAAAATCAACCATTGAAAAATTAATATAATAAACCAACAGTACAAAATACACATTTCATCTTGTTATGGTCACTAGCCTTAATTCTTAAACACACACACCATTAGACATTTCCTGTAAATCACATTTCATCTCGTTATGTTCATATCGCCTTTGGGTTATCGTATAATGCATTGTCAGTTTTTCATCTTTGTGCTTGTAATCAAGCTTCATTATCAACTTAGGACATAGACAAAACTAAGAAGAAGAAGTGAGTCTAGTCATATTTACATACCAAGAAATGATTATTAATTTGCTCTTTGAAAGTATTATGAACACATTCAAAAAGAAGATGTAATTTATATGTACGAAAATTATAAAATATTATGCGTTATACTTGAAGTTTAACTATTTATATTAAGTTGATAAAACTTCTGTTTTTAGTTAATATAGAAAATTTAGACTTTGGCACATAATCGTACTCGGTCGGGACCAAAAATTGGTCTAGGCCAACATTGTCAGGGCCAACAATTCATGATCATTTCTAAAGCGTAAATAATTTCTCTCAAACATAGACTTGACTCAACATTGACTAATCTCACTCCAAAAAAATTCTTGTAATTAAGTGAATCATCAGTGTTTGGTATGTTAATAAAATGGAAATCTAATAATTCCCTAAGAAAGATTGTAATGAAGCAAATGCATATTATATTTTTTGACATTTTTTTATTATTCATTTTGTGAAAAGATTCTATAGAGATTGACAGGCCGTGACTGAACAATGTAAACATCATTCTTGCTTCCAAATAGGTAAACCTACTTGGTGAACAACCAAAACCAAAGCATTTGGTTAGCATTTTTTTCAGTGGACTAACTCCTCCCATAGAAGTGTCATTGAGGAATCTACTCAAATTATTGACATGGCATAATGCACAAAATAAAGTTGGAAATATAAATAACTTCTCGTCCCATAACATAACTATTTATTAACACAATTAACTAAATGTGAATTAAGCATTTGTTTCCTACAAATAACTTCTCGTCCCATAATAAAGTTTCGCATTCAAAAAGAATTAAGCAAAATGTTTCCTTTCAAATGTGATGAACATATGTAGCTCAAGTCATGGCTAAAATGAAGATGATTAAGCAAACGATGAACACCTTAAAAGAGAAATCCAGACCCTAATGATGGAAACCATCTTTGTTTGCTTTCTTTCTCTCTCACTTTACTTGTAACAGCAACTAATCTTATGTCAAAACATTCTTTTCTCAAATCAACACAACCAATTGATAAAGTACTACTCTTCTACAATTGTGCATATGTATTTCAAAACAGGAAGATAGCAAACAAAAATTAAACACTAGCCATGAGAATCGAGAAAGCATGAGAGTCGAGAACCCATGAGAATCTTTGGTCCAACAAAAGATCCATAAGAAAATTGAAAAAGAACAAAATCAATACAAAATTGAATCAAATAAAACCCTAAACCGGTGATGAGAATCTTACCGGAATAATCGACGGCTGGATCCGGTAGCCGGTGAGGAGAAGTGGATGGCTGGGTTCGGAATCGATGGAGGAGACAGAAGAAAAGAAGAAGAAGGATGAGTACGAAGAAGATGGAGGAAAGTTATGAACGGAGAAGATGGATTCGGGACCCTCGACGGAGACGACGAAGTTTTGTGCTTTGTTATGAACGGAGAAGATGGATTTCCCTCGACGGTGACGACGAAGCTCTGTGCTTTTGTTTTTTTTGTCGTGAAGAAATTTTTTTGAAACCCTTATTGTTTTTAGGATTCTGATTTTTAATACTGTTTGAATTATTTAAAATCTAATTAAAATTAACATGAATTTTTTTAAAATATAATTGAAGGGTAAAACTGAGTATTAACATAATTAAAGGCTAATGAGATATTTTTCTACAGATTTAAATATATAGGGACAAAGTTATTTTCAAAATGGGGCAATTTTCCAAATTTCCCTTTTTTTATCCGATGGCTAATCGTTAGTTCATTAATATTTAGAAAAAATTATTTTCAGTTACACAAAATATTAGCTAATTAGATCATTGATCCGCACCGTATACGGATATAAAAATTTATAGAAATATAAAATTAATTAGTATATAAAATGCGAATTATCATTTATGTAAATAAAAAAAATTCATGATTTTAAAATTTTAGTCATATAAATTCAAAAATATAGCTATATTTTTGAATTTATAAATAAAAAAAAAATTCAAAAATTTTATTCTTTAGAACATAATCAATAACAATCTACTAATAAAAAAAAACAAAGAACACACATGATTACCTTATTGAATTTTTTTAATTTATCTATTGTGTGAGATATAAACTTTAGAGAAGCATGAAATACAAAACCTTTTAACAATCAAAATAGATGGAAATAAAAATATTTTCTAATAATTTCGTAGAAATATCATGAGAACTTACTATTTTTTTTCTTTTTTTCCTTCTGCTTTTTCTAAAAAGAAAAGATCTCCAAAATTTAATAAACCATAATAGAAAAAAATAAATTTCAAACTTGGAATTGAAATTTTGTAAACTCAGTCATGATATATATGCAAAGACAAACACATATGAGAAAGACAATTGTGTGGAGAAGATAAGATGAAAAAGAAACATTTGAGCAAGATTGACTCATTTAAGTTATCGACTTCATGTTTAACTTTTTAAGATCTAAACATGAAACTAAAAAAAGGCAATAAAATTATCGAGGCCTCCAAATAAACATGAAACTCTAAAAGTAGCATTTCTCAAAAAATTTCTTGTTTTATTTTTAATAGAGATTTATACTCGCCAAACTTTATAAAGCATTAACTTCATAGTAAATATAATATTATTATTTTTTAACATATACTATAAAGTTTCAATATATACACTTTTAAGTTGAGGTTTCTATAACCTTACTTTTTTCCAATTTATATAACTTTTTTTGTCATTCGTATTTTTATTTATTTAATTGACAATTTTATTTTGTATGTATTGTTTGTTTCTTTTATGACTTATGTCATGTCTAAATTTCATCTTAAATTTTGTTTCTTAATTAGTATGAATATTAGAAATTTTATTTTTATTACTTGATTAGTAACTTAAAAATTATTTTCCATTTAAAATTTAATTTTAATTTTTAACACATTCATCATCTCATCTATATTAGATACATGTCGCGATTTCATGAGCTATAATTTTGCTTACGTGTCAGGCTTTAATAAAAATGCATTGCGGTAAATACTTTTAATTTTAAAATTTATAACGCCTATAATTTAAAAAATATAATTAAATTTTAAATTATGACTCGTACAAATATTTAATATTTATTTTCTTATTATATCTTATTATATTTTATTAAATCGTCAATTTATTATATTTATCTCATATTAAGATTGTCTCATACTAAGATTGTCCCCTTATTATATTAGTAAAATGACAATTATAATATGACATCTCTTTTTGTCTTTAATTATTTAGATAATTTGAAATAGAAAAATAAATGTATTTTGTAATATAACAATTTAGAAAGATTACTTATTTTAGTATGATGATTAATTAGTCTATAATATTTGTTTAGAATATATTCTTTATTTATTTTTTTAAATTTTTTTGTTAATATTGACATATGTCACAATCTAAATTAACAATTACATGTGTCGTAATCTGGTGAGTTAGAATTTTGCCTATGTATCGCGTTTTCATCGCGCATCATCTTTTGTATAATAAGATAAAATGGTTAAATACACCAACTATATGAAACAAGTTAAAAATTATAAATTGGAGTTTTCGGATAAAAATTGTTAATTTTGGAGTCAATGTATAATTATTTTATTAAAAAAAAATTCAAAAAAAAACTAAAAACATAAAAATCAAAACAATCGAAAAAAATTCATAAAATCTGAAAACTTTTAGGTAAAAACTAATTGTTTCAGTTTTGAAATTTTCAGAAATGAAATTTGTAAATTCCCAAAACTTATAATATCACAAAATTTAAAAACAATGAAAAATTCCAAAAATCTTAACTTTAGAGGAAAAAAAACTTAATATAAAAATATAATTATATTTTCATTTTTAATTTGAAACCAAATTAAAATTTTAGAATATTCAATATTGGTTTTCGAAACTAAAATTGAAATTAAATTTTTATGTTAAAATTATATAAAATACCGGGTTTAGGATACCGGTTTTAAAATACCGGGTTAGGATACCGATTTTAAAATACCGGTTTTAGAAATTAAAATTGAAATAAAATTTTATATTAAAATTATGTTTTTTCTAAATTTTAGATTTTATGAAATTCTTTTGTTTTTTTTGAATTTTTTAATTTTATAAATTTTGAGATTTTTCAATGGGTCAATTAGCCAATTGACCATATTGGCCTATTAAACGAAGAAAATAGTCATGATAAATTTTAATTAAGCAAGTAAAAATGTAGGATATGTGATAGACGCTTTTGCCCTTGATTTTGATTCGTTGGGAAAGTGAAAAATCTGAGATTATGGTGTTGTTAGGGAGGAGAAGGACAATAACTGGTCGGAAATTGTTTTAGTTTTGTCGATCTTAAGGTCACTTCCTCAAGCCATAAAATCTCGCTTCTTCAACAGATCCGTTGTAATTGGTGACTGCAGTAACCGGCGGTGGTGTTGAACGATTATTGGATTTGAGTAAGAGGAAGAAAGACGTGTTATGTCTACAAGATTACGTTTGGTAATATTGTAGAAAATATACATAATATTGTAGCCATCCATATGATGTTACTTACTTAATTATAATTTTTTTTTATAGTTATTAGATGCAATTATCCTTTTTCAATTTGTTTTAAGAAAAAAATCAAAACTAAAACTATTTAGTTTTTATCTAAAATTCAATTATTATTTTGTCTAAAATTTTTGCAATTTTATGGATTTTTTGTGTTTAGTTTATTTTTGGATTTAAAAAAAATTTTAATTTAAAAAAATAATTATAGATTGACCCCAAAATTAACAATTTTTATCAAAAAAAACTCCAATTTGTAGTTTTTAACATGTTTATATATAGTTGGTATATGTCACCATGTATCAAATATTAATTTGTGCAGTTTATGCCATGTAAAAGTTTACGTTATAATGCAAGTAAAATTGTTTGTAATTAACATGTCAAAGATAATAGAAAACTTTTGAGAAATACCATATTTGAAATGCTACTTTTAAGATCTTCGCAAAAATACCAATAAAATTATATCATTTATTCAAAATATTATTTATGTTTGGGCTAACTATTAGAGTTTAGTTTTGAGGGTTTGTTAGGGGTCGAAACCTTTTTTAGGGTTAAAATTTTTAAGATTTAGAGTTTAAAGATTTTTAATTAGTGGTATTTTTGAAAATGGACACAACAAAAATAACTTTTTTGCAATTTTCCCAAGATAATATTATCCATCAGAAACTTGGTGTAGGAAATCCGTCTATTTTAGATTTTATTGGACGAGAAAAAATTTTTGTTGTAAAATCGTCTATGTAGTTGTCCCCATTGTTTGTAACATATATAAGATAATTGAAAATAATCAATACACTTTTTTTTGATAAACACAAAGATATATTTCTTCTTTTTTTTTGTCATATAATTAGTGACAATCCGATGTGCGACATAATAACTTACTAATCTGATTATGTTTATTAAAGTGATTTTCAAGCGCTATAGAAAGTATAGCAGAGTCTAAACTTGGTTGATATAGACTTCAACTCCGATAGAAAAATGAGTTACTTTTTTCTTTTCTTTTTGAAAATTATGAGAAGATTGTGTGAAGGGGAAAGAGCAAAATGAGCGAAGCACTTAATAGATCCAATGCTGGATAATTTATTTGGTTGAGCAAGAATTTTCTTTAATCCTAGTCGCGTTCCAATTGCATAACTACAACTAAAAAAAAAAATGGTTTCACTTGATCTGATTTCTGATCTAAAATTTGACTTGAAAAAATTAAAATCCACATGACCTTTAATTTCTTAACTACAAAAAAAGTTTTTAGCTTAATTAATGAGTACTTAAAATCTCCTTCTTCCAGTGTCTTTATTCTTTATTAATGAGTTCACTTCGTTATAACAAAATACTACTCCCTCCATTTCAAAATAATTGTCATTCTGGAGTTTTTCACACAAATTAAGAAAATATATTAAAAATCAATTTTGCCCCTAATTAATATAATATTTTATTTGATATGAATAATTAATAAACTGAAAGGTAAGGATAAAAATAGAAAAATTAGTCATAAATGTATATTGAAATTACAGAATGACAAGTAATATGAAACAAAAAATTAAGGCTAGAATGACAACTATTTTGAAACGGAGGGAGTAATAACTATGATGTTAATTCTTTATTTTAAAAGGAAAATTTGCTAAATTGACTCAGTTTGAAATTGAGAATGTCCCAATAACCTTTATACACATATCCTTTTGTCCCAATAACCTTTGATATTTTCATAACTCATTTTTACCCTTCAATATTAATAAAAATGAATTTCTTAACATATTTTCGATTTTAAAAAAAAACAGAATATTCAAAATAATAAAAAAAATTAAAACTAAATATCAAATTAAAAAAAAAATTCTAAATATTAT